>OZ012739.1:428508162-428930662 GCA_963859935.3 Lathyrus sativus
ATGCATTATAGTCAATATTGCTAGGTTGTTAGCATATTGGATTGAGTCTTGCTTGTAAGCCCAAGTGTTTAAGTTAGCTTGGACCCTAAGTTAACTTGTAATGGGTAATTGTTAAAAACCTTCATTAGGTTAGTGTGTTATTTTTCTTATAAATAGGATGCTAGTTTCTCAATTGAAATAAAGGAAAAATAGGAAGATAAAATCCTAATTTCAAGAGAGAGAGAGAGAGAGAGAGAGAGAGAGAGAGAGAGAGAGAGAGAGATTATTTTGTTATTATTGTATGCTTGTAATCTTGTTCTAAGAGTAAGGAAAGAATATAAGTTTATAACCAATCATTGTTGTTCCTTGTTGTTTTACCTTGTTTTCTTTGTTAACCCTAACTCTTGTGTGTTTCTTGATCATAAAGAAACCTTTTATATTTTGTTTTAAGACATCTGATTCACAACAAATTGGTGCAGTGAGCATGGAGAAGATGTCTTCGACAAAGTAGGAGATTGCAAAGTTCACCGGAGTGAACGACTTTGGTCTGTGGCGCTTGAAGATGAAAGCCCTACTAGTTCAACAGGGTTGTTTGGAGGCGTTGAAGGGAGAGGCAGCCATGGACGTTGCGTTAACGGCAAAAGAAAAGACGGGCATGATTGAGAAAACCCACAATGCAATATTGTTGAGCCATGGTGATAAGATTCTACGATAGGTATCAAAGGAGACTACAACATCGGGATTATAGGGTGAAACTTGAAAGTTTGTACATGACCAAATCTTTGGTGAATCGACTCTACCTGAAGCAAGTTTTGTATTCATTCAAGATGAGTGAAGAAAAAGTGTTGGCTGAGGAGTTGGATATGTTCAACGAGCTGATTCTTGATCTTGAAAATATTGATGTGAAGATCGATGATGAAGATCAAGCACTGTTGTTGTGTGCTTTGCCCAGAACACATGCTCACTTCAAAGAAACTCTCTTGTATGGAAGGGAGTTCATAACCTTTGAAGAAATTCAATCAGCCTTGTATTCTAAGGACTTGAACAAATGAAAGGAACATAAACCTTCGACGATGGACGAAGGTTTGGCCGTTAAGGGACAATTCTTGCAAAAGGATGGTAAGTTCGACAAGAAGAAAGGTAAAAGTCAACAGAAATCTTATAGTGGCGAAACATCTGGTATTCGATGTTATCACTCTAAGAAGGAGGGTCACACAAGAAAGGTGTGCCCTGAACGCCTGAAAAATCATGGAGGTAATGGCAACGCAACCATTGTTCAAGATAACTTTGACTCATCTGATGTTCTTGTGGTTTCAAGTGGCGACTCTAGAAAAGAGTGGATTATATATTCAAATTGCACTTGGCACATGACTCCAAACAGAGAATTTTTCGAGGAGCTATGTGATCAAGATGGTGGATCTGTGCTGCTGGGAAACAACAAATCTTTAAAAATTGCAGGTATTGGATCTGTGAGATTCAAGCTCCATGACGAGTCAATAAGGTTATTGACTGAAGTCAGGTATGTACCTGACTTGAAGAGAAATTTGATTTCTCTTGGTGAATTCGACAGAAAGGGATATGTTTTTCAAGGAGAGAAAAGTATCCTAAGATTCATGAAGGGGTCGAAGGAGGTTTTGAGAGGCGTGAAGAAACAAGGGTTGTATACCCTTGAGGCTAAGGTTGTAAGTGGTTCGACAAATGTTGCATCCATGAAACCTGTGTCGAAGACAGAGTTATGGCACATGAGATTGAGCCATATCAACGAAAGAAATCTCGTCAAATTGGGGAAGCAGGACCTGCTAGGAGGTGACAAAGTCAAAAAGTTGGAGTTTTGTGAATCTTGTGTATTTAGTAAATCTTGTAGGGTGAAGTTTAACAAAGGCAAGCAAAGAATACATGGATCCCTTGATTACATTCATGCTGATCTTTGGGGGCCTGCAAGGAATCCTTCACACTCGGGTGCAAGGTATTTTCTATCCATCGTTGATGACTATTCTAGAAAGCTATGGGTATTCATTCAGAAGACGAAGGATGAAACTTTTGAGAATTTCAAAAGTTGGAAGATTCTGATCGAAACTCAAACTGGCAGAAAGGTTAAGAGGTTGAGAACCGACAATGGCCTTGAATTCTACAACAAAGTGTTCGACAGTTACTGTGTTGAGTTTGGGATTGCAAGGCGTAAGACTGTAGCATGTATTCCTCAACAAAATGGCCTAGCTGAGAGATTTAATAGAATAATCCTTGAAAAGGTTAGATGCATGTTGGTTAGTGGTGGATTGAATGTGTTTTGGGCGGAGGCTGTTTCAACAGCAGCTTACCTGATAAGTAGATGTCCCTCGACTTCCTTGGGAATGAAGACACCTGAAGAAGTTTGGTTGGGACATCCACTTAGTCTCGACAGACTGGGAGTATTTGGTTGTGTGGCCTATGCTCATATTAGGTAAGACAAGGTCGAACCTAGAGCTCTGAAATGCATGTTCATGGGATACCCTGAAGAAGTCAAAGCTTATAGGCTATGGTTCCTAGAGCCAGGTCACAGGAGGCGTGTCACCAGTCGAGATGTAGTTTTCAATGATGCAGAGATGGCTTTCAAGAAAACTGATGATACTGATGCAGAGATGGCTTTCAAGAAAACTGATGATACTGATGAAGACCTGGAACAGGGAGATATTCCTATTGAGATGGAGCATGTTGATGCTGAATTGCATACCCCAGATGAAGTTGCAGAAGATGTTGTCGAAGATGAGGAGACTGATAATGACTACCTGCTAGTAAGAGACAGGTCGAGGAGAGTCATCAAGCCACCTCAGTGACTTGGGTATGCAGATCTTATAGCTTATGCCTTAATCTCTGCAAGTGAGGTTCTAGACGAAGAACCTAGAGTCTATAAAGAAGTTATGAGGAGTCGAAATAAGACTGAATGGCTGAAGGCCATGGATGATGAGATGAAATCTATTCATGATAACAATACCTGGAACTGATCAAGAAACCTGCTGGAGCCAGGTTAATCAGCTGTAAATGGATTTTCAAAGTTAAGGAAGGAATCGAAGGAGTGACGTCGAAGAGATACAAGGCAATATTGGTTGCTAGGGAGTTCACTCAGAAAGAAGGTGTCGACTTCAATGATGTGTTCTCTCCTGTTGTGAAGCATATATCCATTTGAATGTTGATTGCCGCAATGACACAGTTCGACCTTAAACTGGAACATATGGAAGTGAAGATTGCGTTCTTGTATGGTGATTTAGATGAAACAATCCTGATGAGGCAACCTGAAGGGTATGTCGAAAATGGGAAGGAATATTATGTGTGCAAGTTGAATAGATCATTATATGGACTGAAACAATCCCCTCGACAGTAGAATACGAGATTCGACAAGTTCATGGCACGCATAAGTTTCATCAGAAGTCAGTTCGACCACTGTGTTTAGTTCAGATTTTGATCGGGTAATTCATTTGTTATTTTGTTGCTCTATGTGGATGATATTCTAATAGTAAGCAACAATGTCGAAGATGTAATGAGGGTGAAGGTTGAACTCAATAAGGAGTTCTACATGAAGGATCTGGTAACTGCGTCCAGGATTCTTGGGATTGACATCCGAAAAGATAGAAAGCAGTCGAAATTATGCTTATCTCAAGAGGCATACCTACGGAAGGTCCTCAAAAAGTTTGGTATGTCAAATTCAAAGCCTGTTGTAACTCCGAAAAATCCTCAATTCAAGCTGAGTATAGATCAGTGTCCTAGCACTGATGTCGAAATAACTTATATGAATAGCATTCCATATGCTAATATAGTGGGCTCTTTGATGTATGTTATGGTCTGTACTAGGCCTGACATAGCATATGCAGTAAGTCTTGTAAGCAGGTACATGACCAATCTTGGAAAGGCTTATTGGCAAGCATTGAAGTGGATTCTAAGCTACATAAGTGGGTCTCTGAATAGAGTCCTAATTTATGGTAGAGCCTTGGGTGAAGATAGTAAAACAGCAATCGAAGGATATGTCGACTCTGATTATGCAGGTTGTATGGATTCCAAAAAATCTATTTCTGGATATGTGTTCACTATGTTTGAGACAACAATCAGTTGGGAAGCTACACTTCAGAAGGTTGTTGCCTTATCAACCATTAAAATGGAATTTATCGCCCTAACTGAAGCAGCGAAGGAAACATTGTGGCTTGAAGGTTTTGTAAAGGAGCTAAAACTTCAAGGTCGAGTTATCATTGTTAAATGTGATAGTCAAAGTGCAATACACCTATCAAAGAATTCAGTCTATCATGATCGAACCAAACACATTGATGTGAGGCTGCATTTCGTCAGAGGGTAATCGAGCTTGGAGAAGTCCAAATGCTGAAGGTTTTGACAGATCATAATGTTGCTGATATGATCACCAGGACGTTGCCCAGTTGCAAGTTTTTCCACTGTATGTAGTTGATAAAGCTGCATGAAGAAAGTTAGTTTCTTAATGTTATAGAGTTAGATCCAAGGTGGGTATTTGTGAGATGTTGGATCGAACTCTAGTATGGTCGAAGGGTAGCTTCTGGCTCGACAAGAATTAAGCATGAGGTCGAAGTATGTTCACATGCTATTGTTGGAATAATGCGTGTTGTAGTCAAAGTTTGTCCTAACATGCATTAGTCAATATTGCTAGGTTGTTAGCATATTGGATTGGGCCTTGCTTGTAAGCCCAAGTGTTTAATTTAGCTTGTACCCTAAGTTAGCTTGTAATAGGTAATTGTTAAAAAGCCCATTAGGTTAGTGTGCTATTTTTCTTATAAATAGGATGCTATTTTTTCAATCTTGAAATAAAGGGAAAATAGGAAGGTAAAATCCTAATTTCAAGAGAGAGGGGTTATTTTGTTATTCTTGTATACTTGTAATCTTGTTCTAAGAGTAAGGAAATAATAGCAGTTTATAACCAATCCTTGTTGTTCCTTGTTGTTTTACCTTGTTTTCTTTGTTAACCCTGACCCTTGTGTGTTTCTTGATCATAAAGAAACCTTTTATATTTTTTTTCAAGACATCTGATCCACAACACTTATAAAGGATATATTTTTAGTGGAATAAACTATGAAAATTTAAATTAGGAAATTTAAAATTTTCATTGCAGTGTTGAATTATCTATAATTTAAGAAATCTATATGTTGTGGTTAACACAATATTAACCTTTGTTCTTAAGCTGCCACCTTACAAAATTAAGGGCAAATTGAGTCCAAAACCAACAATTTTCAACCAAATCATGTTCTAATTCAATATTAATTATGTCATTTGCACTACACACTCTTAAGTTTGGCCCAAACATGACTAAACAGTGCCAATGCAATTCACCTTTTCAACTTTCTGTTGTAACTAAAATGGTCTCTAGGGAACATCACCCTCTTTTACTTTAGGTGAGACTTGACATGGTGAGAACAATGTTTTGTTCCCAATGCATCATACCATGGGAAGCTGCACTTCAAGTCTTCTTCTTCTCATACCCATTTTTTAAACACAAAAAATACTCTCTCTCTCTCTCCCATCTTCCAAACAATACACCAACTTTTTTTCTTCCAAACTCATCAAGAACAACAATGGCAAGACCTTTTTCAATGGTTAAAGACATCAATGATGGTAAGGAGCTTTGGAAGATTGTGGTGAGAATCCATCACAAGTGAAGTGTGGTTTCAAAGAATAAAGAATACTTTGAGATGATTGTGGTTGATAAAGAGGTGATTTTCCGTGAACTTTCTTCGCTCTTACTATTTTTTCCTACAGTTGATTTAATGGTTGATTTATATTTTTGTTTGTTACATAACTTACATACTTGACATGCCATATATGAATTTTACTGCATTTAAAAATGGAAATGTGTTTCATGTATTGTCTGAGTATCTTTCGTACATCTTTGTAAATTTCAGGGTACAGACATTCAAATAAAAGTTCCAACGATGTTTAAACAAGCTTTTGATTTTGTGTTGACGGTCCATAACACATATACCATTGCAAATTTCCAAGTCATTTCGAATGATGTCAAGTTCAAACCGCTTGGCCACAAATATGTGTTGATATTCACTAGTGGTACTTCTGTTTATGACAAAAATAAGCACGGCGTACCTTCAAAGAAGTTGATCTTCACACCCTTTGCAGATATTATTACTGGAAAATAGAAAAATGATCTTTTAATTGGTAAGTTTATATATGTTTGAAAGAATATATTTCATAATGTTATATCATATTCTATCATAAATTTTTGTTTCTTATAGTAGTCTTTGTGTTGCAGATCTTATGGGCATTGTAACCGTCATTGGCTACACACAGATGCAGAGTGGACAGAAAAAAAGTAAGCGATCGCTATTTAGTATGTCTAAATGCTTCGTGACTGCAAGTGCACAATCTAATCGTGTAGTTTTAAAAGATTATCGAACCCAAAGGACCAAGAGTCGATCTACCGCTATCTAATTCTACTATGTAAAGCTAAGGCTAATGGATTTCTAAATTTGGGATGCAAGAAATAAAATAAGTGCATAATTAAAATCAAATTAAATTAAGATAATGCGAAATATTGGTATATAATCTTGTCAATCATCGGGGGTTCAATAATTCGTGGGCGTTTAGTTTAAAAAGAAAGAATTGTTATTCTGTAGAAAATACCGATTTAAAAGACCATATCTCACACTCTCGTGGTCTTGACTTAGACTATGCTCTCAAATCAAAATGCGACTCTCGCTCTCTCATTTTGAATTTAAAAACACTTTTTGAAAACAGTTAAATCCTAATTAACCTTAAAACACCCTCGTTGTATTTAAGCCTAATGTTCAGTTTCAGCTATCCGGTTAAGACCCCAAACTCTCGTTTTATTGATCTTAACCATCATTAATTTCTCACTCTCGTGACAAAAGTTATTAATTTTCCAAAAGAAACAGAGACCAGAAGAATTGATTCCATTAAATTTACGTCACGATTTACCTAACCCCCTCCGATCGATCGTAATTACATACCGATACTAAAAGGTTTAACCAGACATGGCTTTCATGCTTTTACTAACTCTAGTCCTAATACTAAACAGAAAACAGAAAGAATGCATAAAAATATAATGATAAAAATGAAAGCAGATAAAGAAAACCTGGAAACTTGTAGAACGGAACTTGGATTCAATTATGAAGGCCGACTTGCAGTTTGGTACAATATTAAAACCTTTCTGAAATAATCCTAAACTAAATGGAAATTTTTTATCAGTGAAAAACAACTTCCTTATAAAAATCCTCTAAAAACAATCTAAATAAAACTAAACAGAATGCTGGAAAAAAAAACTAAAACGAAAACAGAAAAATAATATATGTCCCCTTTTTCCAAAACTGCCTTCCCTTTTATACTATTAGTGGGCGATGGTTGCATGAATTTGAGGCTTCAAACGAGGAGAAAAATCAGGAGAAAATATAGTCAGACAGTTGAGAGAAAGTAGGGAGAAAGTGGGAAAAATCTGAGGAGGAAATGGCAAGCGCCACTTCCCGTTCTTGTAGGAGTGGCAGTTGCCACTTCCTATTACTTAGGAGTGGCATTTGCCACCTCCTATGCATGTGGCAGCCGCCACCTCTTCACCATATTCATGTGGCATGCGACACACCCAAGTGGCAAGTGCCACTTGGTGTGTGGTGACCCCGACACCTTTTTTCTTTCCTTTCTCTTTCTTTCTTCTTCTTTTCTTTCCATGGTATTTTCTTCCTCTTTTCTTTCTATTTCCTTCATTTATTTCTCCTTTTAGTCCATATTTATGGTAACCTACAAAACATAAGAAAACAAAGGCGTAATCAAACATAAATCAAATAAAACAGTAATAAAAGCAGATAAAATTCATGTAAGTCAAGTCAAATATCCGATATAACTTCGCGCTATCAAACTCTCCCACACTTGAACCTTTGCTTGTCCTCAAGCAAATAAAACATGTGCGTGAAATTTAACACGATATAACTCAGATCATACATCGTTGCGAGACTTTCGCAAGAAAGATAGGTACTGGTTAAAAATACTAAGGATACCGTAATGACATGAATTTACTAAGTGTAATCAAAAACTCCCTCTCTGTGAAGACAAGTTCGAATCATGTTATTATAACTCAGTCTATTCATTTTTAACTCTTTTTCATTCTCGCGCAATCACATTAAGCCCGTTATTCCCGCACGCCCATGGTAAGTAAACCAATTAGTGTTCATTGATCTCTTTTTCAAAACTTTTACACATTCTTTTTCTTGTGTATTTTTTGAATTTCAAGAGTCCGATCTGTTGGGCTAAATGGTCGGGTAAGGACCACCTAACTTAGTAAGAGCATATCCTTCATTCACTTTAATAATTATATTCGATTCTTTTATTTTTAAGATCAAACACGTATTTGCATCGGCTTATTACTTAGGTTGTGCTTCAGGATGTTGTTGACTGCTAATATAAACTAATCAAGAGATTACTCTAAAATTTTAGGCTTTGGCATAATAAGTACTCAAACTCATCAGCAAATTAAGGGGGTTCAGGGTGTCAAGACGGTACCGATATTATCAACACTTTCTCAAATCTCTCGAACTCAATCTAAATCAAGCAATATACTTTATGGGTCAGTGTCATGCTTTAAACCAACAATTAAAAATTTTCTGTTATGGCTCAAGAATTTGGGAGAATCCAAAAAATGACGGAAGCTATCTAAAGTGACTCGACAACACATGAATTTATTTTATTAGCACTTAAAACAAAAAGATTAAGTGGAAAATTTAAAATTTTAAAATCTACCTAGAAAACAGTAAATAAAAGGAGTAAACAGTAAATATAAAAGCGGTAAAGCTTCCTCTCCCACACTTAAATTGAGCATTATTCCCAATGCAACAAATTAAGGTAAGAAAAGAAGGTGGAACCTATAAATTCTTCTATCTGCGGCCTCTGCCACGAGTTCAATTTTGCCTTCCATTTCTAGGGTGGTCAGGTGGATCTTCTGGATCTACCGCACGTACTGATAAGTTTGCCATCTCTGCGATCAATCCTGACATACTGTTTTATTCGCTTTGCATCTGTTTGAGAATCTGCATCATTTCGGCTTGCTGAGCCTCGATGCTCTAAATCCTCTGATCTCGCTGAGCGTCTAATTCGCTCCATCGTAGCATCTCAGCATATATTTTTTCTAGAGTGGCTGGTGTGTCTTTGCTTCTTCTCGGTCTGCGCCTTGAGGATGTACCTGCAACATTTTCAGAAGCGACACGTGTAGTGTATGGATGTGCGTTAGTATTATCCCCGCCAGCAGCAGCATTCTCAGGAATGTGCGCGGGGACTAGGTCATCAATATAACAATAGTTATCAGGGTTACGCATGTTTGTGCGAGCAGGGTTCGGTAGAATAAAACTCGGGAACACTTGGTTATTTATCATTAAATCGAAGTTCACGTCTCTCCGTCTGCTCACCATTTTCATACTCATAATCATATCGATATCTATGGTTCTTAGCGGTAGGGGTGTTAAGGATGAAAAATTATTTTCTAAGCCGAGAATTTACCCTAGAGTAGTTATCAGACTACCAAAAAATATAGCTCCTTTTTTAGCGGTGGCTATCACTTTCATGTGGGTGAACATAAACGGGATAGTGTTTATTTTCTCACCGGTTGCTAATGTGGTAAACAAATGGAAAAATTTGGCTTCATTTACCTTATTGGAATTTGACCTACCGAAAATGGTACAGGCCAAAAGTTGGCGCAAATAGCGCACCGATGGGTTTTGGATTAAGGAGGCTCTATTGCCTTCGAAACTATGGGTTACTGCCCCTGTTATCGCTCTCCAAAAATATTTATATGCATTTAGCCAGCCGTCACCATCGGGCACACCGTATTTAGCTTAATCTCCATAGGGACATTTAAATAAGACGGGTAATTCGTCAAAAGTAAATGTATATTCAATGTTAAACAGACAGAAATGGAGGTTTCCATTAAGCTCATAGATGAGCAAGCTAAGAAATTTGAGAGTAGGTTGCACGTAGACAGGATCTTTAAAAGACAAGAGGCAAGTTAAACCTAATCTTTCTAGCATATAATCTACATTGTCTCTAATTCCTAGTGCTTCTAAACAAAGTATATCAGTATACCTTGTCGACTCGATTTCTCTATTCAGTAAAACTGCATAGAGCTCGGCTTGTTTCTCGCCCGTTTCACCTTCTCTGAAGATAACTTGGTAGCTCGCCATGACAGTAACTTGAAAATAATATTTCTTCTTCTCTCTGATTTTTGTGAACGAGTGTTTGTGATTGTGTTTTGGTAAGTTGGTGAAGATGGTATAAATAATGGAGTTATGGTGGTATACGAGTAAATGTGGTTGGTTGGGTTGGTTTTGCTTTAATTGTGGTCAACAAAATCAAAAATGGCAGGAGATGTGTAATGCATGCAAGCTAATAAAAGGCCACGTGGGAGTGTGCATGACATAGGTAAAATTAGGTGGCAGACATGCACCAAGGTGGGGCCACCTAAGCAAGTGGAGGGTGCCACTTCTTTAAGAAGGGTGTGTGGCGAGTGCCACAAGCAAGAGTGGCGACTGCCACACCCATTTCTAAGTCAAGGTGGTGAGTGCCACCTCCTTATGTGAGGGAGAAGACAAAAATTTTGGTTTATTGTGATAATTTGATGAAAGATGAAAATAAAATGTTAATGATAATTAAAATGGAATACTATAATTTGGAAAGGGAATAAAATTGTTAATCACTTAAAAGAAATGAAAATAAGATGTTACAAAAGTTCATAAAATTGCATAAACAGCAAAAAATAACAATGTCCGAAAATAAATAATGTCCGAAAAACAAAGTTCCTCTCCCACACTTAAATCAAATTGTGTCCTCACTGTTTGAAAGTGAGAAGATTGGAATGCAACAATATCTAAGAAATCAACCACGTGGAGGAGGTGGAAGAGCAATAGTGAAAAGATGTTGATAGACGTGATCTAACTGCTTCGTCACCACATCTATGAATTGATGAAAATCCACCCGTAGAGTTGTAAATTCACCTCTGAGGCCAGCAACGTTTGTTTCTAGTGCATGAATGGCAGCAGTATGACCCACTTGTTGGGCGGCAAGCACAACAGGAGTGCTAGAGCCCGAATCAGAGAGATGGTTATCATACTGGTCATAATGGTCATATATCTGCAGAGTCTCAGGGGGTGAAGGTGGAGCTTCAGGTTCATCTAAGTCATACAACCAATTATTCAGATTGTGGATATTGGTTCTTTCGTAGTTCGGTAAGGTAAAGAGATGGACAACTCAGTTATCAGTTAGAAGTTCAAAGGTGTCAAGGCCTAGGTTTCTAATGATGTCACGGTTTAGGCAAAATGGAATATCCATAGGTTGTGTAGCACCTAATGGGTTAATGCTAAGGAGTGGTTGCCTCAGGCCAATGGCATTGGAAATCATGGTTACTAGGCCTCCTATAATAATCGATCCGCGGTTGGCTTCTTCTATAAGTTTAAAATTGGCCATCATAAAGGCAGCCCCATTAACGGGTCAAGCCTGAGAAGCACAATAAATTATGAAAAGCTCGTCTTTCGACACAAAATAAATATTTTTCTCTTTACCAAACAGAGTGTGAGATAGAAACTTATGCAGGTATTGGATAACAGGGTTATGGATACTCTCAGAATACATAGTGTTAGGCTCAGGATGATTATTTCTGGATATGCTACCCCAGAAATATTCCAACTCAAGGTTGGTTACTAGTTCCTCTTGTACTATGGTATAAGAATCAGGTCCGCTTGGAAATCCTAGGAGTTTGGCCATCTCATGGTGGTAAAGTGGTAGTCCATGTTAAATATTCTAAAACTGATAAGGTCACTACTAAATCCATACTTGTGGTCGGGCTGATAAATCAGTGAGCTCAGGAATTCCAAGGTAAGCCTGCGGTAGGAACTAAATCTCCTTTTGATATCAGAAAGCTCCCAACCAATTTGGTTGAGAAGGTACATAACATTGTCTCTAATACCTAATCTAGTCATGGTGAGTCCATCTGGATATATAGTAAGCGACATCTCTCTTTGAGCAAGGGCTTTGAAGCGCCTCCTCTGAGTTCTACCTCTGAAAGTGATGCCTATATAGTCGACTCGGTTCATCTCTAAAGTTAGTAACTAACTAATGTTAAGTTAACCTATATATAAGTGGACAATGAACACAAGTTAGTAATGACTAATATGATAGATAAGATTGCATGACTATTCTTGGAACAGAAAAATGAAAAGCATATAAAAGAAATTAAAAATAAAAGATTAGAAAAATAAACAGTAAAACTAAAAAGCGGGTTGTCTCCCACCAAGCGCTTGTTTTATGTCATAAGCACGACATAATTTAAAATTCCACTAATTTTAGGGATGAGTGTGCAACTCAACAAGTGTTAGACTGGCAGAGTAGTCTCCATTTTCAATGTTATGGTAGTGTTTCAGGCGCTGTCCGTTAACGATGAACGATTCACTAGATTTTCCTTTTATTTCTACTGCGCCATTTTGAAAGACTTTTGTTATCTCAAAGAGAACAAACCACCTAGAGAGGAGTTTTCCTGGGAAGAGTTTAAGTCGAAAGTTGAATAGGAGTACTACGTCACCCTCAGAGAACTTTTTCCTTGATATACGCTTATAATGCCATTTTATTGTTCGTTCTTTATAGATGCGGGCATTCTCGTAAGCGTCTAACCTAAGATATTCTAGTTCATGGATATCTAATATTCTTTTTTCGCCTGCGGCAATAAAATTTAAGTTAACGTTCTTAATGGCCCAATATGCTTTATGCTCTAATTCTACCGGCAGGTGACATGATTTGTCATAAACTAGTTTAAATGGTGTGGTTCCTATTGAGGTCTTATAGGCTGTCCTATATGCTCACAGAGCTTCATGTAATTTGGAAGACCAATCTTTCCTAGAGGTCGCAACTATTTTTTCTAAGATTTGTTTAATTTCTCTGTTCAAAACCTCTACTTGCCCGCTGGTTTGCGGGTAATAGGGTGTTGCTACACGGTGTCGGACTCCATATTTCGTCAATAGTTTTTCGAAAATCCTTGAAATAAAATGAGAGCCACCATCACTGATGACTAGTCTCGGCATATAGAATCTAGGAAAAATTATGTTCCTGAAAAGTCTAATCACTACTCGTGCATCATTTGTCGAAGAAGTTATAGCCTCGATCCATTTTGACACATAATCAACAGCAACGAGTATGTACTTGTTACCAAAAGACGATGGGAATGGTCCCATGAATCAATTCCCCACACGTCAAAGACTTCTACTTCCAGAATGCCTTTCAATGGCATCTCGTCACGTCTAGAGATATTGTTGGTGCGTTGGCACCGGTTGTAGTTTATGATTGCGATATGGACATCGTTCCATAGAGTGGACCAAAAGAGGCCATACTGTAAAATCTTAGTGCAAGTCTTTGAAGTGCTTGCATGTCCTCCATAGGGAGCAGAATGACAGTGAGATATTATATTTTCAACTTCGTCTTCGGAAACATATCGACGGAAGATACCATCGGCACCTCTTTTGAAAATCATAGGTTCATCCCAATAATAGTGTTTAAGATCGTGGAAGAATTTTTTCTTTTGTTGGTAAGTTAAATTTGGTGGAAGAACTCCAGTTGCTAAGTAGTTGATAAAGTCAGCATACCATGGCAGTGTGGTTTCAGTACAAATCGCTTCCACGACTTCTTTTGTTTCAGTCTCATTATATATTAAAGATCATTTAACCGTATTTTCTAACTGATCTATGAGTCTCTCATAAGGAAAATCATCATTAATAGGCACTTGCTCAGGCTTAATATCCTTCATTCTCGATAGATGATCAGCTACTACATTTTCAGTTCCTTTCTTATCTTTGATTCAAATTCTTGAAGTAGTAGTATCCATCTTAGGAGTCTCGGTTTGGCGTCCTTTTTATTCAACAGGTACCTGATTGCGGCATGATCGGTATAGATAATTATCTTTGCTCCTACTAAGTAAGAACGAAATTTATCCAAAGCGAACACGACAGCTGGAAGTTCTTTTTCTGTGGTGGCGTAGTTCATTTGTGCAGGTTCTAGGGTTCTACTACCGTAATAAATCGCATGAAGCTTTTTATCTTTTCTCTGTCCTAGAACTGCACCTACGACATAGTCACTAGCGTCACACATTATTTCAAACGGTAACCTCCAATCAGGTGGTTGCATGATGGGTGCGGTAATTAGAGTTGTTTTTAATTGTTCAAAAGCTTTCTGGAATTTGTCGTCAAAAATGAATTCAACATCTTTCATTAATAAGCCAGTCAGCGGTTTAGTAATTTTAGAGAAATCCTTAATGAATCGTCGGTAGAAACCGGCGTGTCCTAAGAAACTGTGTATTTCTCTTACAGTTTTAAGGTTGAAGGTTTTCTATAATTTCTGTTTTTGCTTTATCTACTTCAATCCCCTTATCAGACACTATATGTCAAAGTATGATTCCTTGTCGGACCATGAAATGGCATTTTTCCCAATTTAACACAAGATTTACTTTTACACATCTTTCAAGTACCATTTCTAGGTTCGATAAGCATCCTTCAAAACTCTGCCCACAAACAGAAAAATCATCCATAAATACTTCCACGATGTCGTCTATAAATTCAATGAAGATTGACATCATGCATCTTTAGAATGTCGCGGGAACGTTACATAATCCAAACGGAATTCGTCGATAGGCAAATGTATCATAAGGACAAGTGAAGGTCATCTTTTCTTGGTCATCAGGATGAATAGGGATTTGAAAGAATCCTGAATAACCGTCTAAATAGAAGAATGTGAGTGCTTATCTAATCTTTCAAGCATTTGATCAATGAAGGGCAAATGGAAATGATCCTTTCGAGTAGCTTTGTTTAATTTTCTATAATCAATGCACAATCTACTTCCGGTCACAACTCTTTATACAATATATTCTCCTTTTTCGTTCTTAACAACTTAACACCCCCTTTCTTCGGTACGACGTGCACTGGGCTAACCTATTGACTGTCAGAAATCGGGTATATAATTCCTGCTTCTAACAACTTTTGTACTTCTTTCTTGACTACGTCGCTCAGAATGGGATTTATCCTTCTTTGATGTTCTCTAGAGGTTTTACAGTCTTCCTCTAGCATAATGTGATGCATACAAATAGAAGGACTTATTCCTTTCGGATCAGAAATGTTATAGCCTAGAGCATATGGGTATTTTCTTAAGACATGCAGTAGTATCATAGTTTCTATTTGTCCTAAGTCTGCATTGACTATCACTGGTCGTTCGAGCTCGGTGTCTAGGAATTCATACCTTCAATTTTTGGGTAGTGTTTTAAGTTCTAAATTCGGTTTCTTTGGGCAAGGCATATGATTGGGTGTTAGTGCTAGGCATTCGCTTAGACTGTCGTCTTGGTATTCGTCACGCCAATTATCATCTTCAAAAGTTGGAGTTATTGGAATTTTTAGGATTTCTGAATAAGAATTTTGTTCCATCTCCATTTCTCTTATGCATTTATCGATGACATCTAGCAGACAAACTGTATCGTCTATAGCTGGTGCTTGTAAGAATTGTGTCAAAATAAATTCGACTTTTTCTTCACCCACTTCAAAAGTTAGCTCACCTTTCTTTACATCTATAATGGCTTCGGCTGTAGCTAAGAATGGCTTTCCTAATATGATACGAGTGTTGGCATCCTCTTTTATGTCCATGATTATGAAAATAGTAGGGATATAAAATTGACCTATACGTACCAGAACGTTTTCTAATATTCCTATCGGGAATTTAACAGAACGATCGGCTAGTTGTACAAATATCTTAGTTGATCTTAATTCTCTCATATTAAGCCTTTTGCATATGTTCAAGGGCATTAATCTAATACTGGCTCCTAAGTCACATAGAGCTTTTTCTATGACAAATTTTCCAATTACGCAGGGTATAGAAAAACTACCTGGGTCTTTCAGCTTATGAGGCATTTTATTTTGGAGTATCGCGTTACACTCAGCAGTAAGCGTAACGATTCCATTATCCTCGATCTTTTTCTCATTTGATAAGATTTATTTATGAAACTTAGCATATGAGGGCATTTGGGTGATAGCTTTTGTAAAAGGTATTGTGATATTCAATTGTTTTAGAAGTTTAACGAATTTCTAGAATTGCCCTATGTTTTTAGATTTAGCAAATCTTTGAGGATAAGGAATAGGAGGTTTATAAGGTGGTGGAGGCACATATGGTTCTTCTTTTTCTTCGACCTCTTGGTCACTGCCTTCTTTCTCCTTTATGTTTTAGTCATTTTCTATTTCAGTTTCCTTCTCAGTTACTTTACCAGGATTTTGATACATAGCTGGATTCTCAAGTCTCGGGTCAGTTGGTTCGTCCAATTTTGTACCACTTTGTAGTATGATAGCATTTGCATGTCCTTTTGGATTAGGTTGCAGTTGTCCAGGAAATGTGCCTGCAGGAGCAGCAGTAGGTGCTCGTTGTTGTGCCACTTGCGAAATTTGGGTTTCAAGCATTTTGTTGTGAGTGGCTAAAGCGTCTACCTTATTTGCTAATTGCTTAATTTGCTCACTAGTGTGTATGTTTTGATTCAGGAAGTCTTTATTTGTTTGAGCTTGCGTGGCTATGAAGTTTTCCATCATTAATTCAAGGTTAGATTTCCTAGGATCATTTTGAGCAGCTATAGAGGGTTTCTAATAACCCAGTGGTACAACAGGTGTTTGTCCAGGTGCATACAATGCATTGTTATTTTTATACGAAAAGTTCATATGGTTTTTCCAACCTGGGTTATAGGTATTTGAATAAGGGTTTCCTTGAGCATAATTCACTTGGTCTGTGGAAACTCTTGTTAAAAGTTGACATTCAGGGGAAGCATGCCCAGGAATTCCGCATAACTCGCAGTTTGGAGCTACGACAACCATGGTGTCTGTAGGGGTTATAGTCAAACTTTCAATCTTTTGCATGAGAGCATTTACCTTTGCATTGACTTAGTCAATACTGCTTATCTCGTACATACCACTTTTTGTTGGAGGTTTTTCTACTGAAGCTCTTTCACTCCCCCATTGATAGTGGTTTTGAGCCATACTTACGGTAAGTGCATAAGCCTCATTGTAGGGTTTATCCATTAGTGTGCCACCTGCGGCGGCGTCTATTATCAATCTTGTGTTGTACAAGAGACCATTGTAAAAGGTGTCGCGGTGAAAATCGGATACCAAACTATTGGTTAGTTTGAATCTTTAATTTATTTTGCAACCGAACTTTGATTTGTCCAAAGGAAGGGATAAAGATCGAAATTCCCACAATGCAATGCAAATGCAAGGTTTAGAGAGTTTTAGGTTCGGGGGTCGGTTAAACTTAGGGAAGATGCTAGCATCCTAAGTTTCTGTAGTACTCTACAGGAACCTCTTGTTTTATGTTTGTTTATTGCTATGTGTTTATCTGCTTAATGGTTTAGAAACCCTAGGGGTTTATATCTAAGTATACTCGATAAGGCATCGCACCTTGTGCCTACATATCCTTACGGGAGTGGAATCAGAGTGTGTTGTAGTTCACCCTAAAGGGTTAGAGGAGTCCTTTGACTGTGGTCAAAGTTCCTACGGGTTTAGGGTAGTTGATCGATTGGGTCTAGGAGAAGAGATGAGTCTTCATTTTAAGGGAGAGATAACCACCACAAGTGTAAAAGAGAAGGGTTGTAGGAAATGGTCTTTGCATCGTCTTAAGAAAAGGTCTTACATACTCGGATGGTCGCCAAGTATGCCTTTGTTGTTCTTAAGGCAAAGTCCCTACATGTTTGATTGTATTGTTTGTGGGGTGGAGATTATATCTCACTTAAGATGATTAACATCTATTCTCTAAAAGTGTTAAATATTATTTTTAAGTTGTTTGTTGGGTTGATTGTTTTGTCTAAGTTGTAAAGATAAAGACACGGTCCTTCCTATAGGGTAGGTCCTAAACTTAAATGATCAACTTGAAGAATCAAGGATCAAAGGGAATATGGTGCATATGATGTGCAACTACACACAACGTTGGATTATGTGTAGGTTTTTCCTTTGGACGGAATGCGATGAATATAGATAGATATGATAATGTGAATGCAATAGAATAAATTGCGTAAGAGTAAATTGCAGAAATGTAAAGCCATACACGAACGCATAAAAGCGCTAAGTGGGTGTGTGTGCATTGTGAATAAGATAAAGCAGATGAAGATAAATAATGTATACGCATGAAAGCGCTGAGTGTAAGTGCATGTGTCGTGAGTGCATGATCGATTGTTTACGCGGTTAATTGATTTTAGACGGGATGTTGAATTATAAGAAAGTTGATCGATTTTAGTAAAAATGCATTTTGACCTCTAAAATAAGAGTTATATTAATTATCATCTCTATTTATTTATTTTGCAAAAAAAGTTGCATAAATTACTTGAGTTGTAAGAAAATGTTCTTTCTTAATGAATTGATTTTTTATAAAAGGTTAAGTTAATTATATCAATTTTAAAGGGAGGGTTTTATTATTAAATAGACAGACTGGCAGATGTAACTTAATTATAAAGGATTTATATTATAGTGAATAAGTGTTATTTGATTAAAAGTTTATTAAGTTGATTTGAAACCTAAATAAAATTTAATTAACAAAATGAATTAGTTTTATTAAAATGAAGTATAGACCTTATTAAAAAAAAATGAGTGAATTATGAAAGGTTATCAAGGGTTGCTAATTATTTTAATTTAAAATCTGATTATATTAAAGACTAAAAACTGGTTAATTAACGTAAAAAAAAATGATTAAGGTTGATTAGGGTTATATGTGTGTGATTAGTGATGTTATGTGTAATTAAGTGATAGTTGCACAGATAAGCAAACAGAAAAGAACAAAAGCAAACGAAAATTGAAGAGTGGAACCCTAGGTCCCCCCTTTCCCTTCCAATCGTCTCCAAATCGTTAATCCATCATCTTCCCATGGTTTCGATCCCCTTTAAACCTGAAACAGAGAAACAAACAATCAACAGGTTCGAGGATTATCACGGCGGAAACGAAGTTTTACCAATGAACAGCGACGGCGGCGCCGGAGACGTCGATGGGTGTTTCGCGGGCTTGGGTTGCAGCGGCTGTGGGTAGACTTCGTCAATCGGAAGATAAGTCTCTTCTCTCTTTTGTTTCTTGCGTTTACGAGTTCAGTGTTTGGTAGTTCTAGGGTTTTTTGATGCTATCGGCTTCGTATTCTCTTTCCCTCGTTTCCTGTAGCTTCGATCCTCTTATATAGGCTCTAAGTTTGAGATTTTCTGATTTGAGAATTGATTGCTGCCTTGAAGAGCTGGTTGATTCTTTCCATTTAGCTTACACGAAATTTTGAAATCTTTCCTAATTCAGACGATCGCTATTAACTGGAATTCAATTCTTTGATTTTGCGGTTCAAATTGAGATTGGATCTGATTGGATTTCTTTTGGAATATTCCCTCATAACTTGCTAACTTAGGGTTTATGATCTGGCAGGTGCAGATAGCGGTGAGTTTGGGCCAAAAATGTGGATTGGAAGCCCATAGAGTAATGTGGCTGTGGGAGTCTCCAATCGATGCAGGTGCAATCACGGATCCTTGCTCTGTTTATTGAGACAACTTTATTCATAACAGGTTGCTCTTGTTGCTGATGCAGGTTTAGTAAGTACTGCGTATCAGCACTCCTTCAGCTTTCCTATAGCCAGCTACGGTAACGCGAAACTCAAGAGGTGACTGTTTGTGGTTTTCAAAGGGAAACGTCTGCTGCAATTTTGGTCTTCTTGTGACAGTTGGTAATCTTCTTCTTTTAAGTAGATGTTTAACTTCGGGGTTTGTATCGCGTATCACCTTTATTCAAAGCCCTCTTCTATTTCTCTTGCATTTCTCTTGCAGTGCAACCTGTATTGGCTTGACCCCACCCCCCATCTGACCAGCTCCAGCTTTCGACAAGGAATTTAAGATTTTAGACTCCCACCACTAATTGCTATGTGCAAAGGAGTTGCAGCTATTGTAGGAAGTTATGAACTCGACACAACATTCTTCCTTTGTTGCCATCCTTCTGTTGCTGATGCTCTCACCTTGAAATGCAAGCTGATGACTTCAGTTATTTTCGCAGGGGCTTGAAGGCGTTGCGAACGGGGCTGAGTTTTTGAGTTTTGACATTGTATTTGGAGTCGGCAGGTTCGATTATCTCTGAAGCCTTAAAACACTCTTTATTCTGTATTCAAGACTTATTTCACTAGGTTCGACTAATGGATCTGAAATGGACTGCAGTTATTGTATCGACCAACCGGTGGTTTGTCATTTGGGAAGTCCTGTTCTAGAGTAGAAGCTTGTCAATGTGAAATCGATAACTCTGCTTCGGTCAACTCTCCTCAATTATCTTGTGACATCAATCTCATGGCATTTTGTTTGTTTCCCAGCAGGTTCGAGGAGGCGCGGCCGTCGCGGAATCAGAATGAAACGGGGAGTCCTGGTGTCCTATATGAAACAAAACTTGAAGCTCCACTGTTATTGGTGTGGTATGACGCTTAACTTTCAAACACATAAACCTATTAACGAATAACCGAGTATATTTATCGAACTTTCTTGTCCTTGCAGCGATGTCTTAACCATGTCGATCCCCCTTGTTGATAGCATTGGCC
The DNA here is from genome assembly GCA_963859935.3 of Lathyrus sativus. Classification (NCBI taxonomy): domain Eukaryota; kingdom Viridiplantae; phylum Streptophyta; class Magnoliopsida; order Fabales; family Fabaceae; genus Lathyrus; species Lathyrus sativus. Next base: position 428,528,731 of record OZ012739.1, read on the forward strand.
GCAACTTAAAACTATCGGTGTCGAGATCAAAATCTCTAACTGTCTTCTCTTTATGTGCAATATACCAGCTTTGGGACGGTGTCGTATTCATCCTTAGCAAGAGAGATTCTCGCGTGAATTTCCATTCGCAGATGGTTGTGAGGATCTGCAGCTTGAAGCATTGATTGTATGAGGTTCAAAAACTCCTTGATGTGTGGCTGAATGCTGAGGTGCAGTGTTTAAAAATCCTGGGTCATGAAGCTTAAGTCTTTTGTCATTCTTCCCTGTTTGATATCTTCTTGAAATCGTGGGTTGTTGGTTGCTTGCAGGGTGCTTAAAGTGGAACTATGGAGCAGGACTGGTGCAGGGATTCAATCATGTTGCCGTAAAAAACGATTCACCTTTGTTCTTGCCATTAGGATTTCTCTTTTCACTTATTGTTTTTTGAAATGATTTAATAAACTTCTTCTTGGTTTGGTAGATTTAGAAACTGATGCTTCTCGTGACAGCGTGGACCGACTTTCATGGGGAATCCAAAGATCTTCTCCGATTTATCAAGGACGTCGGCTGTTTCCTCTAAGTTGGGTTCAGCACAACTGAAGTAGTTTCCCATCCATTTGATTATGCTTAGGTCCCTAGTTAATTGTCGTAACTGATGTAGGTACAGCATGTTGTTTTTTTTTCAGGTTGGTGGATCGAAACGGTGCTACAAACCAAGCCGAACATGTAATCAAACCAACAGGTCCCGAATTTCGGACTGGAGGTTTAGCAGCAGATGACAAAGAGACCAGGTTGTCATGATTGACTAGATGATTGGTGTGTTGTCCGCTTCCTTGAATTAGAGCTATGACTCGTCGTTAGTTACGTTGAGATTCCTCATGGACTTGGTTGCAACAATGCCGGAAGAAGCTCTAAAGACGTTATTAGAAAAACAAAAGCAATCAATTTGTAATATCGCAGCTTAGGACCCAATGTCAATTAACTCATTATTCTAGTGACATGCTGTTTGAAGCTTCGAACTGGTTGTATGGTCTTAGACTGTCAATTATACGGTGGCAACCATTAAGAGATTTTCTTTTCAAATAAATTGATATGGGAATGTAACATTTCAAACTACTTGCTGCTCTTTCAATTAATGAATTGCTTTACTTTTCCACTCTTCTGTGTATTATGGAGTTAATCATACGACTTGCATGGTCCTTGAATAAATGGGATCAATTGAATTTGTCCTTGGTCTAGCAGGCTTGATATCACAATCTTGGATTCTTTCTTAGAAACACATCATAACTTCCAGGACTTTAATGTAAGAACTTGGATTGCCCTATGGCAACGACCGGGGCCCAAGACTATTCCAATGAACACTGAACCAATATTCATAGCCAACTAACTTGTACTCATAGTCCTGATTTCAAACCTTTCGTCGTGAATAATTCAAGGAATTTGATGACAGTGTAGGCTTTCAAACCTGGAGGGTCTTTGGGAAAAGAAAATTCGATTCTCTGCACGAGTAGGTAATGAAACTTCGAGAAGTACCGACAAAAAACTATAAGACCATCTCGAACTGAATCAAAGTCAAATTCAAGTGACCACGTCTTTGAAGTACTTATTTGTGAGAAAGAATGCCGTCTCCACTTGTAATCACTGCATCTGCGCAAGTTGGTTAGTCGTAAAAAACCTAAATATTAAATATTAAATCAAATAACAAAAGAAAAAGTGCTGAAAGAGGTGGGGTCTCGTGGTCAAAAATTAGGGTGCAACAGATGCCCCTATTTAAGTTGCTCCTATTCGGAGATATGGAGATTGAGATCTCCGTCTCGACGAGATAGGAGGGACTTAAATACAAACATTTGCGCAAATTTTTGGCCGTAAGAAGCCACCGAATGCAAATGATATGCAATGATATGAGAATGCAAGGCGGGCAAATCTGTGAGAAGGAGGTCGTAGGGGATGTACTGGACGCGACATGTTAGATAGAAGAACAACAGATCCAACAAGGCGGGACCCTACGAGGACATGAACAATCACTTATGGGAAATCTCCAAACGTGTAACGGTAACTCATGCATCAAGGGTGCGGTGATTTTGACGATCTGTGATTGAGAGATACTTTTATTACCGAGGTGGTGGTCAATAGTAACTCAAAATGGATCTCCTTTTTATTATATTTTATATTTTGTAACTCAGCTGAAATGGTAAAATGTATAACCTCTCCTGGCATCATGGTACGGGGACCATGAGTTAGTCTCGGTCTTCGATGTCATTGTAGTTGTAGATATTGTTGTAGTTGTTGAGCTTCCCCGAGCATCATGACATGGGAGTCATGCGCCGGTCTCGGTCTCTGATGTCAAACTTCCCCTTGCTCCATGGTATGGGAACCATGAGCTGGTCTCGGTTTCTGATGTCAAACTTCCCCTTGCTCCATGGTATGGGAACCATGAGCTGGTCTCGGTTCCTACCCAAAATGATGGAAACTCGTGAGAGCGTCTTCAAAGAGGGGTTGTAAATTTGTAGATTGTAGATGTAACTGTAGTTGTTGAGCTTCCCCGAGCATCATGATATGGGAATCATGTGCCGGTCTCGGTCTCTAATGTCGAACTTCCCCTTGCTCCATGGTATGGGAACCATGAGCTGGTCTCGGTTTCTGATTTCAAACTTCCCCTTTCTCCATGGTATGGGAACCATGAGCTGGTCTCGGTTTCTGATGCCGAACTTCCCCTTGCTCCATGGTATGGGAACCATGAGCTGGTCTCGGTTCCTACCCAAAATGATGGAAACTCGTGAGAGCATCTTCATAGAGGGGTTGTAAATTTGTAGATTGTAGATTGCGTGTTGTAGATTGTAATGTTGATGTAGAGTGTATGTTGTGAATTGCAGCACTGTAGAATTGTTGATGTAAATGTTGTAGATGTAATCTGTAATTGTAGAATTTTGTATATGTGATTTTGTACTTGTAATTGCAGATGTAATTTGTATTGAATCGGCAATTTGTAGAATGTGCACCGGGGATCTTCAAAAGAGTTGTAAACCGGTTGATACGTGGAGTGTCCTCTTGTAAGGAGATATGTCATTGATTATACTCGTAATGAACTCTCTGAGGAAGATCATTTTTGAAGTACCTCTGCTGTAATTGAAATGTGAAATTGTAGTAGCAGAGATCCTCAAATGGGGAAGTATCTGTAATGTCCTTTGACTTGATAATCTTGAAATAGTCCACTGGGGAAGGACAGATTGTCTTGATGAATATTGTTGTTTGTCGTTTTAAGAATAGATCTGCCCAAAACGAGTTGCTCAAATAAAGAGATCTTCTGGCATTTTAGCTGTAAGTTGTTGAGTGGATCTTGTAGTATTGCTGAAGAAATGTCACGTCTTCAATGGTGATCCTCGTAATGTCAAAGCGCAAAATAAATGCACTTTTGCCCCATGCTTAAAAGCTGGAAATATTCATAGTGTGATTGTCAAAGACCGAAGTTCAATTCGGGAAATAACCGAAGAGAAACTGTCAAGCAAGACTCAACCATAGAGGCATAAGCTCCAATGGGAATGTACTGAAACAACTGTCTTCCACGAGGATCAAACTTCGTGGGGAAATAGAAATATTGAGTTTTTTTTGCTTAGGGCTGACAAATCTATTTGGAAGGAGTAAGACACGCCCAAATACCCAAGGGTAAACGCAATCGAAGAGATGGAAATAAAACGAACAAAGGATGCGCAAAATGTCAATGTTATGCTATCTACTTATATGATATGCGTATGCCCATGTTTGCGCTGACAAGTCGAGAGGGACACAGCGTAATGCATGGGGAAATGCTCGAGCCCTATCTCCGCAGGTCCTTCGAACGAGAGTGACCTCCATTCTCGGATGGCATAAGTGTTGATAGTCTAGTCATCTTTCTGCGAGTAAGGGTGAGCATTGGCGGTCATCCTCTCGTTATTCGTATATCAAGTAAAGCAAATTTTGAAAAGGTTTTGAATCAGTTAGGATTTTGCTATCAAGATCACAGATTTAGTAAAGGAAAACTCTTTATTGAAAGGCGGGCAGCGGAAAAGCGTGACCCGATATTACAGTGTTGGAAAATGATATTGATTACATAGAGGGAATAATGTTCTGCTCCTCCTAAACAAAGTATTTCTTGACAGCATCCGTATTTACGGGGCGAGTGATTTCCTCTCCATCCATTGTTGCCAACCTCAAAGCGCCTCCGTTCAAGACCCTTTTGACTACATACGGTCCATCATAATTCGGGGTCCATTTTCCTCTGATGTCGGTGAGGAAAGATTGGATCTTCTTGAGCACAAGGTCACCTTCCCTGAATACCCGGGGTCGAACCTTTTTGTCAAACGCTTTTTTCATTTTCTGCTGATACAGCTGCCCGTGGCATAGCGCAGCCAGCCTCTTTTCTTCAATTAAGTTCAACTGATCAAACCTGTTCTGACACCATTCTGCCTCTGATAATTTTGCCTCTACTAAAATTCTCATAGAAGGAATCTCAACTTCTACTGGGAGTACTGCTTCCATACCGTAGACGAGGGAAAATGGAGTTGCCCCAGTTGATGTACGTACCATCGTACGATATCCATGTAAGGCAAAGGGGAGCATTTCGTGCCAATCTTTGTAGGTAACTACCATTTTCTGAATGATCTTCTTAATGTTTTTGTTGGCGGCTTCAACAGCCCCATTCATCTTTGGTCTGTAAGGAGAAGAATTGTGATGCTCGATCTTGAACTCTTCACACAGCTCTTTCATCATTTTGTTATTTAGATTGGAACCATTGTCTGTAATAATTCTGCTTGGAACACCATATCGGCAAATAAGCCGATTCTTGATAAATTTGACGACCACATGTCGGGTTACGTTGGCATAGGAAACCGCTTCGACCCACTTGGTAAAATAGTCAATGGCTACCAAGATGAATCGGTGTCCATTAGATGCTTTCGGCTCTATCATTCCAATCATATCGATTCCCCACATAGAGAACGGCCACGGGGAAGAAATAACATTCAAGGAAGTTGGAGGGACGTGTATTTTGTCCGCGTAAACCTGGCACTTGTGACACTTTCTGGCAAACTTGTAGCAATCTGATTCCATTGTGATCCAATAATAACCAGCCCTTAAAAGTTTCTTAGCCATGGCATGACCGTTGGCATGAGTGCCAAAAGATCCTTCGTGAGTTTCCGACATTAACATATCCGCTTCTTGCTTGTCAACACATCTCAACAAGACCATGTCAAAATTCCGTTTGTACAACACATTGTTACTTAGAAGAAAATTTCCGGCCAACCTTCTCAAAGTTTTCTTGTCTTTGTTGGAAGCCCCCAGGGGATATTCTTGAGTTCTAAGAAACACCTCGATGTCATAGTACCAAGGTTTATCATCCTTAACTCCTTCGACAGCAAAGATGTAGGCAGGTCTGTCGAGGCGTTTCACTTCGATCCGAGGACACTCGTTCCAAAAGTTCACTACAATCATCGAGGCCAGAGTTGCCAATGCGTCTGCCATTCTGTTATCATCTCGAGGGATATGATGAAACTCAACCCTATCAAAGAATGGTAATAATCTTCTAGCATAATCCCTGTATGGGACTAAATTATCATGTCGAGTTATCCATTCTCCGGTGATTTGGTTGATTACTACTGCAGAATCACCAAACACATCTAGATTCTTGATTCTCAAATCGATTGCTTCTTCAAGACCCATAATACATGCTTCGTACTCAGCCTCGTTATTAGTACACTGGAATGTTAATCTGGAGGTAAATGGGAAATGGGTCCCTTGAGGAGTCACAATAACAGCACCTATCCCTTTTCCATGAGCGTTGACAGCTCCATCAAAGATTAAACCCCATTGGGAACCTGGCTCTGGCCCTTCACCATGTACGGGTTCTTCACAGTCTTTCATCTTTAAGAACATGACATCTTCATCAGGAAAGTCATCATTTGAGGGTTGATGGTCCAAAATAGGTTGGTGAGCCAGGTGATCAGCCAAAACACTTCCTCTAATAGCTTTCTGAGTATGGTACTCGATATCGTACTCGGACAATAACATCTGCCATCTGGCAATTCTCCCAGTCAAGGCGGGCTTCTCAAAAATATACTTGATGGGATCCATCTTTGAAACTAGCCAGGTAGTGTGGTTCAACATATACTGGCGTAAACGCCTAGCGGCCCATGCTAGAGCGCAACAAGTCTTCTCTAGCATAGTGTATCTGGTTTCACAATCAGTAAATTTCTTGCTCAGGTAATAAGTGGCATGATCTTGCTTTCCGGCTTCATCCCGCTGACCGAGTACGCAACCCATTGAATCCTCTAGAACAGTCAAGTACATGATCAAAGGACGCCCTTCAACCGGCGGTATCAGGATAGGTGGTTTGAGCAAGTACTCTTTGATACTATCAAAAGCCTTTTGACAATCTTCAGTCCAAACGTACCCTTGTTCCTTCCTCAGAAGCTTAAAAATAGGTTTACATGTAGCAGTCATGTTGGATATAAACCTGGAGATGTAGTTCAAGCGCCCTAGGAATCCTCTGACTTGTTTCTCAGTGGCGGGAGCTGGCATTTCTCGGATAGCTTTTACTTTGTCAGGGTCCACTTCGATCCCTTTTTGGCTGACGATAAAACCCAATAATTTCCCGGATCGCACTCCAAATGTACACTTGTTGGGGTTCAGACGAAGTTTGTATTCTCTCAGACGAACGAACAGCTTAGCCAGGTGCTTAACATGATCCTCTTCGGTTTTTGACTTAGCTATCATATCGTCTACATACACCTCAATCTCCTTGTGCATCATATCATGGAACAGAGTAGTCATAGCTCTTTGATATGTTGCCCTTGCATTCTTCAACCCAAATGGCATAACTCTGTAACAAAAGGTGCCCCAAGGCGTGATAAATGACGTCTTCTCTCTGTCCTCGGGAGCCATTCTAATCTGGTTGTAACCTGAGAAACCATCCATGAAGGAGAACACCTCGTATCTTGCAGTACTGTCTACCAAAATGTCAATGTGTGGTAACGGAAAATCATCTTTCGGACTGGCTTTATTCAAATCCCGGTAGTCTACACACATGCGGACCTTACCATCCTTCTTCGGGACAGGTACAATGTTAGCTAACCATAGCGGATACTCGGCAGTGACAAGGAAACCTGCATCAATCTGTTTCTGCACCTCTTCCTTAATCTTTAGGGCCATGTCAGGTCGAGTCCTTCTGAGCTTTTGTTTTACTGGCGGGCACTCCGGCTTTAAAGGTAAATGATGCTCAACTATAGCTGTGTCTAAACCGGGCATGTCCTGATACGACCAAGCGAACACATCGACAAACTCTCCAAGCAAATCAATCAGCTGCTTCTTCACATCTGGCTTGAGCAGAGCTCCAATTTTCACTTCTCTACGGATTTCTTCAGATCCCAAGTTGATTATCTCCACCGGCTCTTGATGAGGTCGGATAGCTTCTTCTTCTTTCTCAAGCAATCTAATAATTTCTTCCGGAATACCATCTTCTTCATCCTCGGCTTCATACACAGGGAACTCAAAATTCGGAAGAGGTAGCGGATCATTATTCCCAGGTTGTAATTTGTGTAGCAATCTGCGCAAGTGACGTGATTTTTAATAAGTTTTTTTTTTGCTTTGTAAAGTGGACAGTGTGTGTACGCGAGATGCTACTTATCATTTTCCAACATCATGAATAAAATAAAAACAGATGTAAATGAAAATAGTTTATTGATGATAGCAAAACCGAAAAGACATGCCCAACAAAGTCACCTTTGCCTTGGGCAGAGCAAAGGGAATTATTGAAAATATGCCCTACTAAATGCAGTTTCGCCTTGGGCAGAGCGAAAAAATTTAAACAAATGCTTTACTTAGATATATGAATGGCGGTAGGAGTTTCAACCACACTCCAATTCTTGACCACGACGCCTGGGGTCACAAAGTCCGGGATTTCTTCAGCCGGCTCCTCCTCAGTGATGGCATAAACTCCAAAGGTATAGTCGAAATCATCTGACACGTAACCTGGATCTTCCATATAGGGCTCGTAGTCTTCATAAGGAATGGAGGACCTTGTAGAACCGTCCGATATGTATCCCTCGAGTTCATCTCTTAACACAACATTAACCTGAGGGTGGTGGGAAATTCCTCCACTACGGAACACTGCATTGATCAATGGGAATCCTTGGTTCTTGGTGCCTTGGTGGACAGAACTGCTGGTGAAACCGAGGCCCTCCTTGTTCTTGTTCTCTGGCAAAGACAAAACCTTTCCCCACATTGACTGGTGACCACTGTTCACTACTCGCTGCGCGTCTTTGAACGATGACATGGATGTCTGAGCTCTCTGAATGCTCTCACCTGCCACAGACAGAGCTTGAAACTGTGTGCCAATTTCCTCTTCAGCTTCGACGTACGAGAATGATGACAAGTGGCTTACTACCAAAGCTCTTTCTCCACAAACCGTGACTATTTTCCCTTCAAAAACGTACTTTAACTTCTGATGCAGGGTAGAAGTAACTGCTCCGGCTTCATGTATCCATGGCCTCCCTAGCAGACAGCTATAGGCGGCACGAATGTCCATGACCTGAAACGGGATCGTGAAAGTTTGTAGTCCGATAGTCATAGGCAAATCAACCTCACCAATTACTGTTTTCCTTGACCCATCGAAAGCTTTGACAATAACGTGACTCGGCCTCATTGGCGATCCCTGATATGACAGCTTAGATAGGGTGGTCCTAGGCATTACGTTTAGAGACGATCCGGTGTCAACCAGCACACTGGACAGGGAGTCATTTCCGCAGTTCACAGAAATGTGCAAAGCCATATTGTGTTTTCTCCCTTCCTCCGGGAGATCACCTTCATTGAAACCCAGATTATCACTCGAAGTGATACTGCCAATGATGTTATCGAATTGTTCCATAGTCACATCCTGCTCAACATAGGCTTGTTCCAAAATCTTCTGAAGTGCTTCTCTATGGGCCTCGGAGCTCATCAACAATTGTAGCACAAAAATCTTTGACGGGGTATGCAAAAGCTGATCTGCAACCTTATACTCGCTTCGTTTGATTATCTTCAAGCATTCATCAGAGTTGGACAGGTTGGACCCCCCAGATTGCCCCACATTCGGGTCCTTTGAGCCTGATGGTTCAGACAAAACCTCCTTTTCTTTCGGTGGCACGGCCGGATAGATTCGCCCGCTTCTTGTCACTCTACTAACATCTGCAATATTGACGATTGAGGGTATGGTGGGCAAAGGCACTTCTTTCCCATCCTCCAACATAGTAGCATTATATCTATAAGGGATGGCCTTACTAGAGGTATAAGGGACAGGTCCAGGCACATTGATTACCAGCGGAGTAACAGTTGGCTTCCTGCTATTGTAAACGATCTCTATACGTTCCACCTCTTTAAAGTGGGGTACTATGACACAGACTTCTTCAGCTTTCTCGCTTGAAACTTCTTGATCTTCGCTTTCTAAACAAACTTCAACCATATTGACAGAGGGTGAACCATGCGGTGGTAATGGGTTCTTCTGTACATTCGGGTCGGAATCCCTAAAAGACAAGATCCCACTCTTAAGTAGCCTCTGGACATCCATCTTCAGGCCGAAACAATTCTCGATATCATGCCCTGGAGCACCCTGATGGTAAGGACAAAACTTGTCAGCTCTATAAGAAGGGGGAGGATTCATGGGAGCTGGAGGCGGAGCTTTCGTCTGAATGTGGCCCTTTTTGATCAAGGTGGGGAATAAATCGGTATATGTCATTGGGATTGGATCAAAATTTATTCTTCAGTACACGCGACCCTGATTGCTAGGTGGCCGATTCTGCTGAGGATTCTGTGGACTCTGCTGAAGCTGGGGTTGTTGAGCAGCGGGAGACTGAGGCTGTTGATAGGATTGTGGAGACTGTAGCTGATAAGCCGGAGCATTAAACACTGGAGGCACTGCTGCAACCTGATGTGGTGGCATGTATCTCCTTCTGAATTGTCCTTTTTGAATAGCATTCACACTTTGTTCCTTCTTCTTTGCGAAACCGCTCCCATACCTCTTAGGAGCAATTTCTTCTTTGGTCAGCCTTCCCTCGCGAACACCTTCTTCTAAACGCATTCCCATGTTGACCATTTCAGTAAAGTCACTGGGGGCGCTGGCTACCATTTTCTTATAAAAGAAAGGACCCAGAGTTTTCAGAAAGATCTTGGTCATCTCTTTTTCTTCTAACGGTGGCGTGACTTGTGCGGCCAACTCGCGCCAACGTTGGGCATACTCTTTGAAGTTCTCCTTATCCCTCTGTGTCATTGCTCTCAACTGATCTCGGTCGGGTGCCATGTCCACATTGTACTTATACTGCTTGATAAAGGCTCCTCCCAAGTCATTGAAAGTCCGAATCTTTGTACTGTCCAACCCCATATACCATTTGAGCGCGGCGCCTGTCAAATTGTCTTGGAAATAGTGAATGAGTAGTTGATCGTTATCAGTTTGGGCAGACATCTTCCTGGCGTACATAATGAGATGGCTTTGGGGGCAGGTATTCCCCTTGTACATTTCGAAATCAGGAACTTTGAACTTCGGTGGTACTTTAACATTCGGCACCAAACATAGCTCAGAAGCACTCTTACCAAATAAGTCTTTTCCCCGAAGAGCTCTCAATTCCTTTTGTATTTCAGAAAACTGGTCTTGGAATCCATCCATTTTCTCTTCTAAACCCACGGTTTCGGTCGGCGACCCATGTAGAATTGGTTCGTCCAGAATATACGGGACAGTATTCACCTGCGGAGGTGCAGTAGTCATCACAGCAGAGACAACAGGAGCAGTTTGAACAGTGGTCACAACAGGGGTCTCAGACACGGACGGCCGGTAGCTGGTCGAGAAGAAATTAGGAGACATCCCCCACGGGAAACCTTGAGGCATGCTGTAAGATATTTCGGCAACAGAAGACACCACTGGGATCGGTGTTGGTGTCACTTCAGGTACAACAGTCCTTGGAACTTCCTGGTTGTTGATCGAGATTTGACTGGACAAAGCTTCTACCAGACCATTCAACTTCTCCAAACTTTCCTTCATACTTGCAACCTCATCACGGAGCACTCTGTTCTCTTGTTCTAGTTGATCCATCTTCTGACGTTGATTGGCTCGAGTGTTGTATCGGTGATTCAGCTTGTTCTGCGGAGATGAAGCAAGAGTAAGACCCTGGAATGCAAATGAATGCTATGTTTATGTAAAATGCAAATGAGTGTGAAACTTTCAAGAAACTCCAATAACTCGGGTATTGTAACCTTGGAAAAAACTCATTTTATTTTGAAGACTGAAGTATTACAAAAACGGAGTACTCTTTTAAGAGTTTATTACATTGAATCAAAAGCAAAAGAGGAACTCGGGAATCTACTCCTTACGCTCCCTCTGTGCGCGGAGCTCTTTTTCCATTTGATTGGCGCGTTCTTGCAACTCAGCCTTTTCTCTGATGAGTCGGTCGACACATTCCTTCCAAGCCATAGTATCTGGGGGAAGATCATCACTGGTGGCGGCGCTCGAAGAGGCGTGAGAAGAAAATAAATCTCCTTGTGCCTTTCTCTTCCTAGCAACCTCGATTTCTGGAGTTTTCTGGAGTCTTTCTTTCTCTACCTTGAGAGTAAGGAACTTGTTCTTCCAAGCGGTCCTCAATTTCCGGGTTTCGTCTAAAGCAATCCTCACTTGTTCAATTTCGTCCATATCAAACCAGTCGGGGTCATGGGGAGATAGTACCATAGGTTCATGGAAAGGAAAAGGCATCTTAAGGTCGAGGGCCCTTTCTCGCACCCAATGTAGATACTCTTCAGAGACAGTGCAATCGGGGTATCCTGAAGCGGCTGTTCCTTCCCTGTCAATGTATTTCCATGTATAAATGATGACAGTCTTTAGATCTTGATCCTCTTCTCCTTTGAAATAGATCTCTTCCAACGCAACTGGGTCAGGCACTTGGATCATAGGGTGTCCAAACTGTCTACGGGCTAAGGCGGGATTATAGCTTATACATCCCTCTCTTCCAATAAGTGGTACATTGGGGAATCCTCCAATGCTAGGAATCATAGGCACGCCTCCATAGGCGGGATCATACCAGACAATGTCCGAATGGGTAAGGGCCATAAGTATCTCGGACCATCGAGGTGTTGCTACTTTGTCCCAAAGGGACGGATACCAAGTCAAACGAGCAATGAACCGTGAGTACAGCAAGGCGGTACAACATACAATGTGTCCTCCTCCTTCGGCATTCTTCGAGTGGATTCAAAAGTATGTATCAGCAAGCAAGGTGGGTATTGGATTCTTGAGTATGAACAGCTTGATTGCATCCATATCAACAAAACCGTCAATTTTAGGGAACCAGAAAGTCCCATAGACCAACAAAGCGAAAATGGCTTCCGATATGAGAACCTCCTTTCTTTCAGCATGGTAACGGACCTTTTCGATCAAAAAGTCGGCGGGGAACCCAAGGACTCCTTCCTTGGTGGTTAAGTGCGCCTGAACGTCTTCAAGGTTAAGATGAGTGGCATTTGCAATTTCTTGGTGACTAGGCGCGTCTTCCCTTCCGGTGAACAAGGGTCGAACAGTCACGGGCATCCTCAAGAGTTCTGAGTATTCTTCCAAGGTCGGCATCAATTGGTAGTCTGGAAAAGTGAAACAGTGGTACAACGGGTCATAGAATTGAACGAGAGTCTCCAATAACCCCCCCTTCATCTGGAGTTCGAGGAAGCGGAAAACTTCTCCATACTCTGCCGCGAAGGCGCACCGATTCTCGATGAGATCATCCAGCTCTCTCAAGCTTTCAATGTTAGGGCTCTGAAAAGTGTACTCCAAGGCTTTTCTTTGGGAATCCATAGTTACAACACCTGAGAAATAAAGTTGAGTTTCTTGAAATGAATAGAGGAAAATGTAATGCAATATGAGTAAGACTTCATGGGATCCCCAACTATTTATAAGCATTATAACAAAAGAAAACGTTTTTTAATTAATTTCAAAACGGAATACAAATTATTGCTTTTAAAAGTCCCAAGTAAAAGCTAAATAAAAGCTAGTAAAGACGCTAAAGAAGTTTCGAATTCTGTTGCTTGAGCTGCTCTTCGAGTTGCGTCTTCTCACGGATAAGGTTGTCCACAATTATCTTCCAAATAGCGCACTGCGGGTCGGAGAAAAATAAATCCTCCATGACCTTCCTCTTCTTATAGGGGAGTAGCTCTTCATCCTTTAATTGTAGCTGTTTCTGGAATTCATCCCTCTCCTTCTGAAGTTCAGCCTTCTGCTTTTGACACTCATCGCTTTCTGCCACTGCCACATGGTACTTATTCTTCCACGATTCCAGCTCATGCTGAGACTTTCTTAAGGACACTTCTAACTTCTCAGCTTCGGACATAAAGACGTAAGTGGGCTCCCTCCGTGGAGCTATGGGATCTTGACGGGAATAGGGCATCTTCAGCTTGATCGCCCTTTCTCTGACCCATCGAAGGTAGGGTTCTAAAGATACACAATTAAGCTTCCCAAGGCTTTCTTTCCCTTTCTTGTGTAAGTGGTTCCATGCAACTAAAACCTTGTTTAGGAGTTCCTGGTCTTCCTTAAAGAAGATATTCTCTACCTGGACACTCTTAGGTGGCTCCTTTAATGGAAATCCTAATTGTCGACGAGCTAAGACCGGATTGTAACTGATTCCTCCGTTGAAGCTGAGTAATGGTACATTAGCAAAGTCGCCACAACTATCAATGATCAAAGTTCCATCATATGCCCGGTTGTACCAAATGATATCTGAATGAGTCAGTGCCATAACTCGGGGAGACCAAAGCCCCCTATCGAGACTTAAAAAGGAAGTAGACCTCGGCAAGTGCGAAATAAACCACTTGTAGAGTAGGGGTACACAGCAGGTGATCATTCCTCCACCATATGAGTTTCGGAGGTGTACAGAATGGTAAGCATTACCCAATAGGGTTGGTACTGGATTGTTCCTCAAAAAGATCTTAATTGCGTTGAGATCAACGAACCCTTCAAAACTCGGGAACAAAAATACTCCATAAATAAGCAAGGCAAAGATCGCCTCGAACGGAGCCTTGTTCGTATAGTCGGCATAAAACATTGCTTTACTGATTAGAAACTTTGTAGTCAAACCAAAAAGATTACCTTTACTAGTCAGATTTCCCTTGACATCCGATACCTTTAGGCAAAGGGCCTTAGCAATTTCTCTTTCATCAGGGTCCTTTTCCAGGAAAGGGAAAGGAGACTCTTCTAAGATGGGTAAACCGACCAAAAAGGAGTATTCTTCCAACGTAGGCAATAGCTGGAAATCTGAAAACGTGAAGCAATGGTACAGTGGATCATAGAATTGCAATAAAGTGGACAGGAGTCCTTCATCCACTTGTCGACTCAATAAGGATATCAGCTTCCCATACTTGCTTTTGAATCTCTCTTGGTCTTCAATCAGGGTCACCAACTTCTTTAGGTCATCCAACTTGGGACTTTTAAAAGTGTATTTCAGAGTGTGTCTTCTATTGGGGTCCATAATACCCTACAATGTTCATAAACAAAAGGTAAATCCCATGAAGTTCAATGTGGTATGATGCTTTATGAATGCAACAAACACAAGTAGGCACATAGAAGCATAAGCATAAACAAATAAAGGGGTCCCTAGGTTTGCAACGAGCATGGAGCAAAGGTATACCCATCCCCAAAGGATTTGGACTAAAGGTTGATTGTACCTGTAGAACAAGGTTCTAATAAGGTCCCCAAAGTCATTAGCCCATCTTTCGGATATTATCAACTTCTCAAGTACTCGAGGGTTAATAATATTCTCAAGAGAACTTCTTTTGAGTGTAGCGTCGCGTAGCACTATTTCGGGGGTACCCCCTCATAGCCCCGCGCTACATCTTAGTAAAGGTCAAAGTGGGGTTAAAGTAACTATGGTCCTCAATATCATAGGCTCCAACATCGAATGTAGTGCATGTTTTCACGATTAAAGACTCGTTCAACAATACATCTTTCGAGAAGGCCTCAATTGAGCGTGATTTTCAAGTCAGCTTGGTCGGGATTCTACCCCCTATAAGCCTCTTTGAACATATCACTATCCTATCTTAAGTTCACTCCAGTCCGGGTGTAGGACTTTGTCTCACCACTCAAGAGTATCAACCCAAGAATACAAATAAATAAGCAAGTAAACAAATAAGCAAATATAAGCAAATATAAAAAGCAATAAAGAAGTAAAACAAGATAGGGAGACCCACTGAGAGTCCCCAGTGAAGTCGCCATTTCTGTCGCGGTGAAAATCGGATACCAAACTATTGGTTAGTTTGAATCTTTAATTTATTTTGCAACCGAACTTTGATTTGTCCAAAGGAAGGGATAAAGATCGAAATTCCCACAATGCAATGCAAATGCAAGGTTTAGAGAGTTTTAGGTTCGGGGGTCGGTTAAACTTAGGGAAGATGCTAGCATCCTAAGTTTCTGTAGTACTCTACAGGAACCTCTTGTTTTATGTTTGTTTATTGCTATGTGTTTATCTGCTTAATGGTTTAGAAACCCTAGGGGTTTATATCTAAGTATACTCGATAAGGCATCGCACCTTGTGCCTACATATCCTTACGGGAGTGGAATCAGAGTGTGTTGTAGTTCACCCTAAAGGGTTAGAGGAGTCCTTTGACTGTGGTCAAAGTTCCTACGGGTTTAGGGTAGTTGATCGATTGGGTCTAGGAGAAGAGATGAGTCTTCATTTTAAGGGAGAGATAACCACCACAAGTGTAAAAGAGAAGGGTTGTAGGAAATGGTCTTTGCATCGTCTTAAGAAAAGGTCTTACATACTCGGATGGTCGCCAAGTATGCCTTTGTTGTTCTTAAGGCAAAGTCCCTACATGTTTGATTGTATTGTTTGTGGGGTGGAGATTATATCTCACTTAAGATGATTAACATCTATTCTCTAAAAGTGTTAAATATTATTTTTAAGTTGTTTGTTGGGTTGATTGTTTTGTCTAAGTTGTAAAGATAAAGACACGGTCCTTCCTATAGGGTAGGTCCTAAACTTAAATGATCAACTTGAAGAATCAAGGATCAAAGGGAATATGGTGCATATGATGTGCAACTACACACAACGTTGGATTATGTGTAGGTTTTTCCTTTGGACGGAATGCGATGAATATAGATAGATATGATAATGTGAATGCAATAGAATAAATTGCGTAAGAGTAAATTGCAGAAATGTAAAGCCATACACGAACGCATAAAAGCGCTAAGTGGGTGTGTGTGCATTGTGAATAAGATAAAGCAGATGAAGATAAATAATGTATACGCATGAAAGCGCTGAGTGTAAGTGCATGTGTCGTGAGTGCATGATCGATTGTTTACGCGGTTAATTGATTTTAGACGGGATGTTGAATTATAAGAAAGTTGATCGATTTTAGTAAAAATGCATTTTGACCTCTAAAATAAGAGTTATATTAATTATCATCTCTATTTATTTATTTTGCAAAAAAAGTTGCATAAATTACTTGAGTTGTAAGAAAATGTTCTTTCTTAATGAATTGATTTTTTATAAAAGGTTAAGTTAATTATATCAATTTTAAAGGGAGGGTTTTATTATTAAATAGACAGACTGGCAGATGTAACTTAATTATAAAGGATTTATATTATAGTGAATAAGTGTTATTTGATTAAAAGTTTATTAAGTTGATTTGAAACCTAAATAAAATTTAATTAACAAAATGAATTAGTTTTATTAAAATGAAGTATAGACCTTATTAAAAAAAATGAGTGAATTATGAAAGGTTAACAAGGGTTGCTAATTATTTTAATTTAAAATCTGATTATATTAAAGACTAAAAACTGGTTAATTAACGTTAAAAAAAAATGATTAAGGTTGATTAGGGTTATATGTGTGTGATTAGTGATGTTATGTGTAATTAAGTGATAGTTGCACAGATAAGCAAACAGAAAAGAACAAAAGCAAACGAAAATTGAAGAGTGGAACCCTAGGTCCCCCCTTTCCCTTCCAATCGTCTCCAAATCGTTAATCCATCATCTTCCCATGGTTTCGATCCCCTTTAAACCTGAAACAGAGAAACAAACAATCAACAGGTTCGAGGATTATCACGGCGGAAACGAAGTTTTACCAATGAACAGCGACGGCGGCGCCGGAGACGTCGATGGGTGTTTCGCGGGCTTGGGTTGCAGCGGCTGTGGGTAGACTTCGTCAATCGGAAGATAAGTCTCTTCTCTCTTTTGTTTCTTGCGTTTACGAGTTCAGTGTTTGGTAGTTCTAGGGTTTTTTGATGCTATCGGCTTCGTATTCTCTTTCCCTCGTTTCCTGTAGCTTCGATCCTCTTATATAGGCTCTAAGTTTGAGATTTTCTGATTTGAGAATTGATTGCTGCCTTGAAGAGCTGGTTGATTATTTCCATTTAGCTTACACGAAATTTTGAAATCTTTCCTAATTCAGACGATCGCTATTAACTGGAATTCAATTCTTTGATTTTGCGGTTCAAATTGAGATTGGATCTGATTGGATTTCTTTTGGAATATTCCCTCATAACTTGCTAACTTAGGGTTTATGATCTGGCGGGTGCAGATAGCGGTGAGTTTGGGCCAAAAATGTGGATTGGAAGCCCATAGAGTAATGTGGTTGTGGGAGTCTCCAATCGATGCAGGTGCAATCACGGATCCTTGCTCTGTTTATTGAGACAACTTTATTCATAACAGGTTGCTCTTGTTGCTGATGCAGGTTTAGTAAGTACTGCGTATCAGCACTCCTTCAGCTTTCCTATAGCCAGCTACGGTAACGCGAAACTCAAGAGGTGACTGTTTGTGGTTTTCAAAGGGAAACGTCTGCTGCAATTTTGGTCTTCTTGTGACAGTTGGTAATCTTCTTCTTTTAAGTAGATGTTTAACTTCGGGGTTTGTATCGCGTATCACCTTTATTCAAAGCCCTCTTCTATTTCTCTTGCATTTCTCTTGCAGTGCAACCTGTATTGGCTTGACCCCACCCCCCATCTGACCAGCTCCAGCTTTCGACAAGGAATTTAAGATTTTAGACTCCCACCACTAATTGCTATGTGCAAAGGAGTTGCAGCTATTGTAGGAAGTTATGAACTCGACACAACATTCTTCCTTTGTTGCCATCCTTCTGTTGCTGATGCTCTCACCTTGAAATGCAAGCTGATGACTTCAGTTATTTTCGCAGGGGCTTGAAGGCGTTGCGAACGGGGCTGAGTTTTTGAGTTTTGACATTGTATTTGGAGTCGGCAGGTTCGATTATCTCTGAAGCCTTAAAACACTCTTTATTCTGTATTCAAGACTTATTTCACTAGGTTCGACTAATGGATCTGAAATGGACTGCAGTTATTGTATCGACCAACCGGTGGTTTGTCATTTGGGAAGTCCTGTTCTAGAGTAGAAGCTTGTCAATGTGAAATCGATAACTCTGCTTCGGTCAACTCTCCTCAATTATCTTGTGACATCAATCTCATGGCATTTTGTTTGTTTCCCAGCAGGTTCGAGGAGGCGCGGCCGTCGCGGAATCAGAATGAAACGGGGAGTCCTGGTGTCCTATATGAAACAAAACTTGAAGCTCCACTGTTATTGGTGTGGTATGACGCTTAACTTTCAAACACATAAACCTATTAACGAATAACCGAGTATATTTATCGAACTTTCTTGTCCTTGCAGCGATGTCTTAACCATGTCGATCCCCCTTGTCGATAGCATTGGCCGCAACTTAAAACTATCGGTGTCGAGATCAAAATCTCTAACTGTCTTCTCTTTATGTGCAATATACCAGCTTTGGGACGGTGTCGTATTCATCCTTAGCAAGAGAGATTCTCGCGTGAATTTCCATTCGCAGATGGTTGTGAGGATCTGCAGCTTGAAGCATTGATTGTATGAGGTTCAAAAACTCCTTGATGTGTGGCTGAATGCTGAGGTGCAGTGTTTAAAAATCCTGGGTCATGAAGCTTAAGTCTTTTGTCATTCTTCCCTGTTTGATATCTTCTTGAAATCGTGGGTTGTTGGTTGCTTGCAGGGTGCTTAAAGTGGAACTATGGAGCAGGACTGGTGCAGGGATTCAATCATGTTGCCGTAAAAAACGATTCACCTTTGTTCTTGCCATTAGGATTTCTCTTTTCACTTATTGTTTTTTGAAATGATTTAATAAACTTCTTCTTGGTTTGGTAGATTTAGAAACTGATGCTTCTCGTGACAGCGTGGACCGACTTTCATGGGGAATCCAAAGATCTTCTCCGATTTATCAAGGACGTCGGCTGTTTCCTCTAAGTTGGGTTCAGCACAACTGAAGTAGTTTCCCATCCATTTGATTATGCTTAGGTCCCTAGTTAATTGTCGTAACTGATGTAGGTACAACATGTTGTTTTTTTTTCAGGTTGGTGGATCGAAACGGTGCTACAAACCAAGCCGGACGTGTAATCAAACCAACAGGTCCCGAATTTCGGACTGGAGGTTTAGCAGCAGATGACAAAGAGACCAGGTTGTCATGATTGACTAGATGATTGGTGTGTTGTCCGCTTCCTTGAATTAGAGCTATGACTCGTCGTTAGTTACGTTGAGATTCCTCATGGACTTGGTTGCAACAATGCCGGAAGAAGCTCTAAAGACGTTATTAGAAAAACAAAAGCAATCAATTTGTAATATCGCAGCTTAGGACCCAATGTCAATTAACTCATTATTCTAGTGACATGCTGTTTGAAGCTTCGAACTGGTTGTATGGTCTTAGACTGTCAATTATACGGTGGCAACCATTAAGAGATTTTCTTTTCAAATAAATTGATATGGGAATGTAACATTTCAAACTACTTGCTGCTCTTTCAATTAATGAATTGCTTTACTTTTCCACTCTTCTGTATATTATGGAGTTAATCATACGACTTGCATGGTCCTTGAATAAATGGGATCAATTGAATTTGTCCTTGGTCTAGCAGGCTTGATATCACAATCTTGGATTCTTTCTTAGAAACACATCATAACTTCCAGGACTTTAATATAAGAACTTGGATTGCCCTATGGCAACGACCGGGGCCCAAGACTATTCCAATGAACACTGAACCAATATTCATAGCCAACTAACTTGTACTCATAGTCCTGATTTCAAACCTTTCGTCGTGAATAATTCAAGGAATTTGATGACAGTGTAGGCTTTCAAACCTGGAGGGTCTTTGGGAAAAGAAAATTTGATTCTCTGCACGAGTAGGTAATGAAACTTCGAGAAGTACCGACAAAAAACTATAAGACCATCTCGAACTGAATCAAAGTCAAATTCAAGTGACCACGTCTTTGAAGTACTTATTTGTGAGAAAGAATGCCGTCTCCACTTGTAATCACTGCATCTGCGCAAGTTGGTTAGTCGTAAAAAACCTAAATATTAAATATTAAATCAAATAACAAAAGAAAAAGTGCAGAAAGAGGTGGGGTCTCGTGGTCAAAAATTAGGGTGCAACAAAAGGTATGGATAATTAGCCATTCTTCTAGACCGTGATGTGGGAAAATCCTCATCATGTCCTTGTATCTTTCCTATGCTTCGAAAAGAGATTCATTGTCCTTCTATTTGAATCCATTTATTTGGGCTCTTAGCATAGCCGTCTTGTTAGGTGGGAAATATCGTGCTAAGAACACCTTCTTTAACTTGTGTTGCACCCTAATTTTTGACCATAAGATCTCACCTCTTTTGTGCATATTTATGTTATTGTCACTAACAAGTGTGTGCAGGCGTAAATGTCAAAGGTTGTAGACCCAAGAATTTGTGAATCAGAAGTTCGCATCCTTAAGTCAATTTCAAGTCTATAAGGGGGTTTATTACAAATTCAAGGACATGAACCCAAGCTAACAATCCAAGATATATGAACAAGAGGGGTCCTTATGTGGCAATCATCAAGATCCATCTCCAACTTTAGTACTCATATTATCATAAGGTCCAAACTCAAATTCCAAGACTTCGACTCTTATGGTTTCAACCACATTGGAGGATTCGTGCTACATTTTTGTTTTAGTACATATAGGAGTTCTTATAATCCAAGGGATTCGTGGCCGTGACAGTCAAGTTAACTTTGAAACCCAATTCAAGTTTCAAATTAAATTCAAGGACAGTTTTAATCAATTTATCATTCACACTCAAGTACTCAACTTACGAGTTCAAGGGGATCTTGTATTAAAGTCTTATGGTCTCAAATTAAACGCAATATGGACTTTACTATCAAAGTAACACTATATTCAACTAAGTCAATTACAAATAGTCCAAGAATAATATTGAAAGATCATTACAAGAATTAATTATCCAAGAATTCCGTCGAGCCATTACAACAGAGGCGTTACAAATGTACACAATCCGTATACTTCATGAATTTTTGGCAACATGTGAATGATGAGGCCAACACGGCAGCTAGCTTCATGGAGCTCATACCCAAGCCCTTGGTTCCGTTTCCTAAGTAAACTCCAACCTAAAGACGTACGACAAATCTCCATGCTTTTCCTTTCCAAGCTCACATGTCGTGACCTGCAGAAACACAACCGGTAATCAGGATACCGTTAAAAGAATTGAATTAAGACTTAGAGTTAAGAGAAGAGAATGAGATGATTTAAATTCAGCCCTCAGGAAACTCATCATCGGGCAGAAGCACGAGCGGCTGGGAGGGCAACAACAGAAGATGCCGCCAGCTCCCTACCGAACACCGAAAGATTGAATTCTGGGACAGCAAAACAATTAACTTAAACGGCCCAACACAATGCAAAGCATACAATTACAGACAGCTGCAACTTCAAGCACACACGGTTCAGATCATCAAGTCATCATTACCGTTATACCTCTCTCGCCAGTGACACGAGACCGGCAACTCCCAGACTTATAATCGGGTCCTGAAAGAAGAAGAGGAAATTAGCACAATAACAACAGCAGGTATCAACTTCAAACAAGCGGCATCAGCTGCATCAGTTAAGGTATCAAGATAATAACAGGTTTGCAACAAACAACTTCAGGCCATAATTAGCATTTCACAAGCTGCGACCAACAACAGGACTGCACCAACGACATTGATCCTGTATCCCTCGCTGCTCCACCACCACTCTACCATCCAAAAACTTGTTTACTGCATAGAGCATGGAAGTCAAGTTAAACTTCAAAATTAACCACAGCAATTGACTCATATGAGGACCAGGATGGCAAGCAGTTCCCCAAACTCCTGCATCAACACACGAAACGATAAAGGGATTTGGTTAGAAATTACAAGAAAATCTCCTGCTCAGTTTGATGTAAACACCATGTTCCACCAACAATAATCAAAGACAACCGCTATTTAGGAGGCAACCGAAAACTCAAAGCAGAGTTGGGGAAAAGTTAAACCCTCAGAACTACGAAGTGCATCATCGGGCATAGGAACGAGCGGCCAAGAAGGCAACAATCGAATCTGTCACCTATTCCCTACTGAACATCAAAGATCAAATTCAGTCAAGCAAAGCAATTAAGTCTCAATGGTCCAATACAATACAAAACACAACTACATCGAGGCAGTAGGGGCGTTCTTATTTCCCTCATGGCTCAGACCTGTAAGTCATCATTACCACTTTGAACCCTTCTCGGCGACGGCATAATAACCGGCAGCTGCTGAACTACTAACAACATCCTGAAAGAAGAAGAGAAACAACAGCAGATATCATCTGCAAACCATAACAACGCAGAAAAACAATATCAAGTCATCATCAGCAAGCGCAAACATCGACAACAGCATAACAACATCAATAACATCAACTACAAGCAACAATAACCATGTCAATTCAACAGCAACAAAAGCAAGAGCAGTATTTGGCAACAAAGAATGGCGCAGCAAACATAACAGCAACAAGTATCAGTCACGAACTAGCTACAATCACCAACAGAACAACATCAATAATCCCGTTTCATCATCTGCAATAACAACTACATATTGACCACAAAAGAAACAATTCGAGGTCCAAGAGTAAAGATGAGAGAAGGTTCTTAGCCCTCAGGTAACACATCATTGGGGCAAGGCTCGAGTAGCCAGGAGGATAACGAGAAGTCGTCGTCAACTCCTTACCAACTCAAGAGCGTCAATGGAAATTCGAAAACAACAAGAGGCAACCACAATCCCTCATAGGCTCAGACACAATGTCGCCATCACCGTTTCAACCCAACATCAGCCACGACATAAGACAAGGTGAGCGTTTGAACTCGAGTATAGCTTTCTCTGCGAAGAAGAAGAAAAGAAGTATTAGCAATCCCGTAATGGCAAGTTTCTATCTTTCAGCGGCAAAAGGAACCAAGTCACAAAGTCAACAAGGAAATTACAAATCAATACGGGAAGAGGAAAGATTAGAACTTCCCTAATCAAAACCACTATGGGCTACTAATTCCCTTGGCCCATAATCTCCTGCTTTCTACACCTGCAAAAATGTAAGGTTTGGATTAGTAAATCGACCAAGAATATACCCTGTGTAGAAAATATCCTATTCAGATTCCTTCAGCATCAAGTGAATATTCCTCAAATCAAATCACATAATTTGATTTTCATCAACAACATTAAACGCAATCATACGAAGAAGGAAAGTTTTTGAATTCAATCACACGAAAACGGAAGGCTTTAATAACAATTAATCAGAAATCTTCTACTCAGGGGCCTATAAATTGGAAGGAAATCGACAACATTCAGAGGAATCCACGAATAACCACAAGTTCGAAACCCTAAAAAGAAATTCGAGTAGAAGAATTTGCACTTATCTCTCAGCGACATCGCTACCGCCGCCGGAAACCTCCGAGAACGACTATCGCTCAAATCGTCGCCGCCTCTAATCCACCGCCGTCCAAATTTTCGATAAATCATCGATCCAGGTTGATGTTATCGAACTATTGATGTTTCTGTTTGTGTTTCAGGTTGAAGAAAGTGACGAAAACGATGAAAGGAAAAATGGCGAGTATGATCAAGGACATAGAGAGGAAGCCGAGCGATTTGGGGTCCGATTTGGGGACGAGAAAATGGGGGGCTAGGGTTCTTTCTTTCCTTCGTTTCATTTTGTTCTTGTCTGCAAATTGTAATTTGATCTCATAATCACCTACACACACACTAAACCACTAAACCGCTAATCCCCTTTTTTAAAAACTAATTAACTAATCTTTTTTAAATTAACAACCCTTTAATCAATTAGTTTTTTTTTAACTATTAATTTAATTAGCCCCTTTTAAAATAATTCACCTTACTTATTTTATCCCAATTAAATCAACCTTATAATTTTCTCTATCTTAATAACTAAAAACACCTTTTTAAAAAAAAGGAACCCTATTAGTCCCTATTAAAATATTTTGCTAATTTAATTTCAACTTTCTTCATCTTAATAACATTTTAATAGTATTTATTCACTAATAAAAACTTTTTAAATAATTAGACCGAGTTATCAATTTGTTTAATTAATGATAATGTAGTACTCAATTAACTTTTAGAAATAAATTATAAAATCAATACTAGTTTAATTCAATTTTTTTTTAATAGCCATAGTAGAAATAATCATTTCACTTAGTTTTTATAAAAAATCAAATCATAGTAGCTTTTATTTAAAATCTCTAGCTTATGGTTTAATCTCATCTAAAACAACCTCTCGCTTAAAGTCAACCCACATCTAAAACCCTTTTGCTAATAAAATTAATTAGACTTTTTTCTAAAATCAATTTCATCACTTAATACAACTTTTTCTTAAAATCATATAAAATCAATCCCCTAAAATAAATCAAACCTCGCACTCCGCTCCCACACATCACTCACATATTCACATTTCACACACCTTAGCGCTTTCATGCGTGTGTATGGCTTTACTTTCTGCAATTTATATTCCGCAATTTATCTTCCTACACATGATTCAACAATCGTGTGTAGTGCACATCATTTGCATCATACTCTCACTCGATCCTTGATCCCATTCAAGTTGATCTCTAGGATAGATCCTACCCCATAGGAGGACCTTTGTCTTTATCTTTACAACATAGGAAAACAAGAACAAACAACACTACAACATTCAAACATTAGAGAAAGATGTCAATCATCTTAAGCAAGATAGAATCTCCACCCCATATCAATACAATCAATACCGTAGGAACTTTGCTTTAAGAGAGATAGAGGCGTACATCGTCAATCTATATCCGAGTACTTAAGCCCTTCTCTTAAGACGATGCAAAGACTATTTTCCTACAATTTGTGGCGGTTAAATCTCTCTTAAAATGACAACGCATCTCTTCTCCTAAAATCAATCAATCAACTACCCTAAACCTGTAGGAACTTTGACCACAGTCAAAGAACTCCTCAAACCCTTTAGGGGAACTACAGATACTCTGATTCCACTCCCGTAAGGATATGTAGGCATAAGATACGACATCTTATCGAGTATACTTAGAAATAAACCCCTAGGCCTTTTATACCTTAAGCAGATAACACTTAGCAATAAACAAACATAAAACAAGAGGTTCATGTAGAGTACTACAGAAATTTAGGATGCTAGCACCTTCCCTAAGTTTAACCGACCCCCAAACCTATAACTCTCTAAACCTTGCATTTGCATTGCATTGTGGGTATTTCAATCCTTATCCCTTCCTTTGGACAAATCAAAGTTCGGTTGCAAATGAATAAGATTCAAACTAATCAATAGTTTGATATCCAAATTTCACCGCGACAGAAATGGCGACTTCACTGGGGATTCCTCAGTGGGTTTCCCTATCTTATTTCTACTTGTTTATTGCTTTATATTTGTTATTTGTATAATTGTTTACTTGTTTGCTTATTACCTTTGGGTTGATACTTTTGAATGGTGAGACAAAGTCCTACACCCGGACTTGAGAGAACTTAAGATAGGATAGTGATATGCTCAAAAAGGCTTATAGAGGGTGGAATCCCGACCAAGCTGACTTGAAAATCACGCTCAATTGAGGCCCTCTCGAAAGTTGTATTGTTGAACGAGTTCTTAATCATGAAAACATGCACTATATTCGATGTTGGAGCCTATGATATTGAGGACCGTAGTTACCTTAACCCCACTTTGGCCTTTATTAGGATGTAGTGCGGGGCTATGAGGGGGTACCCCCTGAAATAGTGCTACGCGATGCTACACTCAAAAGAAGTCCTCTTGAGAATATTATTAACCCCCGAGTACTTGGGAAGTTGATAATATCCGAAATATGGGCTAATGACTTTGGGAACCTTATTAGAACCTTGTTCTGCAGGTACAATCAACCTTTAGTCTGTGTCCTTTAGGAATGGGTATACCCTTTGGCTCCATGCTCGTTGCAAACCTAGGATCTTCTTGTTTGTTTACATATGTGTCCTTATGTGCTTACTTGTGTTTGTTGCACTCATAAAACATCACACCGCATTGGACTTCATGGGATTTACTTTTGTTTATGAACATTGTAGGGCACTATGGATCCCAATAGAAGGCACACTTTGAAATACACTTTTAAAAGTCCTAAATTGGATGACCTAAAGAAGTTGGTAACCTTGATTGAAGACCAAGGGAGGTTCAAAAGAAAGTATGGGAAACTGATATCTTTATTGAGTCGCCAAGTAGACGAAGGACTTCTTTCCACTTTATTGCAGTTCTATGATCCGCTATATCACTGTTTTACGTTTTCAGACTTCCAGCTATTGCCTACATTGGAAGAGTACTCCTTTTTGGTTGGTCTACCTATCTTAGAAGAATCTCCTTTCCCTTTCTTGGAGAAGGACCCCGAGGAAAGAGATATTGCTAAGGCCCTTTATCTAAAGGTATCCGACGTCAAGGGAAATTTGATTAGTAAAGGTGGTATTTTTTGTTTGACTACAAAGTTCTTAATCAGTAAAGCTATGTTTTATGCCGATTATACAAACAAGACTTCATTCGAGGCGATCTTTTCCTTAATTATTTATGGAGTGTTTTTGTTCCCAAGTTTTGAAGGGTTCGTCGACCTCAATGCAATTAAGATCTTTTTGAAGAACAATCAAGTACGAACTCTATTGGGTAATGCTTATCATTCTGTACATCTCTGAAACTTCTTCGGTGGAGGAATGATCACATGTTGTATGCCCTTACTCTATAAGTGGTTTATTTCGCACTTGTCGAGGTATACTTCTTTTTTGAATCTCGATAGAGGGCTTTGGTCTCCGAGAGTTATGGCGTTGACTCACTCAGACATCGTTTGGTACAACCGAGCGTATGATGGGACTTTAATTATTGATGGTTGTGGTGACTTTGCTAATGTGTCGTTACTCAGTTTTAATGGAGGGATCAGTTACAATCTAGTCTTAGCTCGTCGACAGTTTGGATTTCCGTTGAAGGAGCCGCCTAAGAGTGTTCAAGTGGAGAGCATTTTCTTTAGGGATGACAAGGAACTTCGAGATAAGATTCTATCCGCCTGGAAACATTTGCATAAGCAAGGGAAGAAAAGCCTTGGGAAACTTAATTGTGTGTCCTTAGAGCCCTACCTTCGGTGGGTCAGAGAGAGCAATCAAGCTGAAAATGCCCTATTCTCGTCAAGATCCTATATCTTCGAGGAGGGAGCCCACTTATGTCTTTATGTCTGAAGCTGAGAAGTTAGAGGTTGCCTTGAGGAAGTCGCAACGTGAGCTAGAGTCATGGAAGAACAAGTACCAAGTAGTGGTTGCAGAAAACGATGAATTTCAGAAGCAGAAGGATGAACTTCAGAAAGAGAAAGATGAACTTCAGAAGCAGCTACAGTTGAAGGATGAAGAATTACTTCCTTGCAAGAGGAGGAGAGTCATGGAGGATTTATTTTTCTCCGACCCGCAATGTACTATTTGGAAGCTGATTATGGACAACCTTATCCGCGAGAAGACCCAGTTGGAAGAAGAGCTCAAGCAGCGGAATTCAAAACTTCTTTAGGGCTTTCATTAGCTTTTATTTAGCTATTTATTTGGGACTTTTAAAAGCAATTATTTGTATTCCGTTTCAAAAGTAATAAAAACGTTTTCTTTTACCACAATATTTATAAATAGTTGGGATCCCATGAAGTCCTATTCATCTTGCATTGCATTATTTTCTTATTCACTTCAAGAAACTCAATTTTATTCCGTAGGTATTGTAACCATGGACTTCAAGAGAGAAGCATTGGAGTACACTTTTCAGAGTCCTAACATCGAAAGCTTAAGAGAGCTAGCAGATCTCATCGAGAACCGTCACGCTTTTGCAACAGAATATGGAGGGCTGTTGGAGACCCTTGTTCAGTTTTATGACCCGTTGTACCACTGTTTCACTTTTCCGGATTACCAGTTGATGCCGACTTTGGAGGAATATTCTGATTTTTTGAGGATGCCTGTGACGGCCCGACCTATATTCACCGGCCAGGAAGAGGTACCCAGTCACCAAGAAATTGCAAACACTACTCATCTCAGCTTAGCAGATGTTCAAGCGCACTTAATCACCAAGGAAGAAGTCCTTGAATTCTCAGCTGATTTCTTGGTTGGAAAAGTTCGTTACCATGCCGAAAGAAAAGAGGTCCTTATCTTGGAAGCTACCTTTGCTTTATTGGTCTATGGGATTTTCTGGTTCCCGAAGATTGATGATTTTGTTGACATGGATGTGATTAAGCTGTTCATCCTTAAGAATCTGGTTCCCACCTTGCTAGCTGACACATATTATTCCATCCATTTGAAGAATGCTGAAGGAGGAGGACATATTATTTGTTGTACCGCTTTGTTGTATTCATGGTTCATTGCTCGCCTAACTCGACACCCGTCTATTTGGGATGAGATAGAATCACCTCATTGGTCCGAGATAGTCATGGCCCTTACTCACTCCGACATTGTGTGGTACGACCCTACCTATGGAGGTATATGTATGATTCCTAGCATCAGAGGATTTACCAACATACCGCTTATTGGGAGAGAAGGATGCATAAGTTATAACCCTGCTTTGGCCCGCCTCCAATTTGGGCATCCCATGACCGAAGTACTTGACCAAGCTCTGTTGGAAGGGATCTTTTTCAAGGAAGGGGAAGATCCAGACCTGAAGACCGTCATAATTTACGCACGGAGATACGTCAATAAGGAAGGAAAGATCACTTTAGGATACCCCAATTGTGCTGTCTCTGAAGAATATCTACATTGGGTATGAGAAAGAGCTCTCGACCTTAAGATGCCATTCCCTTTTCATGACCCATGGTATTGGCTTTTCATGATCTTGATTGGTTTGATGTGAGTGAAGTAGATCAGTTGAAGGCCGCTTTGGATGAGGCTCGAAAACTGAAAGCCACTTGGAGGAACAAGTTTTTCACCCTCAAGGTAGAGAAAGAGAAGTCCCAAAAGCTGCCAGAGATAGAATTTGCAAAGAAGAGAAAGGCGCAAGAGGATTTATTTTCTTCTCACATCTCTTCCGGAACTGCCGCCAGAGATGATCTCCCCCCAGATGCCATGGCTTGGAAGGAATGTGTCGATCGACTCATCAATGAGAAGGCCGAGTTACAAGAACGCGTCAGCCAGTTAGAAGAAGAACTTCGCGCACAGAAAGAGCATAGGGAGTGTATCTCCGAGTTCTCTTTTGCTTTTGGTTCGATGTAATAAACTCTTAAAAGAGTACTCTGCTTTGTGATGCTTCGAATATCAAAACAAAATAAGTTTTTTTTCCAATGTTACAATACCAGAAAATAATTTGAGTTTCTTGAAGTTTCATACTCATTTGCATTTTGCATAAGCATAACATTGTTTGCATCCCAGGGTTTCACTCTTGCTTCATCTCCGCAGACAAGCTGAATCACCGATACAATACTCGAGCTAATCAACGCCAAAAGATGGACCAACTTGAACAAGAGAACAGAGTGCTCCGTGATGAAGTTGCAGTTCTGAAAGAAAGTTTGGAGAGGTTGAATGGTCTAGTGGAAGCCTTGTCCAATCAAGCCGCGCTTAACAACCAAGAGGTTCCGAGGACCGTGATCTCTGAAGTGACACCCACACTGATCCCAGTGGTGTCTTCTGTTGCTGAAATGTCCTACAGCATGCCTCAAGGTTTTTCGTGGGGGTTGTCTCCCAATTTCTTTTCGACCGGTTACCGTCCGTCTATGTCTGAGATCCCTGTTGTGACTACTGTTTAAGCTACTCCTGTAGTTTATGCTGTGATGACTACTGCATCTCCACATGTGAATGTTGTTCCGTATATTCTGGATGAGCCAATTTTACAAGGGTCGCCGACTGAAACTGTGGGTTTGGAAGAGAGGATGGATGGATTTCAAGACCGACTTTTTGAAATGCAAAAGGAGTTGAAGCCCTTCGTGGGAAGGATTTGTTTGGAAAGAGCGCTTCTGAGTTGTGCTTGGTCCCAAATGTCATGGTTCCGCCGAAATTTAAAGTCCCTGATTTTGAGAAGTACAAGGGGAATACTTGCCCTCAGAGTCATCTTATTATGTATGCCAGGAAGATGTCTGCCCAAACTGATAATGATCAACTGCTCATTCACTACTTCCAAGACAGTTTGACAGGCGTTGCGCTCAAGTGGTACATGGGGTTGGATAGTACGAAGATTCGAACTTTCAATGATCTAGGGGGAGCCTTTGTCAAGCAGTATAAGTATAATATGGACATGGCTCCTGACCGTGATCAATTGAGGGCTATGACACAGAAAGATAAGGAGAATTTTAAGGAGTATGCTCAACGTTGGCGCGAGTTAGCTGCACAAGTAACACCGCTGTTGGAGGAAAAAGAGATGACCAAGATTTTTCTGAAGACCCTTGGTCCTTTCTTTTATGAGAAGATGGTAGCCAGTGCACCCAGTGACTTTACTGAAATGGTTAATATGGGAATGCGCTTAGAAGAAGGTGTCCGTGAAGGAAGATTGGCTAATTAGGAAAGTGCTCCTAAGAAGTATGGGAGTGGATTTGTAAAGGAAAAAGAGCAAGGAGTGAACGCCGTTCAAAAGGGACAATTTAGGAAGAGGTATTCGCCATCACACCAAGTTGCAGCAGTATCACCAGTGTTTAATGCTCCAACTTATCAGTTACAGTCTCCGTAACCGAGTCAGCAACCTCAGCCCCCCAATGCTCAACAGCCGCAGCCTCAGCAAAATCCGCAGTATCCTCAGCAGAATCGGCCATTCAACAATCAGGGTCGTGTGTATAGAAAGATAAACTTTGAGCCTATTCCTATGAAATATGCTGATTTGTTTCCAGCTCTGATTCAGAAGGGCCATATTCAGACGAAAGCTCCACCTATGGTTCCCGCAAATCCTCCTCCTTCTTATAGAGCTGACAAGTTTTGTCAGTATCATCAGGGTGCTCCAGGTCACGATATTGAGAGCTGTTTTGGTATGAAAATAGATGTCAAAAGGCTCATTAAGTATGGAATTCTGTCCTTCAAGGACTCCGACCCTAATGTACAGGTTAATCTGTTACCCCCACATGGTTCACCCTCCGTTAACATGATTGAAGACTGTTTGGAAGATGATGATCAGGAAGTTTCAAGTGAAAGGGCTGAAGAAGTTTGTGTTATAGTGCCTCACTTTAAGGAAGTGGAGCGTATCGAAATTGTTTATAATAGCAGAAAGCCGGTTGTTACCCCGTTGGTAATCAACGTGTCTGGACCCGTCCCTTATACTTCTAGTAAGGCTATCCCCTACAGGTACAACGCCACAATGTTGGAGAATGGAAAGGAAGTGCCTTTGCCCACTGCACCTTCAGTAGTTAACATTGTAGATGTCAGTAGAGTAATAAGGAGTGGTCGAGTCTACCCGGCTGTACCACCGAAAGAAAAAGGAGGTCTCATTGGGACAACCAGCCTCAAAGGATCTAATTGTAGGGCACCTGGTGGATCCAATTTGTCCAATTCAGATGAATGTCTAAAGGTGATCAAGAGAAGTGAGTATAAGGTTGCAGATCAGCTCCTGCAAACCCCGTCGAAGATTTCTGTGTTGCAATTATTGATGAGTTATGAGGCTCATAGGGAAGCGCTCCAGGAGATATTAGAACAAGCGTATGTTGAACAAGATGTGACTATGGAGCAGTTTGACAATATCATTGGTAGTATTACTTCATGTGACAATCTGGGTTTTAATGAGGATGATCTCCTAGAGGAAGGAAGGAGGCATAACATGGCTTTACATATTTCAGTGAACTGCGGAAATGATTCTCTGTCCAGTGTATTAATTGATACTGGATCTTCTCTAAACGTGATACCTAAAACTACTCTATCTAAGCTGTCTTATCAAGGACCGCCGATGAGGCCAAGTCATGTTATTGTCAAAGATTTTGATGGGTCAAGGAAGACTGTAATTGGTGAAGTGGATTTGCCGATGACTATTGGATTGCAGACTTTTATGATCACGTTTCAGGTCATGGACATTCGTGCCGCCTATATCTGTTTGCTAGGGAGGCCATGGATACATGAAGCTGGGGCAGTTACTTCACTCTGCATCAGAAGTTGAAATATGTTTTTGAGGGAAAAACAGTTACAGTTTGTGGAGAAAGAGCTTTGGTGGTGATTCACTTGTCATCATTCTCGTATGTTGAAGCTGAGGAAGAGGTTGGCACGTAATTTCAAGCTTTGTCTATTGTGGGCGAGGGTGTCCGAAAATCTGAGGCATCTATGTCATCATTTAAAGACGCGCAGCGAGTAGTGAACAGTGGTCATCAAACCCTTTAGGGGAACTACAGATACTCTGATTCCACTCTGTTGTACCCTAAAATTTGACCAACCGGGTCCCGTATCTGGTCCTATGTTTCGACGCATAACCGCATTCGCATCTGCATATCGCATACAGTGCATTTTTCATTTGTTTTGATTTTATCGGGATCACAGCTCTCGTCTCGCGTCTCAGGTGTTTTTAATCAGTTCAGATAGGTAGAATCGTATTTTTGGGATATTTCGGTGCCCGTTTATTTTTACCGGCTTTGTTGATGCGCTCTCGCGGTGTTATTTGTCGTTCGGTGCTATCTTTGTGCCTTCGAGAATTATTGTGATTTTTTTGGATTTTATTGACCATTTTTAGATTTTTTTAATAGCTTTTAAATCATTTTTTAGAATATTAATAGAATTTTTAATAGTTTTAATTCTTTTTAGATAGATTTTAATCATTTTAGGATAATATAGAATATTATTAGTTTTTTTTATAGTTTTAATAGTTTTAATCTTTTTTAGAATTTGTTAGAAATTAAATGGCTTCATTAAAAATAAATAGGCTTCACTTTTAATAATAGGATAAATAAATAATAGATTTTTCTTTTAATGGATTTTCTTTTAATTAGTTTAATAAGAATTTAGATGTATTAGCTATTAATGTAGATTTTGTAGATTTTAAATAGTTTTTTAAAAAATAGTTTTAATAGCTTTTTGATCATTTTAATAAATAATATAGTTTTTCATAGAATTTAATATAGGCTTGTTAGAGAAGTTTAATTAGTGGAGTTATTAGCTTAATCTTTTAGATTAGAGAATTATTAGAGTTGTTAGAAATTAATTGGAATTAATCGTTTTGTTTAGTTGGTAATTAGGATTTATAGAAATTAATTAGATTAGTTAATTGAGATTTAGTTAGGATTAATTAGATCTAATCTTTCCATTAGCATGTTTTAATCCATTGTTAATCATTTTATGCAGTTTTTTGGGTTTTTCATTTTCATTTTTCGTTTGGGCCAGAGTGGGGTGGAGGCCCAGTTTTGTCCAGATTCGCAGGGCCCAGTTTCCCATTTTCGTCCAAGTTCTAGAATAATCCAGAAAGAATCCAGAACAATGCAGAAAACTCCCAGCCTATATAATCAGCCAAGCCACGTGTTAACGAGAGGAGGACCCCACATTTCATCACCATCACACGCCACCTCACCCTTCAGACTCTTCCTCTCTCTGCCACGCCCTCACACGTGGCGCACATGCGTACCACCTCCCCACTCCTCCACCCACGTGTCTCCACCACAGCGCACCATCGGTCCTCACCGGGAACCTTCACCGGCCGGCATGCATGGCCGGCGGCCACCGCCTAACTCGCCGGAAATCCAATTTCTACCCAGAACTCCATCAAATTCATCCTTTGATCTTCATCCCTTCCGGTCAACAACCACCAACGTTCGCCGGAAACATCACCAAGTTCAACATTTTTCCAGAAAGTTTGCTATGATCTTCACCGTTTCCAGAAAATTACAACTCTCCTTCACAACAATCTTCATCTCCTTCGGTCAAACTTCAAACAACGTTCATCTTCCTCCAATCAACATCAACAACAATCACCTCCAGAATTCCGATCAACATCATCTTCATTCGTTCGTCAGAGTTCATCAAGCCTTCATCAAGCTTCATACACTGCCCAGAAAAATTCCAGGTTCAACCAATCATCAACAATCGCCATCGAGCATAATTTTTCCAGAAATCTCTATTCTTCGATCAAAATTCATCAACGATGGTGTATCATCTCCAGATGCAACCGCTCGTCAATCTTTCCCCGAGGACCATCATCGTTTAGCAAAGATGATTCACAATCTCCATCAGCCTTCGTGATGTCCATCAAGATTCATCAGATTCCAATCTGTGTTCATCAGATTCATCAGTTTTCAAGAACTCTCCAGTCGCTTCAGGATCAATTTCAGAAGGTTCAGAGATTTTCACCAACCAATCTTCAGAGTGAACATCAGTTCGTTTTCCAGAAATCACCATGGAGTCATCGTTCACCTTCAAGGATCTCCTTCGATTCTCTTCAGGAGCTTCACACCTACAGATTCATTCAACGCCTCATCATTCCAGGAGCCATGGTTTGGTGTGCGTATCCGGATGTTAGAGCGATGGAGTGTTGTTATTCGTTGATGGTTTTTGTGTGAGATTGAGGGCGAGAATGGAAGGAGGGTGAGGTTAAAAGGGATTGAAGGATTGAACGGAGTTTAGGAGATTGGATTGAGGGAGAAACAAGGAGAGCAGAAGGATGGACGGAGGTTTGAACGGGAGAGGCTTCACTGCGGCGGCGCTGTGAAGAAAGAAATCTAGGGTTCTCAGAGAGGAAGCTGAGAGAGTGAGGAAGGGAGGAAGAGAGTGGGTTAGGGGTCGTGGGCCTTGGAGCCCAACTACATTTTTTGGAGCCACACCCCTCATTTTTTTTTTGCTGTGAATGGGCTGGGCCCAACGAAGTCAATCAGCACACCCTGATTCACATCCACACCCCCCTCCCTATTTGTTTTTTTCTAAAATCCCTACTGGGCTGGGCCCAGTGACTTTGTTTTTTTTCCCTGCTTAGTAAACCCCCAGCTGGACTCTACACCCCCTCCCCTTGTTTTCTTTTCCATTATATTTTTCATATATAGTTTTATGAAAAAAAAGAATTTGAAGAAAAAAAAATACATAGAAATATTGAAGAAAAAATATTGAAAAGAAAAAAATAGTAGAAAAAGAAATATTGGAAAAAGAATTTGAAGAAAGGAAAATACATAGAAATATGTAGAAAAAATATTGAAAGAAGAAAATAGTTGGAAAAGAATAAAAAAAAATAAAAACATTAGATGTAATATTTTTTAGAGTGTATTTTTTCAGAGTTTATTTCACCTTTTTAGGGGTAGTTTAGAAAGTCCACTTGGTAGGGGACTATTTTCCATTCGATTTTTCAGGATAGAATAGGATAGTATTTCCTAGGAGATTTATTTTTCAGTATTCAATCATTGTAATCATTTTTCAGAATGTTAATAAAACGAGATTTGAGTTGTGGTCCCGAAGTAGCCGAACTACAGCTGCTCTGATTTCTCGTACCAGACGAGAATATGTAGGCATAGGATGCGATATCCTAGCGAGCACACTAACAACTGACTTTTTGTTCTCTCGCTGCTGTGCGATCGAGACTTTCCCGCTGACGACTAATTGTTCCCCTTTTTCTCTCTTTCCCGAGTGCATTTGAGACCGAGCCATAGTTTTGCCCATAGGTTCCCGTACCTTTGAAATCAGTTTGATTTTCTCACTGCTGTGTGAGAATTCCTTGTTTAGCTGTAGTTAGCCTGAACTACGTAAAGCTCTGATCTTCCATGCAGTGTGGAAGTACGTAGGCACAAGACGCGAAGTCTTGGCGAGCCAATTTTCCCTGTAGTCCCGAACTACGTTGACTCTGACTTTCTCTCTTGAGAATACGTAGGCATAGAGTGCGACGCTCTATCAAGTCAATTCCCTTCCGTGTAGATTTAGCAGCCGCAGATAGATTTGTTTTGCATCCTTTAGACAACCCAAGCAAGCGTGGATCCCGTCGAGTACGACGGACGTGAGGGGTGCTAATACCTTCCCCTTGCGTAACCGACTCCCGAACCCAGGTTTTGGTTGCGATGACCATACCTTTCCCTGTTTTTTGCGAGGTTTACTTCGAGCGTTTCCTTTCCCTCCGTTGGGATAAATAAAGCACGGTGGCGACTCTTCTGTCAGCCGGCGCCGATTTTTGTAGTAGCGACAGCTGGCGACTCTGCTGGGGACTGCGATAGTTCCCTATACGGGTCTGCTGGGGATCCAACGTCCCCTGGCTGCTAAGGACTGCGATAGTTCCTTATGCATGTGGGATCCAACGTCCCCTAAGAGAGAGTCAATCCTAGCGCTTGTTTGCTTGTCTATTGGGGTTTATTTATTGATATTATCTGTTGCTGTTGGGGTGTTACGGGTGTTCTATGATTGAGAGATAAGCCGGACCTGGGCTTGAGTGCACCTTAGACTTAGAGTAGAGATTAGTGGGCGCTCGCTTTCTTTGCTTGCCTTGGTATCCCGCGAAATCTACACTCAGACGAGGTTCTTCTGGTTGGCCTCTTGACCCACCCTTTGGGTGGCTCGGGTTGCTGGTTAGTTGGATTGTCGACTCTGGGAACCGATCATTTGGAAGTCAGCTAAGTGAGGCCTCTTCAGGACTTGATGATGCCACTCCTTCTGGGAATCGTATCGTCAGTCTTGAAAGTCTGTGACGCTGACGACCGCATAGGATGCCGTACCTTGTCAGATATAGGTCCATACCTGTGAGTGGGGGGGGGGGGGGTTTGCAGGAAACTTGACTTCCAACCTACCCGTTATTCTGGTCTTCTCTTCAGAGAACGTACTCCGTCAGCAGCGCAGCAGTATTCAGATTGTGTGGGGGATGTGGTCTCGTTGTTTGTTGCATCTTGCATATCATGTGCATATCAGTGTTGCATCATATTGCATATCATCCTCCAGTTAGCCAGAGTTCTGATCCAGCCTTTGTTTCATGAAGGTGATTACCCGGAGTTTGGATTGAGCAGCTGTTGATTGTCAGATGACCGATCTAGGGGTTGAGTAGATTTGAGCAGAATCAAGCATCGAAGTCAGCTGAAGACTATTGGTAGCTATGTATGAAGGAAATTTCCAGTCTCCTAATACCTTGACAGGGTTCACTATGGCGTCCAACCCTCTGTATGATTCTATGGAAGACTTCCCGCAAGTGAACAACGTTACTGCAGACCAAGTTGTACAGCCTTCTGTTGAGAACCGAGATCGACATGAGCAGTTTGTTGCCCGAAATGAACGTCCTCCTCCTGTTAACAATCAAGGTGTCGCTTTCCCTATGATGAATTACCGAAGAGATATTCCAATGGCCGGGATGGTAGATCCAAGAGCTCTTGAAAAGGATAGAAGACTCTGAGCGTTGGAAGAAGGAATGAAAGCTTTGAAAGGGAAAGATGCTGTTAACCTGGATGCTGTAGGCATGTGTTTGGTTCCTGACCTGGTGTTGCCTTATAAGTTCAAAGCGCCGAAATTTGAGAAGTACACGGGAGATAGTTGTCCGAAGCTGCATTTGATGATGTTCTGTCGAAGAATGACTGCGTTTGTGCGAGATGACAAGTTGATGATCCATTGCTTTTAAGATAGTTTGACTGGGGCATCTTTGAGGTGGTATATGCAGTTAGAGAGAAATCAGATTCAGTCATGGATGGATTTAGCCAGAGCTTTTCTGAAGCAGTACGATTATAATCTAGACATAGCTCCCTACCGCATGCATTTGCAAGAATTGTCTCAAGAGATCAATGAACCTATCAGGAAGTATGCTCAGAGATGGAGAGAATTTGCTGCTAGAGTGCATCCACCGCTGTTGGACCAAGAGTTGACAAGCATGTTTGTAGATTCCCTACAAGATCCGTACTTCGAAAGATTGCTGGGACTTCCATCAAGTTTCTCTGACGTGGTAGCGTTAGGAGAACGCCTTGAGTATGCCATCAGAATTGGGAAAATTCAGATTACTTCAAATGATCAAACTGGTGAAACTGAATATCCTTGTGACTATCAGGATGAAGAAGAAGTTGTGATCAATGCAGTCATTCCAACGGTTGAATATCCTCGAAGCGAATCAGTGAATTTTGTCGGTTCTTCATCTTATCAGAGATCAGTACCTCCCGTGGCTTGTTATACTGAACAAACAGCCGTGCCTGAGGCACCATATCAAGAATCTTATGTCACTTCCATTGCAAATCAGCGAACTCGTGGCCGCAGTTATCAGGATCAGCGTCAGAATCAGAATCGACCTCGCAACAACTTGGAACGAAGGAAAGCTCCTTCTCACCCAGTGCCTATGCCGTATAGCCAACTGCTACCATCTTTGATCCAGAAGTCTTTGGTGGATCCGAAAGCTCTTAAGCCAGTTCCAGAACCATACCCTCCTGGGTACAATCCCCATGTTCAGTGTGGTTATCATGGTGGCTCTCCGGGGCATTCAATTGAAGATTGTAAAGCATTTCAGGCGAAGGTACAGCAGTTGATTGACCAGGATCGCATTTCCTTTCGAGAAGGGTTTCTGTTTGTTCATCCTAACCGCTCAGCTGTCTAAGCTCGCAGACTCAGAAGGTATTCCCCAGCAAAAAGCCAGTGATTCAGACCGGCAGGCGCCTCAGCATTGGCAGTCTCAGGCTTTTATATCATTTGCATTTGTAGTTTCTTTTCTGTTAGTTACTACTTGCTTTTTAAACATTGTATGTTTCGAATGGTGATAATAATAAAGTGACTATGCATTTTTCTGAATTAATCATGTCGTTGTCGCTCATTTATTGCGTTGCACTGACACTTGCATTTAATTCACTCCATTTTATCCCTGTGACTAGCAAAGATTGGAGGGAGGATGACGAAATAAACTCATAACCGATGATCGTATGCTTTCAGATAAGACCTTACCGATGACGTACAAGGCATTGTTTCAAATCCCCAAACACTGGAGATATAAGGAGTTAGTCCCTTGCTAACCACTTCGAGCCAGGAAGTAGAAGTTTTTTCGGACTTTTTAACCCTCACATCTTAACCCGGGGCAGGGTAGTTGTCAGTTAGCTTGACCGAGCATTCAAGTCTTACAGAGGAGTGTTGTCTTTCAGGGACCAATTTCAGTTTATACCTTTCAAGGGTGAAAGCTCACCAATCAGGAGTGAGACAGTTACCATCCTTTCGGAGCAATCAAGACAACCAGTGTCACACGACTTTGTTCCAAAAGAAAGAAGAAAGAAAGCCCGCTAAGTAAAAAGAAAGAAAAGCTGGAAAGCTAATGCTTAGGCAAAAATCAGGGCATCCTGCTGGACTTCAAAAGAAAACAAAAAAAAACGAAAAGAACTCAAAAGGAGTCAGTCCAGGCAAAAGTTAGGGAATCGAAAGAGCGAAAAAGAGGGGATATCAAAAGAAAATTTTCCCCAGCAAGTCACAAAAGTCGTGTACACAGACACCAAAGCGAAGAAGGAGTAACTGTCACTCCAGAAAAAACCTTGTGAATTCCTTAACTGTGGTTCTTACCATTCAACATACCTCTCGAAGAGGCGAGCGCTTGTGCCAGGTTAACTGAACCTTAGGATCGGAGATCATCACGTAGAAGAGGTGGGTACAAATCAAAATTTGAGCCAAATATCCTTTGTTTCACGAACCGTGAACCCGACCACGATACAACCCTTAAAAGACCTAATTGAGGTAGGGTTTATTCTGAAAGCGCATTACGATAAGGTTGAGTAACCTAACTCCTTCTTGACTTGCTAGTCACATCCTTATTGTGTTTTTCACTGATCGCGTAAGCACTACGTCTGAACTCTGGTTCATTCGTCACTCACAATCATCATGCATGTAAATGAGTGACAGCTCAAAATTTTTCAAAATCTGCATAAACACTGCATTAAGATTACCATTCGTAAATAGACAATTTTAATTGCAGGTTAGTAGTTGGCATGAAAGAAATTCCGACAGGGAATAACCGAGCAGTACTGAGTAATTCAGCGATCTGAACCAGGATGGTGTATGTTGTGAAACCCATTGAATCAGGGGCATTGACTTCCAGTAAGTTCAGTATCAGTTAGTCTGAGGACAAGTCCCGAAGCTTCAGTTAATCAGGGGCAGTTTGTTTGAGAAGCAGTTAACCAGAAACGAGTCTTCTCGAGACCCAATCAGGGGCAGTTATGCAGAGCATGGAGATTTGAAAGCAGAACCTTCAGGGGATAATCAGATCAGGTTAAGTCGCTAGAACGCTCATTCAGGGGCAAGTCACCGCAGAGAGTGTTGAAACCAACTGGGTTGATCAATTGTTAAGGGAGATGGAATTCTGTTGTCATACAGATACCGGGGCAAATATTCTCGAAATCGTCTCATAGAGATTTGTTCAGAGCAGTAATCCCACGAGTTAGATTGGGGCAAGTTGCGTTGTACTGGGGCAAGTTGTTCAAGCCAGTCTTTTTATCCCAAGCTGAGTGTACTGGGGCAGGTTGTTCAAGCCAGTTTGTTTATCCCCAGACAGAGTTGAGTATCGGGGAATCATGTCAATACCCTTAGCAAAAACCTAAACCTGTCAAATAAAAAAGGCCTTGCTGTCGTTGGATTATTATCCTACAGTTTAAACCTGTTGCGTGTCAGAACTTCGTAACCAATCGTTTCCAAAGTCCAGTTCTCGCCTGGCAAACCGGTAACCAGTTCTCGTCTGGCCCACCCCTCCGTAAGCATCAGTTCCCGTCTGGTGCAGTTTATTGTAAGCATCAGTTCCCGTCTGGTGTAGTTTATTGGTAACCAGTTCTCGTCTGGTCACCGTTTATTCAAGTGTTGTATCATTTCTCGTCCGGTACATGTTGTCGCGTGATCAATTCTCGTCTGATCATCGTGTGTTTTAACCTATGTGTTATACCAGTTCTCGTCTGGTGTACGTCAGCTTTCAGCCAGTTCTCGCCTGGTTGTCTATACCTCAGTCTGTTATTCCAGTCAGCCCCGTCTGATGTTCAAAACACAAAAAATCAATTCTCGTTCGATAACCTATTTTCCTATCAGTTCTCGTCTGGTAGTCTACCTCTGAATGCTAGTTCTCTTCTAGTATTTTCCATAGCTTCCACTGTGTACATAGTCCATGTTTGTCCTAAATCAGAAAAAACAAAAAAACCTAAAAGGTATCTGACACAGTAATTCCCAATGACTCGCATGTTGTCATGTTCCCCGATACGAAGCTCGACAGATACCAGTGCTCCGAGTAAGGTTTGAGTTCCTTGTGGATGTTGTTAA
This sequence comes from Lathyrus sativus, assembly GCA_963859935.3. NCBI lineage: Eukaryota > Viridiplantae > Streptophyta > Magnoliopsida > Fabales > Fabaceae > Lathyrus > Lathyrus sativus. The sequence goes on from OZ012739.1 coordinate 428,570,107, forward strand.
ATCAGAATTACTACTCTTCAGCAGATGAAAGTTGCTTATTATCCCCGGAAGAGTCAAGATTGCATTTTACCCCGTATTAGAGTAGGGTCAGGAGTGTCCTCAGTAGATTAAGATTGATATCCTTGATAGTGGGGGCATTTCCAGCAGCGTGCTGCGCGCAATCAACCCTAGTTTGGGTCAATCCCCGCAGGGCACAATCAGTTGCCAATGGTTTGAAGAAAGCATCCCCGAGCAGAGTTGTTTTTTTCTTTCCCCAGTGAAGTCGCCAAGCAGGGTGCCTTTCCATTTCTCCAGCAGGACAGTTATCCCCAGCGGATTTGGTTTCCCTTTTCCAGCATTTATTTTGCTGAGATGATTCTGTGACTTCGGTTCATCCCCAGTAGAGTTGACGTTACCTTCGGCATTTATTTTGCCAAGTGGTTTTCAGACCTGGTGTTCTCTGGCAGCTCGAGCCTGCATTAGCATTTGTATATATCGTCATTGGATTCATACAAACATATAGCATTTCCATGCCATCTGGGCCTCGCATTTTCAAACAGAATGCATAGCATTTCCATGTCATATAGGACATTGCATCATTTCAAGCATACGCATGTCGAAACATAGACCGGGTTGGTTACCCTATTGGATTTCGAACTTGTTCACCTGCAGAGTTGTGTGGTTAAGCTTCTCGTCTTCCCCAGCGGAGTGATTCTTCATTTGGTTGTTATGTCAGCATCGAAAAAAACAACAACAACAGAGATTGACATATATCAGATTTCTGAAGCTGCGGCCTGTTGACAAAATAGGTGTCAGGCAGTTCAATTCAGAATTCCCCAGGAGAGTTTCCTCAAGTTCGCCGTGAACCATGAGTCGACAGAAAAATCCCATGACAGATGGGAAGGTGTTTGCTTTGCGAAGCATTATTCCAATACTTGTGGCATCACACAGGTGTTGAAAGGGAGAAGAAAAATTTATCAAAAAAAAATTGACCAGTTGTTGCCGTAACAACCGAACTTCAGTTCATTGGAGGCTATTCCTCAAGCAGTTTTGTAGTATATTCCCGCGGTTGGCAAATTTCAGGGTTCCATTTGTATTCAACCGTCATCTACCTTTGAATGTTTGAAGGTTGAGCGCTCTTCAACCATTCAGGTCCAAGCCGCTTGAATAGGGGCAGCTGTTGCACCCTAAAATTTGACCAACCGGGTCCCGTATCTGGTCCTATGTTTCGACGCATAACCGCATTCGCATCTGCATATCGCATACAGTGCATTTTTCATTTGTTTTGATTTTATCGGGATCACAGCTCTCGTCTCGCGTCTCAGGTGTTTTTAATCAGTTCAGATAGGTAGAATCGTATTTTTGGGATATTTCGGTGCCCGTTTATTTTTACCGGCTTTGTTGATGCGCTCTCGCGGTGTTATTTGTCGTTCGGTGCTATCTTTGTGCCTTCGGGAATTATTGTGATTTTTTTGGATTTTATTGACCATTTTTAGATTTTTTAATAGCTTTTAAATCATTTTTTAGAATATTAATAGGATTTTTAATAGTTTTAATTCTTTTTAGATAGATTTTAATCATTTTAGGATAATATAAAATATTATTAGTTTTTTTTTATAGTTTTAATAGTTTTAATCTTTTTTAGAATTTGTTAGAAATTAAATGGCTTCATTAAAAATAAATAGGCTTCACTTTTAATAATAGGATAAATAAATAATAGATTTTTCTTTTAATGGATTTTCTTTTAATTAGTTTAATAAGAATTTATATGTATTAGCTCTTAATGTAGATTTTGTAGATTTTAAATAGTTTTTTAAAAAATAGTTTTAATAGCTTTTTGATCATTTTAATAAATAATATAGTTTTTCATAGAATTTAATATAGGCTTGTTAGAGAAGTTTAATTAGTGGAGTTATTAGCTTAATCTTTTAGATTAGAGAATTATTAGAGTTGTTGGAAATTAATTGGAATTAATCGTTTTGTTTAGTTGGTAATTAGGATTTATAGAAATTAATTAGATTAGTCTTCAGATTAGTTAATTGAGATTTAGTTAGGATTAATTAGATCTAATCTTTCCATTAGCATGTTTTAATCCATTGTTAATCATTTTATGCAGTTTTTTGGGTTTTTCATTTTCATTTTTCGTTTGGGCCAGAGTGGGGTGGAGGCCCAGTTTTGTCCAGATTCGCAGGGCCCAGTTTCCCATTTTCGTCCAAGTTCTAGAATAATCCAGGAAGAATCCAGAACAATGCAGAAAAATCCCAGCCTATATAATCAGCCAAGCCACGTGTTAACGAGAGGAGGACCCCACATTTCATCACCATCACACGCCACCTCACCCTTCAGACTCTTCCTCTCTCTGCCACGCCTTCACACGTGGCGCACATGCGTACCACCTCCCCACTCCTCCACCCACGTGTCTCCACCACAGCGCACCACCGGTCCTCACCGGGAACCTTCACCGGCCGGCATGCATGGCCGGCGGCCACCGCCTAACTCGCCGGAAATCCAATTTCTACCCAGAACTCCATCAAATTCATCCTTTGATCTTCATCCCTTCCGGTCAACAACCACCAACGTTCGCCGGAAACATCACCAAGTTCAACATTTTTCCAGAAAGTTTGCTATGATCTTCACCGTTTCCAGAAAATTACAACTCTCCTTCACAACAATCTTCATCTCCTTCGGTCAAACTTCAAACAACGTTCATCTTCCTCCAATCAACATCAACAACAATCACCTCCAGAATTTCGATCAACATCATCTTCATTCGTTCGTCAGAGTTCATCAAGCCTTCATCAAGCTTCATACACTGCCCAGAAAAATTCCAGGTTCAACCAATCATCAACAATCGCCATCGAGCATAATTTTTCCAGAAATCTCTATTCTTCGATCAAAATTCATCAACGATGGCGTATCATCTCCAGATGCAACCGCTCGTCAATCTTTCCCCGAGGACCATCATCGTTTAGCAAAGATGATTCACAATCTCCATCAGCCTTCGTGATGTCCATCAAGATTCATCAGATTCCAATCTGTGTTCATCAGATTCATCAGTTTTCAAGAACTCTCCAGTCGCTTCAGGATCAATTTCAGAAGGTTCAGAGATTTTCACCAACCAATCTTCAGAGTGAACATCAGTTCGTTTTCCAGAAATCACCATGGAGTCATCGTTCACCTTCAAGGATCTCCTTCGATTCTCTTCAGGAGCTTCACACCTACAGATTCATTCAACGCCTCATCATTCCAGGAGCCATGGTTTGGTGCGCGTATCCGGATGTTAGAGCGATGGAGTGTTGTTATTCGTTGATGGTTTTTGTGTGAGATTGAGGGCGAGAATGGAAGGAGGGTGAGGTTAAAAGGGATTGAAGGATTGAGCGGAGTTTAGGAGATTGGATTGAGGGAGAAACAAGGAGAGCAGAAGGATGGACGGAGGTTTGAACGGGAGAGGCTTCACTGCGGCGGCGCTGTGAAGAAAGAAATCTAGGGTTCTCAGAGAGGAAGCTGAGAGAGTGAGGAAGGGAGGAAGAGAGTGGGTTAGGGGTCGTGGGCCTTGGAGCCCAACTATATTTTTTGGAGCCACACCCCTCATTTTTTTTTGCTGTGAATGGGCTGGGCCCAACGAAGTCAATCAGCACACCCTGATTCACATCCACACCCCCCTCCCTATTTGTTTTTTTCTGAAATCCCTACTGGGATGGGCCCAGTGACTTTGTTTTTTTTCCCTGCTTAGTAAACCCCCAGCTGGACTCTACACCCCCTCCCCTTGTTTTCTTTTCCATTATATTTTTCATATATAGTTTTATGAAAAAAAAGAATTTGAAGAAAAGAAAATACATAGAAATATTGAAGAAAAAATATTGAAAAGAAAAAAATAGTAGAAAAAGAAATATTGGAAAAAGAATTTGAAGAAAGGAAAATACATAGAAATATGTAGATAAAATATTGAAAGAAGAAAATAGTTGGAAAAGAATAAAAAAAATAAAAACATTAGATGTAATATTTTTTAGAGTGTATTTTTTCATAGAGTTTATTTCACCTTTTTAGGGGTAGTTTAGAAAGTCCACTTGGTAGGGGACTATTTTCCATTCGATTTTTCAGGATAGAATAGGATAGTATTTCCTAGGAGATTTATTTTTCAGTATTCAATCATTGTAATCATTTTTCAGAATGTTAATAAAACGAGATTTGAGTTGTGGTCCCGAAGTAGCCGAACTACAGCTGCTCTGATTTCTCGTACCAGACGAGAATATGTAGGCATAGGATGCGATATCCTAGCGAGCACACTAACAACTGACTTTTTGTTCTCTCGCTGCTGTGCGATCGAGACTTTCCCGCTGACGACTAATTGTTCCCCTTTTTCTCTCTTGCCTGAGTGCGTTTGAGACCGAGCCATAGTTTTGCCCATAGGTTCCCGTACCTTTGAAATCAGTTTGATTTTCTCACTGCTGTGTGAGAATTCCTTGTTTAGCTGTAGTTAGCCTGAACTACGTAAAGCTCTGATCTTCCATGCAGTGTGGAAGTACGTAGGCACAAGACGCGAAGTCTTGGCGAGCCAATTTTCCCTGTAGTCCCGAACTACGTTGACTCTGAATTTCTCTCTTGAGAATACGTAGGCATAGAGTGCGACGCTCTATCGAGTCAATTCCCTTCCGTGTAGATTTAGCAGCCGCAGATAGATTTGTTTTGCATCCTTTAGACAACCCAAGCAAGCGTGGATCCCGTCGAGTACGACGGACGTGAGGGGTGTTAATACCTTCCCCTTGCGTAACCGACTCCCGAACCCAGGTTTTGGTTGCGATGACCATACCTTTCCCCGTTTTTTGCGAGGTTTACTTCGAGCGTTTCCTTTCCCTCCGTTGGGATAAATAACGCACGGTGGCGACTCTTCTGTCAGCCGGCGCCGATTTTCGCAGTAGCGACACACTCCCGTAAGGATATGTAGGCATAAGATACGACATCTTATCGAGTATACTTAGAAATAAACCCCTAGGTCTTTCAACCTTTAAGCAGATAAACCTTAGCAATAAACAAACATAAAATAAGAGGTTCCTGTAGAGTACTACAGAAACTTAGGATGCTAGTACCTTCCCTAAGTTTAATCGACCCCCGAACCTAAAACTCTCTAGCTTGCATTTGCATTGCATTGTGGGAATTTCGATCTTTATCCCTTCCTTTGGACAAATCAAAGTTCGGTTGCAAATGAATAAGATTCAAACTAATCAATAGTTTGGTATCCAAATTTCACCGCGACAACTTGTTCCACGTAGTAACAGATGCAGACGGTAGAGACTGGAGCCAAGCTCTAGCTCTATCTCTTAATGAGAAAGGGAAAAGACGTAGTCTTATTGCTTCGGGGTTGACACCATTTGCTTTCATTGTGTCTGTGTATTGCAAGAATACTAACAAATGTAAGTTCGGGTCCTCCGTGAGATTTCCAGAAAATTGGTTTTGTTGTACAGCAGACAACAACGAAGGTTTTAGCTCGAAGGTATTTACCTCGATGAGAGGAGCAGCAATACTGTTATGTGGCTCATCCTGCAAAGGGATGGCATAATACTTAAGAGGTCGACTCTGAGGTTCTTCAACCATAGGTATTGGTAATTCTGGAAAGGGATTTTCAGATAGTGGAAGGTTATACTTAATTCAGAATTCGTTAATTCGGCGTCTTAAATTAATAAAACGCTCAATGTCGTCAATCGGTTGCACAAGCTTCTAACCTTTAGAGCGAGTGTTTGGCATACAATCGACGATTAAAATAGGGAAATAGTTGCCTTAGTCTATACTGCACACCACTAAAGTTACGATATCGACTTAATTGGTCCCCGACAACAGCGCCAAAAACATAACCGTTATTTAGTATGTCTAAATGCTTCGTGACTGCAAGTGCACAGTCTGATCATGTAGTTTTAAAAGATTATCGAACCCAAAGGACCAAGAGTCGATCTACCGCTATCTAATGCTACTATGTAAAGCTAAGGCTAATGGATTTCTAAATTTGGGATGCGGGAAATAAAATAAGTGCAGAATTAAAATCAAATTAAATTAAGATAATGCGAAATATCGGTATATAATCCTGTCAATCATCGGGGGTTCAGTAATTTGTATGCATTTAGTTTAAAAAGAAAGAATTGTTATTCTGTAGAAAATACCAATTTAAAAGACCTTATCTCACACTCTCGTGATCTTGACTTAGACTACGCTCTCAAATCAGAATACGGCTCTCGATCTCTCATTTTGCATTTAAAAACACTTTTTGAAAATAGTTAAATCCTAATTAACCTTAAAGTGCTCTCGTTGTATTTAAGCCTAATGTTCAATTTCAGCTATCCGATTAAGACCTCAAACTCTCACTTTATTGATCTTAACCTTCGTTACTTTCTCACTCTCGTGACAAAAGTTATTAATTTGGCAAAAGAAACAGACACCAGAAGAATTGATTCCATTAAATTTACGTCACGATTTACCTAACCCCCTCCGACTGATCGTAATTACATACCGATACTAAGAGGTTTAGCCAGACATGGCTTTCATGCTTTTACTAAATCTAGTCCTAATACTAAACAGAAAACAAAAGAATGCATAAAAATATAATGATAAAAATGAAAGCAGATAAACAAAACCTGGAAATTTGTAGAACGAAACATGGATTCGATTATTAAGGCCGGCTTGCAATTTGGTACAATATTACAACCTTCCTGAATCGATCCTAAACTAAATGGAAATTGTTTATCAGTGAAAAAAAATTGCCTTACAAAAATCCTCTAAAAACAATGTAAAGAAAACTAAACAGAATGATGAAAAAAAACTAAAACAAAAACAGAAAAATAATATGCGTCCCCTTTTTCCAAAACTGCCTTCCCTTTTATACTATTAGTGGGCGAAGGTTGCATGAATTTGAGGGTTCAAACAAGGAGAAAAATCAGGAGAAAATGTAGCCAGGCAGTTGAGAAAAAGTAGAGAAAAGTGGGAAAAATCTGGGAAGGAAGTGGCAGGCGCCACTTCCCGTTCTTGTAAGAGTGGCAGTTGCCACTTTTTATTACTTAGGAGTGGCACTCGCCACCTCCTATGCATGTGGCATCCTCCACCTCTTCACCATGTTCATGTGGCAGGCGCCATACCCATGTGGCAAGTACCACTTGGTATGTGGTGGCCCCCACACCTTTTTTCTTTCCTTTCTCTTTCTTTCTTCTTCTTTTCTTTCCATTTCCTTCATTTATTTCTCCTTTTATTCTTTTAGCCCATATTTATGATAACCTACAAAACATAAAAAAAAACAAAAGCGTAATCGAAGATAAATAAAATAAAACAGTAATAAAAGCAGATAAAATTCATGTAAGTCAAGTCAAATATTTGATATAATTTTGCGCTATCAGTATTTTAATTTGGTGTTAAAAGACTTGGGGTTTGTATCCCAACTTATTGCGTCTCTTTGTATTTTGGTGTTTTGTCTCCTTCCATATAACCTTTTTCTATCCACTTTATTTCATACTCATGCAGTAACAACACAATACATTGTACATTGTGGGAAGGTTATATTCTTCAGTCATCAGTACCTTCAGACTGCAAAAGACACTTTGTCACCAACAATAATCATTTTACAATTTTCTAAAGTAAAAGAGGAAGGTATAGAACTGTTATATTCTTCTGTTACATATTTATTGTGTATGATTTATTTACGTCACTTCAATATTTCTTTTAAAATGGTTTTTTAGGTAAGTATCTTTTATGTGTTTCAAACACATTCAATGTAACTAAGTTTCACATCAATGATGACTTACCTGAGATTAAGGAATTCCTAAAGAGGTAATGACTTCTTGCATATTATATCATCTATATTTTACTGTATTTATGTATCGTGCACATACCATTCATTGATGTTAATCCTTTTTTGGTGTGTTATAACATAAGATCCTAACAATGAAATCCAAAGAGGGATCAAGTAATACTTTGAGTTTGACAACAGTGTCACAGAACTGGTCTCAGACACACTTAGGATGTTGAGGGCAAGGTACAGTTAACATATAAAATATACATGCATGTTTAAGAAATTTTTAACATCCATTGCAACATTACAAATTCGGTCACAAACAAATGTATGGTCTGGTAATAAGAAGTTAGTGGTACATAAATAAGTTAGTTATTATGGTGGTGGTTTTTTCATGTCATTGTAGAAATATTGAGTCATGGTTGAGGCAAAGAAAGGAGATTGACGACCAGCTATGGGAACTGAATGTTGGAGCATTGGAGGGAAAGTTTGAGAGGGATCAACATCTACAATGTAAGAACGTCACATTTCCTCAAGATCCTATAGAAATTATAGGAGGAAGCAATCGTGTTGGCGAAATACGGGACAACACGAATGTCCCAAACAAAGTCAGGTAATATGTAACATAAATCAACATATACATTACGTTGTGTGAAAACAACAACACTATCTAATTTCAAAGACAACTTGGACTGCAGATATTTCAATATTTTTATGAAATCCATTCTATAAAATGTATAAGTGAATTCGTTAACTTGTTGGGATGTTATGAATAATGGTAATTATATTGATGTTTGAATAACTCACATATATATTTTATCCTTATATTAATCAGTATGTCTTCAATATTAGGTTCACTTCTGTTTCACATGGTTAAGTTGTTCAGCAAACAGCTGATGGAAATGTACACGTAATTGATGTGAATGCCGATGATGATAGAGAAGGGTCGGACGATGAACAATCTGATGATGGAGATGAGTCTGATTATGAAGAATCTGATGATGAATTCTATTGGGAAAAGACAATTAGTTTCGGATACAAGGCTATGAGGAATGTGACGGTAAGTTCAAAATTCGATAGTCATTGCACACAACAGAGGCAATGCGTATAAATTGTATAGGTAATTGATATGGTGACATTTTTGTATCATTTTCCTAAGAAGGCTACGATGGACATTTTAGGATTGAACCAAAAAAGAATTGAGTTGGTGGATGTAGACAACGGGAGGATTTATCATGTGGAGGTGCGTTTTGCCCGCCGTAACAGAAAAATCATCAAGATGGAAAAGCTCATGGTGGATGGCGGGTACCAATTTTCTAAGCGTAAGAGGCTCTATAGGGGTGATAAGCTTCAGCTCACGAAACGGTTCCTCCTCAAAGGCTTTATGTGTCAGTTGTTAGAAGACGTGAACTCACTTAGGCTAGAAATGGAATGTTAACACTTGATGTCGTGCTACAGCTGTTTGGTTGAAAGCTGAAACAACTTTTACAAGTCTGATATTGAAACTGTGTTATTTGTATCATGTTATGTCGTAATATTATCTAAGCATTAAGTATGTTTGGTTTCGAAGAGACATGTTATTTTTCTAGACAATGTGGATGTTGTGATATATATTATATGACTTTAGTATGCTCTAATGAATTCTGCTTTGCATGTATGTACAATAATACACACACACACAGACATATATATATATATATATACATATATATATATATATATATATATATATATATATATATATATATATATATATATATATATATATATATATATATATATATATATATATATATATATATATATATATATATATATATATATATATATATATATATATATATATATATATATATATATATATATATATATATATATATATATATATATATATATATATATATATATATAAAATATGCGTTGATGCTATTATTAGCATATAACAGAGATGGGTTTAAAAGAAAAGTTTATTCATATGTGTTGATGTTGTTACTAACATATATTTTTAATATTTGATTTGCATTAAATATTATTGTCAATTTCAATAACTACTTGAAGTTTACTTTTTGTCGTGAATGTGTACAATAGTTGTGACATGTTGAGGAGTCAGGAGGTGGGGTATGATGAAGGTCAACATGTGGATGTTGGTGTATATGTAGTGGATTTGGATTTTGGTATTTTCTGGACCTGTGATTGTAATATGAAACAAAATTTTGTCCCTTTAGAATGTTGTCACCATAGTTCATGTAATAATATTTTGTAACGGACAATCTTTCAATCCTTTTGTTGTTACTTTTTTAATTATAGATTTTCATTTATATATATGATTACCAATTTTATTTTCCAACATCTCTTTTTATATTATTTCTTTCACATAATGCTACTTACATTTATACACATCCTTTTTTAGGGTCATATTTTGTAAGCCTAATTTTTTTTATATTACTTTGTAAATATCCAATTGACTATATTACAATCCTTATTTTTTATTTTTAATTATTTGATAATATATTTTCCTCTATAGTTGGGCCTGATTATACTAGAATTTTGTCACTTGGAACATTGGGCCTACAATAATTTGTCTTGTTCATTTTCTACCATATCACTTTTACCGTGCATAAGAGTTTCAGTCTATAGTTGTTTCCCTCTACCTTTACACACACAACACACTGCCAAAGATATCTCACCTCTGGAAACATGTCAAACAGTAACCCACTTTCATCTTCCATGGGGTAAATCCTATCTTTTATCTTTCTCATATTACATGTTTAATGAATTCTTCATTTTTGCTTCATGTCCCATTTTTTTCCCTTTTATCCTAATATATTTTCATTATTCTTCTATTATCTGTCTTTAGACCGGTTGCAACTGATGCCGCAAATAACGCTTCCAGAATTATTAACCTTGAATCTGAAGATCCTTATTGTATATCAATGGCAAGTGAAATTATCGATGTTAATATTGATACCTAAGGGAAACGTCCTGTTAACCCCAGGCCAATAAAAGCCAATAGATCCACACACCACTGTGTTGGTGAATCCTCCCGCATAACTATATCTTCGGATAGTCAATAGTATCTCATCATGTAAAATTTGCTTTATCTTTATTAATACAATACTTACGATTATATTTTTTTTCCTGTGTTTTTTCCATTCCTGCCTCATGTTTATAGTTGAAATTCTCATGTTTCTATGTAGTTTCGATGAGGACCCCTGTGGCAAGGTTATCGGAAGGGGCCCGAAGTTTTTCGTTTGGAAACGAAAAATCCGGTCGGGGAAGACGACCAGAAATAATTTGCCTATGAGTAGCTAAATTGATTACACTTTATATCACTATTTCAGTAATATATACTTTATTTGTATTGATTTCATTTTTTTCCCTCATTAGCAAATCCCTCAGAGGATTATTAGGCAATGCTTCCAATTCGGACAAAGAAGTATTTAATTGTTTGATGTCGATAATCATCAAAGTTATGATTGTGAACTGCACCGCTCAACGAGGAAATATTGCGTTGAAATATTTATTGGGAAGGGTTGATATCAATTTGCCAAAAACAAGCGTCTAACAATAGGTGATAGACTTGATTTCATAGTCCGAGACCCTCGTGCCGCCACAATTGTTGTGAAATTATTAAATCGTTGATGCTTGTTTCAACAACAATGGTTGTTGGATTTTTATTTCTTTGATGATTTCCTATCTTTAACTACTTATCTTTTTGTTTCTCTCTGATATTGTCAAATATGTTATGGATCTTTTTGACTTAAAACCTAATTGTCATGTTTCATTTGAATTTATCTTATTCCAACTGTATTAAATTTTTGTTTTCCTGTATTATTTTTTAAGATGTGTGGTTGTGGATTTACCCTTGTATTGGAATTGTTTACCCCTCTATTATTCTGCATTCCATTGGTTAGTTTCTATTTCTATTGCCAATTCTTATGCCATCATTATGTTTTGTTTTTATGACATTCTGAAATTTCTAACCTAAACTATAATACACTATGTTTTCATAATTAAAACAATTATATTTTCTCATTTTTAATTACTTTTTTTAAACAACAATGCGCATTCCATACTGATACCCGTGTTCGCACGGGTCTCCCACTAGTTTTCTTAAGATGTTTATAGTTAGAATTTCTCTGATTATAATTAATGAATATATGTTTAGTTTGAAGAGTACAATATTAAATTAATTTCCTAATAAAGACACTTGTTTTGTAAAATAAATTAGGATAATAAAAAATAGTTGATTTGTAATTAGGGGTGTAAAAGGGGCAGGGAATGTGCGGAGGATGTTTCTCCGTTCCCCGCCTCGCCCCCCAACTTTTTCCCCATCCCCATCCCCAATCCCAGCCACGGGGGAACATTTTTCCCCATCCCCCATCTCCATGGGTCCTCACGTTATCCACGGAGATGCACAAATTTCAAATCTTAATTTTTTTTTCCGATCAAAATTATGACATTAGCATTTCATTGTTTTTTTTAAAACATATATTTTGCATATTTATTATTTTTTAAAAAAACATATTGCATCAATAACAAAAAATGTAAAAGAAATTGTAGTTGCTAATTATTTTTCTTGCTATCATGCATAATATCATAATGTGTAGAAAAAATAGCGATTATAATTGTCAAATATCCAAAATAAAATACTAACAAATATCCCACAATGGTAAAAATATAATTCGGAGATGTACTTCCCCGATCCCCGCCCCGAAGTTTCATCGGGGGAATTTTTACCTCCATCCCCGTCCCACGGGGGGGAAAACTCTGACTTCGGAATCATAAGTTCTCTCTAACTCCTGGTAAAAAGTTAAAAATATTTTTAGTTTTTGAATATGTATCTCCGGACGCACCGTTTTTCTACAAAATAAGCGCAAATGGGTGAGCATCTTTCATTTTGCCAAATTTTGATTCGGAGATGCATTTCGTAAGTGTTTTAAGGTGTGTCTGCAAATGCATCCTAGGATAAACCTTTACTTTCAAATTTAGGGATTTGTTGGATATACATCTTTAAACGCATTTAATTTATATATAACGTGTGGACATACCCTCCTTCTTCTCCTTCTTCCTTTTTCTGATACTATTCAAAAAAATATCATTGGAGCTCGTGAGAAATTTTTTTCTAGTGCATTTTTCAAAGATCAATGTTATCTCTACTTCAAGTTTTCCAATCCCAACTCACTCCACTAACTACATTCAACAATTTTCATCCACAACTCTTTTTTGAAAAAGTTTCTAATTTAACTTTTTTTTTTTATATTTTGATTAATGTATTAGGTAAAATATGTTATTTTAAATGCATTAGGTAGTAGTCACATTCGAAATTGATAGTTGTTAGAGACACGCATAATCATTTGGTTACACTTAGGTAGGTTAGGGCAATACTAGTGTGTGTTTCTTCCATTATTGAGAAGAATGAGCTTATTCGGATATGCATCTCCGAAAATGTGTTGACTGGTTTTTGGAGATGCATATTCGAAAAGTGTCATAGATGCAAACTGATGTTATTTTCTAATTTTTTTTCCAGGAAAAATGGTTGCAAACAACCCTGATAGTTTGAGACTCGGTCATCAAATCCAGCATATGTTTGTTCGACGTGAGGGGGCTAGACGTGAGAATGAGAAGACCATGGTTAGAGGGGTAATTGTCTCTAGGCCTCATGAACCAGAAGCATCGACTTCTAGGAGCTGCTTGTCTCAAGGGTCCTCTTCTCAGGGGCACGTCTCCCCTGCTCATGAAGACCCAGATACACCTGAAGCTCCTGAGGCTTATGCACAAGAAGCTCCTGTTGCACATGATGGTGTCCCTGTATAGGGTTATTTAGGAAGTCCATCTGACACATCTTTACTGATATACTATAGAGATCATATTGTTGGGCATGTCTAGTTCAGAGAGGTATATTTGTTAACCGTTGTTATTTATATGTTTTATACAAACTCTTAACAATTGATATTGTTATATTTTTAATAGGAGCCCGAATGTTTGAAGTTTGTTAACCATATCAGAAAGATTTTGCAGCTTTATCATCCTAAGGCTGATTCGTTCTAGAATGTCATCTGATACTCCAGTTTTGGTGACATGTGATTCTCTGGGTACAAGACCATTAGCCATGTCATACAGGGGGATTTTGCTGAGAGATGGCATAAAGAAACACAATATTTCCACTTCCCCATTGGCGAGATGATGATTACACTAGATGACATCGCTTTCCTTCTACACTTCCCCATCATTCCAGAATCAAATGTGATGAAGCACACGAGATGATGTTCATTTTTTTGGGAGCTGACTCGGTTGATGCCCTGATACAGTGTGAGACCACTAGAGGTTCTCATGCCAAATTTTCATACTTGAAGAAGGTATATGAAGACAACTTGGAGTTAGTTGATGATGTTTACAATGATGATCTACAAGATACCTAACTCCATGAGTTTTCTTTGAGGTGTTACCTCCTATTATTGGTTGGCATGTCCATGTTTGTGGATAAAAATGAAACCTACGTCGAGATATGGCATACCTTAAGTACTTTATCGACTTATCGTCCATTCACGGATGGAACTAGGGGGCGCATGTTAGGTATACCCGTACTCCAAGCTAAGTGAATGTTGTCTTTAGATGACGAGGCAAATGACAGGTTGTTGCACCTTGTTGACGGTAATTTCCATAGTTACTAATAATTTTTAAATCACTTTTTTACACTTGTTACTAATATTTTTTTCTTATTTATTTTCAGGGATGGATCATATCCTGCTTTCACTGCATACATGGGCTTTATTGTATGATAAGGGTATACTGAGGATTGACCATGTTCTTGCATGTAATCCCCTTGCAGAGGGAATGATGTTGTGTTGTATTTTATTTGTATATTGATTGGACTACAAATGACAACATCGACTAGACACCACTCACCACTCACTGAGAGACTGTAGTCTTCGACCCCATTTCCTTTTACTTCCAATGGCTGGCATGTGGGAGGAATATAATGTGTAGGTATCTGCAAGAGCAATGCATGCGTCAATTTGGATATGTTTAGATCATTCTGAGATCCCCCTTCGAGTCTTCTCCTGACAGCATCGTCCGCAGACATCTTGATGACATATTGGAGGATCACGAGAGTCGTCTGATACCATAGGAATATCAGAGGATGTCAGCCACAAGTTAGTATTATGTGGATGATTACATGACTTGGTTATATAGTGTGTCACACCCTCTCATGAAACCAGAAGCTCCTAGTTGTCCACCTAGGCCAACTTATAAGGAAATCCTAAAGAATGAGCAGGGATGACCTTGTCATTAATGTGCTCTCGATTTGTCAAAATATTATGCGGCTTACGTATGAGAGCATAGAGTCTGGGTTGATAGAGGTGGAAATGATGTGATTTCCATCACACATGCCATTCTTATCGAGTCACTAAATGCCTTGTAAGTGTAAGAGCAAGATTTGTCTCTACAAGATTATCTCTATGTTTTGATGATAACAATTAAGTATTTGTGAAAGAACAATTTTATGTTCTAATGTTTGTTATGTGCAGATCATGATAATTAAATATATAAGATCAAACAAACAATATCAACGTGTACAGCTAATACAATATGAGAGTTACTATGTCTGATGTGACATAAAGCGCTTATTAAAGAAGCAAGTTTGCCTATGTATCTGTTCACGATCAGAAAGTTCCAAGGATGCTGGATATTGCAGTTGCAATGCTCACGTGGATTCTGCTTTGAGTAGTGCATCTGATCTGAAAGGAAACAAATCATATTGAAGAAGCAAGTATGCATTTGTATCTGGTCACGATCAAAAAAGTTCCAAGGATGCTGGATATTGCAGTTGCAATGCTTCTGTAAATTCTGTTCTGAGAAATGCATCTGATCTAGAAGCTAACAAGAGTCTCTAAAGAGTGAGTCCTCTGAAGAACTAAGTGTTGAAGACTCTGATGACTTGAAGTTCTAAAGGCTGAAGGCTCTGAAGACCAAGTGCAGAAAGACTTTGAAGACTTAAGGGTTCTGAAGAACAAGACTCTGGAGATATAGTCCTCTGAAGAACTACTCTGAAGACTCTGATGACTTGAAGTTCTGAAGGCTGAAGGCTATGAAGACCAAGTGCAGAAAGACTCTGAAGACGTGTTCGGAAGATCAAGACTCTGAAGATTCTGAAGACATGATTTCTGAAGAATCAGTCACGAAGATTCTCAAGACTGTTTCAGAGGAAACTTAGATCTTTGAATGCTGGAGACTGGATTCTGAAGTTGAAGATTGTGTCGGAAGAAGATTCACCCAGACAGAGGCGTATTACTCATCAGATAAGCTGCTGCTGTTAAATCTGATATGTGCTTAAACAACTCTAATGCTGAAGCTTTCATACCAAAGTAGTTGTTGAACTACTCATCAGATGAATCATCAGAAGAACCAAGTCAAGAAGACTACAGTACAACGCATGCAAACATTTCACTATGACAAAGACGTTGGTACTATTCATAAGTGTGGTTTCCAATGTTTAGATATTAAAGTTACTAGCAAAGGTCATTGTTCCAACACGTGAGCTTATTCTATTCGTTGGGATAACCGTTGGAATTAGAGATGATATTTCTACCCTCACAAAGTTGCACTATAAAAGAAGATCATTTGATTATTTCAAATGTTGCTGTTGTTAAGTGAGTAACGCAGTTAGAGCTCATTACAAAGTAAGTCAGCTTGTTACAAAGCATTGATGCTGATGAATGAAGTTAGCAACATAGTAGAATAACAAGAAAAGCTTTATGCTAAGTGTCACGGTGAAATTTGGATACCAAACTATTGATTAGTTTGAATCTTTAATTCAATTTGCAGCCGAACTTTGATTTTTCCAAAGGAAGGGATAAAGATCGAAATTCCCATAATGCAATGCAAGTGCAAGGTTTAGAGAGTTTTAGGTTCGGGGGTTGGTTAAACTTAGGGAAGGTGCTAGCATCCTAAGTTTCTGTAGTACTCTACAGGAACCTCTTGTTTTATGTTTGTTTATTGCTAAGTGTTTATCTGCTTAATGGTTTAAAAGACCCTAGTGGTTTATTTCTAAGTATACTCGATAAGATATCGCATCTTATGCCTACATATCCTTATGGGAGTGGAATCAGAGTATCTGTAGTTCCCTTAAAGGGTTTGAGGAGTTCTTTGACTGTAGTCAAAGTTCCTACGGGTTTAGGGTAGTTGGTTGATTGATTTTAGGAGAAAAGACGAGTTGTCATTTTAAGGGAGATTTAACTGCCATAAATTGTAGGAAAATAGTCTTTGCATCGTCTTAAGAGAAGGGCTCAAGTACTCGAATATAAATCGACGATGTACGCCTCTATCTCTCTTAAGGCAAAGTTCCTACGGTTTTGATTGTATTGATGTGGAGTGGAGATTCTATCTTGCTTAAGATGATTAACATCTATTTCTCTATTGTTTGAATATTGTTGTATTGAGTTGATTGTTTGTTTCTATGTTATAAAGATAGAGGAAAGGTCCTTCCTATGGGGTAGGGTCTATCTTAATTGATCAACTTGAGTGGAATCAAGGATCCTGGGGAGAATGATGCAAATGGTGTGCACTACACACAATTGTTGAATCATGTGTAGGTTTTTCCTTTGGACGGATGCGATGCGAAAATATAAATTGCGATAATGTAAATTGCGGATAAAGATAAAACATACACGAACACATGAAAGCGCTAAGTGAGTGTGTGAGTTGTGAATAAAATAAAATGCACATACGCATGAAAGCGCTAAGTGTGTGAATTATGAATAAAATAAAATGCACATACGCATGAAAGCGCTAAGTGTGTGAATTGTGAAGTGCGAGGGCGGAGCGAAGCCGTAAGCGTGCACGATTGATTGAATTAGTTTTGGTTGATCTAAGTTTTACGAGGAAATTGATTTATTTTAGTCGAGTTGATTTTAAAGGGGACGTTGAATTTGATTTAGTGGGATTAATTTGAGAAAAGTTGATTTAATTTTAGGTGAATTTGATTAATTTTGAGAAAGGTTATATTTAAGGAGAGTATTGACTTATTTGATAAAAGTTTGACTTTAATAATAATTTTATAAAAAGTTTGGTTGTGAATTGATTTTAAGGAAAATAATAATTAATTTATTAATAAAAGATTAATTTAGATAATAAACGTTTGTTATAATTTATTTTAAAAGGTTGTTTTAAATGTGAAATGGTTTGGTTCCTAATTTTAAAGAGAAGATTTCTTAAATAAAAAGAAAGAAAGGTTTTCCTTAATTTAGTTAAATAATTTATAGATTGTCATGAAGTGAATTTTTAATAAAATAGTTTTGTTATTATGAAATGGTTTTTTTTTATTATTACAAGGGTTTATTATAAAAAAAAACTAGGAGTTGATTTTAGATTAAAAGGGTTTTATTATTATATATATAAAAAGTTATAAATAATTTTATTTAACAAGGGTTAAATTAATTAAGGGGTTACTAGGAGGTTAAAATAGATTAAAAAACAGATTTTATGTTTTTTTCAGACAAATTATTAATTAAATAAAAAAAAGATTATTAAATAAATTGGTTTTGGTTAGAAAAGTTTTATTATCAAGAACGTGAATAATGGACATTAAGTTGGTGAAATAATAAAAAGAAATGGTGAATAAATTGTTATTAGATTAATTAAAGAGTTACTTGATAAGAAGGAAATTAATTTAATAAAATAGGCAGATTATTTAAAAAGGTTGAATTAAACAAAATTAAGTTTAATAGTTTATTTTAAATAAAACTGATTAATGAGATCTTTAAAAAAAGTTTCTTAATTAAATTAGAAATTAAGCTCATGATTAAGTTAATTAAAAAAGGTAATTAGTTATTAATTAGGGGTTAAGTGGATTAACGGTAGATTAATAATGATTAATGAGGTGATTAAGGGGGCGGAAAGATCAGGTGTGACGCGGGTGTAGCGCTTACGGTGGGCGTGCAAACGTGAGGGTCATTAGATTGTGATCAACTGGTGATAAGTGCATGTGATGTGAGGGTGCATGATAACTATAGCAGGGTGTATACACACGATTACATCAATAAAATAAAATGCGAACCCTAATTCCCTTTTTCCGAATTCACCCGCCGATCGCTCTTCCCCTTTGCTCGGTCCTCTCCGTCTCCCAATCCTCGTTCTGATTTCACTCTCCCTTTCTTCAATTCTTTCTTTCCTCTTTCTCCCAATTCACCGTCTTCAACTCCTCCTCTACAAGAATAAACAAAACAAAACAACGTAAACATTAGCAAAACGAAAATCTCACGGTCGAGCCGAAAAAGAGTTTCTTCCGCAGTTTCGACCGTGATGGCGGATCCGGCGAGGGTTTGAAGGCGTAGATATGGATCAACGGAGGAACTAGAAAAAAAGAGATAAGTTTCCCCTCTTTCGAACTTATGGTTTCGACTTAGGGATTCGGTAGAATTTGGGGTTCAATATTCTGTGGATTCTTTGTGAAATTTTAGGGTTTTTTCCGTGAAATGATTTGTGGGTTTCTAATTTCGTATGTTGGGGTTTACGTTTGTGTGTGTTGTGGATTTTTTGTGAATTTCCCTCTCTTGCTCATCTCGAAATCCTCTTTTATATGCCTAGAAAATGATCTGGTTTAAATTCTTTCCCAAATCAGATTGAACATATATGGAAGTCTTGATTTATTGTCTGATATGCCGTTAGGTTTTGAGGATACGACATCATGGTGATAAGACTCTTGTCGAGCCTTAGCGTGTTTCCTCTTTATTCTGATTAAATGTGATTTTCCTCTTGCAGGTTTGAATTGGGAACACGGTTTTGGAAAGACAATAAAAGACGCAATTTTCTGTCTCAAGCTTATTGTGGTATACGCTTAATGCTTCTGAACTGATGTAGTTTTATTGTTGTCCATATCCATTTGGAATATGTTTCTGTTTTGGGAATAAAATGTCTTGAATTTGTTTCAAAATCTTCTATTCTGGTTTTAGACATGCTTTAAACTTATTCCAAACTTGAATGCGTTGAATTAATGTCCCTGATGGTTTGCAGGTGGGGAAAACAAACTTGGCGATTGGAAATCTTGAAGTTCTGTTTCGAATTGAAAAGAAAAAAAAGTTGGCATTCTGGGGTACTCAAGGAAGGCTGAAGTTGGTGGATGGAGATATGTTGTGTTCTGTATTAGCCGAAGCTTGTGCAATTGCAATGAGCCAAACACCAAAGGGTATTGCCTCAGGAGACTTAGATGCCAATGATGCCGTTTCTGAAGCTGGGATCACTGTATTGCCACATCTTCCCAATGCTGTTGAGGAAGGTACTATGGATGATGATGATATTCTAAGGCCCGCGAGGAAATGTTAATGAAGCTGTGGATTAACTGGTATGATGAGAACAACTTAGGTTTCTCAATATTCATTTGTTCCTCTTCTTCTTTAATTAAGAATTTTCTAGTGTGTTGTTCTAATAATGCCTGTTATCTCTGTTTCCACAAGGTATGTTGGTCGAATCCAAGCAGATAAAGTATAAGGCAATCCCTTCCGTAGATAAATCTTCTGGGAGACACCATCATATGGTTGTTTTCTGCTATGTGCTACAACGAATTGATTGCCTAATGATTCTCGATGTTCAATTTTTGCTTCACCAAATGCTGTCCAATCTTGCAGTCCATCGTTGAGTTTTGGGTGTTGAATGATTCCTCCATTATATAGAGGCTTTTCAGGATGTTCTAAACATTCGGCGCTGGCACTGTAATCATAGGATAACGCTTCAGCTTCAAACCCTGAGTGTAGTGTGAAACACAATAGAAGAACAATACTCATGTTTTTTTATCAATCTTTTGAAAGATGAATAGAAAAAGAAAATAGTGGGACTGAAATTATTATTATGGAGAAAGAACTGATATTATGTTGAACTAATTTGGAACTAATTGGTCTCGAATATTGGTTGTGTTGAACAGGTGGTAGGTGTTTGGAACTGATAAATCCCCTTCTATTTGGTTATGTTGCAGGGTATGCGCTAATGTCGAACACCGAGGGCGATTCATCACTCACAGCTGTTGGGGTCATAGAGCAACGCAGGGTCCTGTTCTTCTGGTTCGAAGTCTGAGTTTTGAGCATCCAAATGGTCTACTCCGAAGAAAAATATGCAAGGCCGCATCACCCAAGTGACTATAGCTAGAGTCTTTGAGGTAAGCAATAGCGGTTTTAATCAACTTCTCCCAAATTGGTTTTCTTTTGACAGGTTGAGAGAAATGCATCATTATATGAAACCATTGAAATTGCTTGATTCTGATTAGCGCCAACATTACACTTAGTGTTGACAACTTTGATTTTGTAATGGTATTTCTGCAGATGTAAGTGAGTTGAGTTGCTTGAGCAAGTCCCCCGTCCGTAGGGACCTCGCCGGCTAATGCGTTCTGTTGATGCTACTGCTGCTAAGCTGTTGCAGTTGCGGTAATTCCTTGGGCTTACATTGCCATCTGTGTTGTTTTGGTCGTCCAAAAAAATCTAATCTCTAGTAATTTCGTCCAGGTACCAGACGTGACGGCACGAATCATATACTAAAGGTTTTCAGGGGAAAGTTGTGATGATACTACTCTATACTTCAAGATTTCACACTGTCACAAAGTCTTACCATTGTTTTCCAATTGTTTGTAGTTTAAAAACCAATGCCCGGAAGATGGCACTAATGTGAAGGTATTTCTACAATTCAGTCTCTGTCGTAGCGGCACCGCAACGGCCCTCCGCTGAATGGTGACATTGCCTGCACTCTTTTTCACTTTGAAGTGCTGTTGTAATGAGATTCCTCACAAACTCGGTCGTGGCGATGCCGGCGGAATATTTTAAGGTCTTGTGATATTATAAATTAGGACCCAGGGTTTCTTTGAGTCAAATGATAGGGATGTTATTGTAAATGTGAGGAAGAGCTGCATTTCTCGCAGTAGCATGAGTATATTTTGGGCTTTGGATTGGCAGCTTGAGTTTTGACTTTCTGCTTGTATTTTAACGGTAAACTTGTAATGTAAAGTTGATTTCATCATGATGATTGTTGTAGCGCTGGATTTGGTAATGAGTTTTGGTATTGGGTGTAGATTACATGAAAAGAGTCTTTAAAACAATGAATCTGTCTCATGAATTATCTCTCACCAAAGTCAAGATATGCCATTTTGAAAAGATGAACTTTGTAAGAACTAACGGCAAGGATCCCCCAAGGTTTCAAATTTGCATCACACTTTATTAACCGTCATTTGTAACTGTAATGTGTCATGTGGAGTACTCTTACAATTGAATGTAGGTACCAACTGTCCTATATGTTGTCTTAAGTTCAACACTATGATACTGCCAAGGGAATTCTTTTAAGAACTATATATTCAACTTGTTTTATCCTCCCATATTTCAGAATAAACTGATGAGTTCTCAAGAATACGACCAATTAAAACTATGTTTTTTCTAATGCCAAACCAAATCCTCTTTAGATTCAAGTGACAATTCTTAGTTGAGATAGAGGCTCTCCTTAATTTTTTTGAAGTGCTGTCATGTCCAACTTTGCGAATCTTGATTTTGAATACTCTGATGAAATCCTAAAACTTTAAAAGATGTTCAAGCTTCTTTAAAGACATCTTTTGAGGAATCTTGATGACGATGACTTTGACCCTTAATAAGAATATGATCCGACCCAGTGAGGCACCCTAGGATCCTTGAATCATAAGGATTATGCGGCGAAACGCTTGACTGTGAGAATCTGCAGCTGAAAATACTGTGTCTGCGCACACTTGTTAGTAAAAGATAACACACAAGACATGCACAAGGAGGTGAGATCTTGCGGTCAAAAATTAGGGTGCAACAGATGCCCCTATTTAAGTTACTCCTATTCGGAGATATGGAGATTGAAATCTCCGTCTCGACGAGATAGGAGAGACTTAAATATAAACATAGCACGGATTTTTGGCCGTAAGAAGCCACCGAATGCATATGATATGCAATGATATGAAATGCAAGACGAAAAGGGTCCTGTGGAGACATAATGCCACAGGGGAAAAAACTGGACACACAGGAAGAACAGGCCCAACAAAGCAGAACTCCACGAGGAAAGATTGGCAATCATAATGTATCTGTAAATATGCTGCGAAGAACTTGTGAGAAAATCTATTGGAAGAACCGACCGTATAGGTCAAATGTAATGATTCAAGATATCAGCTGGAGAAGTCTACTGTCGAGACTTGTAACTTTAATGGAGAATACTTTTGCCAAAGTATCTACTGTTAAAATTTGTAGGGAATCTGCTGCCGAGATTCTGTGTTGAAGTTTGCTGGAGATATACTTCTGACGAAGTCCACTGGAAATCTACTGCCGAGATGAGCAAGGAAATAAAAGGATACCTACTGCCGAGGTCTACTGCTAATCTACTGCCGAGATTAGCCAGGAAATGAAATTGAAATACCTACTGCCGAGGTCTACTGGTAATCTACTGCCGAGATTAGCCAGGAAATGAAATTGAAATACCTACTGCCGAGGTCTACTGGTAATCTACTGCGGAGATTAGCCAAGAAATGAGATTGAAATACCTACTGTCGAGGTCTACTGGTAATCTACTTCCGAGATTAGCCAGGAAATAAGATATCTTTGAATAAATTGTTCACAAGGGGAGATGACCTACTACCTATCTCGGTAGCCTAAGCAAAGGTATCTATCCAAAACGAAACGGTATATTACCTACTATCAAACGTATGATAGCCTAAGCAAAGTTAATAACCAAGATAACCTCCCCACGCCTTATGGTGTGTGTGCCATGAACGGGTCTCAGTTTCTTGAAATAAACCTCCCCGAGCGTCATGGTGTGTTTGCCATGAGCTGGTCTCAGTTTCTTGAAATAACTTCCCCACGCCTCATGGTGTGTTGGCCATGGACGGGTCTCAGTTTCTACCTGAAATGATGAAAACTCGTGAGAGCATCTTCATAGGGGATTTAAATTTTGTGGATTGTAAAATCATTGTATTTTGTAGATGTTGATGTAAGTTGTATAACTTTGTAGATATAATTTGTAGATTGTAGATGTCGTTGTAGATATAATTGGTAATGTAATGGAGACTGTAAAGCTTCATCGGGGATTTTTGGAAGAGGTGTGAGCCGGTTGAATTGTAAAGTATGTCTTCTCAAATAAAGAGAGACTAATGTGGTTAACTTCCTCGACTTCTCTGTGGAGATGTCGCTTGATGGAAATAAACTTGTGTAGTGAACTCGCTGGGGAATTCATTCCTGAGGAGTAATCTTGTTGTAGCCGTAAAAGCATGTACTCTTTGTAGTGTAAGTTTTCAAATAAAGAGAAATATCTGTAAGGTTTTCCATTTACCAAGTCGATAATCACTGGGTATGGACAAACTGTCTTGTGGAAATTGTCATGTGTCATTTTGAATAGAGTCTTGGTCAAAACGAGTTGCTCAAATAAAGAGCTGCTTACAGTCCAAATGTAAATGTTCGAGAAAATCTTGTGATGCTATTGTTGGAGAAATGTCTGTCTTTATGAATATTCTTCCTGGGGAATAGAGTGCAAAATAAATGCACACTTAATCCATGTCTGAAAATTGGAGATTATCCACACTGTGATTGCCAAGGACCAGAGTTCAATTCAGGAAATATGTGAAGAGAAATTGTCAAGCAAGACTCGACCATTGAGGCATGAGCTCAAATGGGATGTACTAAAATAACCGTCTTCCACGAGAATCAAACTATGTGGGGAAATAGAAATAATGTGCTCTTTCTGCCTAGGGCTGACAACTCTATTTTGAGGGATAAGACACACCCTAGCCTCTCGGGGATAGCCACGATCAAAGAGATAGAACAAACAAACACGAGGATGCAAAATGCATATGCCATGCCATCTACCTATATGTTATGCGTATGCTTATGCTGACGAAAAAACGAACAAAGGCAACCGGAGATGAAACATCCTGGAACAAACATCCGACCAATCTTCAAAGATAGAAGTGTCACTGGGGATAGGCGGAGAACTGAAATATGGGATCACCATCCTGTTTCGAGGCTTAAAAAACTTCTCTTGGGGAATGGAGATCATTCCACTTGGGGATATAACCTCTTGATAAGTCTGAAAGATTATCATGTTGAAGACGAGGATAAAGATCCATTAGGGGTGGATCAAACTCATAACTGTAGAAACTTCATGGATAAAATAAATATCCGCTTTACTGGAGAGACTCATGCTGGAGAAGATCGACGTTGTAGAAGGTCCATTGAGGAGTAAAATACGTCCACTTTACTAGGAAGGTGAAGTTGGAGAAGATCCACTGAGGATTACCAATAATATCCACTTGTATCGAAAAGCTTCATCGAAGAATTGTCATGGCCACCAAAAAGTAAAATTTACCGGGACATGAAAAATGTTGAATGTTGAGGAAATGTAATGGTAGTCGCCATTTGAACAATGGTTCGTTGTAAATTAATAATATAGTCCTCGCTTCTCAGATGCCCCAAGTCAAATGGTCATGAGAAGAATGTGTCCTAAGAGGTTTTTATAGAAACGTGGTGTCCAAATGCCCCGTGTTTTCAAACTCTTGTAGAGATTCGCCGAATCTCGACGTAACTGGCTCTAATTGATGGTATTATGGCTGAATCTTCAAAAACAACTCTTTAGGCGAAGTCAAATTTGCACGGAACAAACCACTAGGGAATAACATGCCCCAGGTTGGCAGAATCTTCAAATTCTAATAGAACAAAATTAATGTTGATGCTCGCATACAAAACTTTCTATGACCTCGGCAAAGATCAACACGTATGAAATGTTAATTCTGAAACCGTTAATGCAATATATATGTTTGTCTTGAAGTTTTGAAAAGAGATATCCCAATAACTGGTGACCGAAATCACTAGTTAGGATATAGATTTATTTTTTTATAAAGCCAATACCAAAATGAGCATAGCTCGTAGGAGTCAGGAAGCGTTATCTTACTGAGTATGCTTTCGAAGTAAACCCTACCTCAATTAGGACTTTGAAGGTTGTATCTGGGCTTAGTTTATGATTGCTAAAACAAAGGAAATAAGGGTCAAAGCTTATGTATCCGCCCATTTTTGAAAAATGTTCACCTTTTGAAAGGTTTTAAGTGCTCAATCGAGCTGACTGAAAAATTTCCTGCCCCAGGTTTAAAAATGAGGTTGGAAAGGGTTAAAAAGGATTTAACTTCCTTATGTCTTGGGTGTTTATGAGGTTTGAAACAATGCCTTACATCATCAGTAGGATTTTATTCAAAAGCATACATCAGGAGACCTTGCATTTTACTTCGTCATCCTCCTTCCAATTCTTCACCAAAGTGAGAAAAATTGGGTAAAGTTGGCATTATAAAATTATGAAAAACATTTTAAGAGTGAAACGAATGGGTTTCTTCGAGACAAACACTTATTGCATTACTTATTTAAAGTAACATGTTCTTACATGCCAATTATGCTTTTAATCAAAGAAATGAAACACAAAAGCGAACGAAAATAAGCAGGTGTTCAACATAATGGTGTTCCATTCACGACCGGGCTTTCTCCTTTGAAGGTCAACACTTCATCATCTATCATTTCTTGGACTTTCTCTTGGAAAACTTTGCATTCTTCAATCGAATGCCCCAATACTCCATCATGAAATTCACAGCTGGCGTTTAGGTTGAACCACGGTGGGTGAGACTTCATGATTCTAGTCTTTCTGGGAGTCATTACTGAGTTTCTAGCAAAACAAGACCATAGTTGACTGTAAGTCAATGGGATAAGATCAAACCAACGAGTTTCTTCTTTTGGAATACTCAGAGGTGCCTTCTGACTCTGAAACCGTCTTCGAACCTGTCGATTCTGATGCTGATTTGGAGAAGTTAATCTTTGTTTATGAGGTAGTTGTTGCTCATGCTGGGCAGGCGCTTCATACTGATGTTGAGGTACTGGAACTGGATCTGGCAGGATTTGAGAAGAATCCCAAGCTGCATTAACATCAATGCTTCTTTCCTCTAGAGAATCATCAACTGAAACCTCTTCATTAGCTTGGCCATTCAAGTTATCTTGAATTCTTCCACTTTTGAGTGCATTCTCAATGTTTACTCCGACTTCCATAATTTTGGAGAAATCTAATGGCACAACGCCTACCATCCTAACATAATAAGAGTATGGAAGTGTTCTTAGAAACATCTTGGTTAAATATTTCTCTGGAAGTGGTGGACGAACTTGGGCTGCCAACTCTTTCCATCGCTGGGCGTATTCCCTGAAAGATTCATCTTCATTCTTACTCATTCCTTTCAGTTGATCACTGTCTGGAGCCATATCCAAATTATAATTGTATTGCTTCACAAAAGAATCAGCTAAGTTTCTCCAAGATTGAATATGGTTCCTTTGTAGCTTCATATACCATATTAAGGATGCCCCAGATAAGCTTTCTTGAAAGCAGTGCATCATCAATTCGTCATCGTCAACATACGCAGCCATCTTTCGACAAAACATCGTCAAATGATATTTTGGACAACTAGTACCCTTGTAAACTTCAAAGTCAGGCATCTTGAACTTCGGAGGAATGATTACACCTAGAACCAGACATAGGTCACGAGCATCAAGATCAGATGCATTAGCTTCTTTCACTATCTTCAATTGTTCCTTGAGATCACGAAATTCTTTCTCCGTTGCTACAAATCTAGGATCGTCCATCTTCATCTCAGTATGAACATTCTGGGGATTTCGTACACGCTGTAGAGGTTGAGAAGCTTGAAC
Source organism: Lathyrus sativus (assembly GCA_963859935.3). NCBI lineage: Eukaryota > Viridiplantae > Streptophyta > Magnoliopsida > Fabales > Fabaceae > Lathyrus > Lathyrus sativus. The sequence goes on from OZ012739.1 coordinate 428,597,560, forward strand.
AACTAGGTTGTCTTGCACAGGCTGAGGTTGTGTAGGAACATCCACTTGTTGAACATTGTCATCAGAGGGAAGATCGAACAACGGATTGATCATAACTCTGAAATCAGTCATGGAATCCATATTTTATGTTCTCTTTGCTATCCTTCGATAATACTTCAATCTTGGTCAAATGGTCAAGATGTCAGATGATAGACAAAGACAGAAGGCCGGATGAGCCACAGAAGAGGAGAGACACATGCATATGCAAAATGCTAAATGCTAATGCAAAAAATGCAGAAATTAAAGGTTTCATGGAACTCAAGTTCTTATAAACATTACAGAATACCAAAGAAAATTCATTTATCATTTTTGATAATGGATTACAGGGAAACATTCTTATAAGAGTTCTGACATAATAGCTAATAAAAGTCCTAAGGAAGTCCTTCATCATGCTTGTTGATTTGTTCTTCTAGCTGGATATTCTTGAAGATAAATTATCCATGATCAACTTATAAAGATTAGTTTGATAAATCCTTCATCCCTTCTTTCGTCCTTGTTGGAAGTAAGGGGGGAATCCCTTGTTCACTTGGATCTTTAATGAGAGTCTTTTGAACTTCTAGTGATCCTACATGATAAGGGAAGCCTTCCGTATTTGTCCTTTTGAGTGTCTTGATTCTTCATTTGGTGCCCTTAACTTCCTTAGGACATCCAAGTTAGAACTCTTAAAAGAATATTCCAAAATATTTTCTTTTGTAATCCTTATTGGTTTCTATAATGTTTACAAATAAAATTGAATTCCATGAAACCTAACATAGTATGATGCTATATGGATGCAACAAACACAAGTAGGCACATAAGGACACACAAAAGATAAAAAAACAAAAGGGAAACCCTAGGTTTGCAACGAGCATGGAGCAAAGGTATACCCATTCCCAAAGGTTATGGACTAAAGGTTGATTGTACCTGCAGAACAAGGTTCTAAAGAGGTTCCCAAAGTCATCAGCCCATCTTTCAGATATTATCAACTTCCCAACTAACTCGGTGATTAATAATATTCTCAAGAGAACTTCATTTGAATGTAGCATCGTGTAGCACTATTTCGGGAGTACTCCCTCATAGTCCCGCACTACATCCTAATAAAGGTCAAAGTGGGGTTAAAGGTAACTACGGTCCTCAATATCATAGGCTCCAATCGACTATAGTAAATGTTTTCACGATTACTCGTTCAACCGAACCATTTTCGAAAAGGTCTCAACTGAGCGTGATTTTCAAGTCAACTTAGTCGGGACTCAACTCCCTATAAGCCTCGTCGAACATATCGCTATCTTATCTTAAGTTCACTCAAGTCCGGGTGTAGGACTTTGTCTCACCACTCAAGAGTATCAACCCAAAAAGCAATAAAAAAACAGGTATACAAGTAAACAATTAAGCAAATATAAGCAAATATAAACATAAAGAAAAAAAGTTAGGGAAACCCACTGATTTCTCCCCAGTGAAGTCACCATTTCTGTCGCGGTGAAATTTGGATACCAAACTATTGATTAGTTTGAATCTTTAATTCAATTTGCAGCCAAACTTTGATTTGTCCAAAGGAAGGGATAAAGATTGAAATTCCTACAATGCAATGCAAGTGCAAGGTTTAGAGAGTTTTAGGTTCGGGGGTTGGTTAAACTTAGGGAAGGTGCTAGCATCCTAAGTTTCTGTAGTACTCTACAGGAACCTCTTGTTTTATGTTTGTTTATTGCTAAGTGTTTATCTGCTTAATGGTTTAAAAGACCCTAGTGGTTTATTTCTAAGTATATTCGATAAGATATCGCATCTTATGCCTACATATCCTTACGGAAGTGGAATCAGAGTATCTGTAGTTCCCTTAAAGGGTTTGAGGAGTTCTTTGACTATGGACAAAGTTCCTACGAGTTTAGGGTAGTTGGTTGATTGATTTTAGGAGAAAAGACGAGTTGTCATTTTAAGGGAGATTTAACCGCCACAAATTGTAGGAAAATATTATTTGCATTGTCTTAAGAGAAGGGCTCAAGTACTCGGATATAGATCGACGATGTACGCCTTTATCTCTCTTAAGGCAAAGTTCCTACGGTTTTGATTGTATTGATGTGGGGTGGAGATTCTATCTTGCTTAAGATGATTAACATCTATTTCTCTATTGTTTGAATATTGTTGTATTGAGTTGATTATTTGTTTCTATGTTATAAAGATAGAGGAAAGGTCCTTCCTATGGGGTAGGGTCTATCTTAATTTATCAACTTGAGTGGAATCAAGGATCGTGGGGAGAATGATGCAAATGGTGTGCACTACACACAATTGTTGAATCATGTGTAGGTTTTTCCTTTGGACGGATGCGATGCGGAAATATAAATTGCGATAATGTAAATTGCGGATAAAGATAAAACATACACGAACGCATGAAAGCGCTAAGTGAGTGTGTGAGTTGTGAATAAAATAAAATGCACATACGCATGAAAGCGCTAAGTGTGTGAATTGTGAATAAAATAAAATGCACATACGCATGAAAGCGCTACAGTGTGTGAATTGTGAAGTGCGAGGGCGGAGCGAAGCCGTAAGCGTGCACGATTGATTGAATTAGTGTTGGTTGATCTAAGTTTTACGAGGAGATTGATTTATTTTAGTCGAGTTGATTTTAAAGGGGACGTTGAATTTGATTTAGTGGGATTAATTTGAGAAAAGTTGATTTAGTTTTAGGTGAATTTGATTAATTTTGAGAAATGTTATATTTAAGGAGAGTATTGACTTATTTGATAAAAAAATTGACTTTAATAATAATTTTATAAAAAGTTTGGTTGTGATTTGATTTTAAGGAAAATAATAATTAATTTATTAATAAAAGATTAATTTAGATAATAAAGGTTTGTTATAATTTATTTTAAAAGGTTGTTTTAAATGTGAAATTGTTTGGTTCCTAATTTTAAAGAGAAGATTTCTTAAATAAAAAGAAAGAAAGGTTTTCTTTAATTTAGTTAAATAATTTATAGATTGTCATGAAGTGAATTTTTAATAAAATAGTTTTGTTATTATGAAATGGTTTTTTTTTATTATTACAAGGGTTTATTATAAAAAAAAACTAGGAGTTGATTTTAGATTAAAAGGGTTTTATTATTATATATATAAAAAGTTATAAATAATTTTATTTAACAAGGGTTAAATTAATTAAGGGGTTACTAGGAGGTTAAAATAGATTAAAAAACAGATTTTATGTTTTTTTCAGACAAATTATTAATTAAATTAAAAAAAGATTATTAAATAAATTGGTTTTGGTTAGAAAAATTTTATTATCAAGAACATGAATAATGGACATTAAGTTGGTGAAATAATAAAAAGAAATGGTGAATAAATTGTTATTAGATTAATTAAAGAGTTACTTGATAAGAAGGAAATTAATTTAATAAAATAGGTAGATTATTTAAAAAGGTTGAATTAAACACTATTAAATTTAATAGTTTATTTTAAATAAAACTGATTAATGAGATCTTTAAAAAAAGTTTCTTAATTAAATTAGAAATTAAGCTCATGATTAAGTTAATTAAAAAAAGGTAATTATTTATTAATTAGGGGTTAAGTGGATTAACGGTAGATTAATAATGATTAATGAGGTGATTAAGGGGGCGGAAAGATCAGGTGTGACGCGGGTGTAGCGCTTACGATGGGCGTGCAAACGTGAGGGTCATTAGATTGTGATCAACTGGTGATAAGTGCCTGTGATGTGAGGGTGCATGATAACTATAGCAGGGTGTATACACACGATTACATCAATAAAATAAAATGCGAACCCTAATTCCCTTTTTCCCAATTCACCCGCCGATCGCTCTTCCCCTTCGCTCGGTCCTCTCCGTCTCCCAATCCTCGTTCTGATTTCACTCTCCCTTTCTTCAATTCTTTCTTTCCTCTTTCTCCCAATTCACCGTCTTCAACTCCTCCTCTACAAGAATAAACAAAACAAAACAACGTAAACATTAGCAAAACGAAAATCTCACGGTCGAGCCGAAAAAGAGTTTCTTCCGCAGTTTCGACGGTGATGGCGGATCCGGCGAGGGTTTGAAGGCGTAGATATGGAGCAACGGAGGAACTAGAAAAAAAGAGATAAGTTTCCCCTCTTTCGAACTTATGGTTTCGACTTAGGGATTCGGTAGGATTTGGGGTTCAATATTCTGTGGATTCTTTGTGAAATTTTAGGGTTTTTTCCGTGAAATGATTTGTGGGTTTCTGATTTCGTATGTTGGGGTTTACGTTTGTGTGTGTTGTGGATTTTTTGTGAATTGCACTCTCTTGCTCATCTCGAACTCCTCTTTTATAGGCCTAGAAAATGATCAGGTTTAAATTCTTTCCCAAATCAGATTGAACATATATGGAAGCCTTGATTTATTGTCTGATATGTTGTTAGGTTTTGAGGATACGACATCATGGTGATAAGACTCTTGTCGAGCCTTAGCGTGTTTCCTCTTTATTCTGATTAAATGTGATTGTCCTCTTGTAGGTTTGAATTGGGAACACGGTTTTGGAAAGACAATAAAAGACGCAATTTTCTGTCTCAAGCTTATGGTGGTATACGCTTAATGCTTCTGAATTGATGTAGTTTTATTGTTGTCCATATCCATTTGGAATATGTTTCTGTTTTGGGAATAAAATGTCTTGAATGTGTTTCAAAATCTTCTATTCTGGTTTTAGACATGCTTTAAACTTATTCCAAACTTGAATGCGTTGAATTAATGTCCCTGATGGTTTGCAGGTGGGGAAAACAAACTTGGCGGTTGGAAATCTTGAAGTTTTGTTTCGAATTGAAAAGAAAAAAAAGCTGGCATTCTGGGGTACTCAAGGAAGGCTGAAGTTGGCGGATAGAGATATGTTGTGTTATGTATTAGTCGAAGCTTGTGCAATTGCAATGAGCCAAACACCAAAGGGTATTGCCTCAGGAGACTTAAATGCCAATGATGCCGTTTCTGAAGCTAGGATCACCGTCCTGCCACATATTTCCAATGCTGTTGAGGAAGGTACTATGGATGATAATGATGTTCTAAGGCCCGCGAGGAAATGTTAATAAAGTTGTGGATTAACTGGTATGATGAGAACAGCTTAGGTTTCTCAATATTCATTTGTTCCTCTTCTTCTTTAATTAAGAATCTTCTAGTGTGTTGTTCTAATAATGCCTATTATCTCTGTTTCCACAAGGTATGTTGGTCGAATCCAAGCAGATAAAGTATAAGGCAATCCCTTCCGTAGATAAATCTTCTGGGAGGCACCATCATATGGTTGTTTTCTGCTATGTGCTACAACGAATTGGTTGCCTAATGATTCTCGATGTTCAATTTTTGCTTCACCAAATGTTGTCCAATCTTGCAGTCCATCGTTGAGTTTTGGGTTTTGAATGATTCCTCCATTATATAGAGGCTTTTCAGGATGTTCTAAACATTCGACGCTGGCACTGTAATCATAGGATAACGCTTCAGCTTCAAACCCTGAGTGTAGTGTGAAACACAGCAGAAGAACAATACTCATGTTTTTGTATCAATCTTTTGAAAGATGAATAGAAAAAGAAAATAGTGGGACTGGAATTATTATTATGGAGAAAGAACTGATATTATGTTGAACTAATTTGGAACTAATTGGTCTCGAATATTGGCTGTGTTGAACAGGTGGTAGGTGTTTGGAACTGATAAATCCCCTTCTATTTGGTTATGTTGCAGGGTATGCGCTAATGTCGAACACCGAGGGCGATTCATCACTCACAGCTGTTGGGGTCATAGAGCAACGCAGGGTCCTGTTCTTCTGGTTCGAAGTCTGAGTTTTGAGCATCCAAATGGTCTACTCCGAAGAAAAATATGCAAGGTCGCATCACCCAAGTGACTATAGCTAGAGTCTTTGAGGTAAGCAATAGCGGTTTTAATCAACTTCTCCCAAATTGGTTTTCTTTTGACAGGTTGAGAGAAATGCAGCATTATATGAAACCATTGAAATTGCTTGATTCTGATTAGCGCCAACATTACACTTAGTGTTGACAACTTTGATTTTGTAATGGTATTTCTGCAGATGTAAGTGAGTTGAGTTGCTTGAGCAAGTCCCCCGTCCGCAGGGACCTCGCCGGCTAATGTGTTCTGTTGATGCTACTGTTGCTAAGTTGTTGCAGTTGCGGTAATTCCTTGAGCTTACATTGCCATCTGTGTTGTTTTGGTCGTCCAGAAAAATCTAATCTCTAGTAATTTCGTCCAGGTACCAGACATGACGGCACGAATCATATACTAAAGGTTTTCAGGGGAAAGTTGTGATGATACTACTCTATACTTCAAGATTTCACACTGTCACAAAGTCTTACCATTGTTTTCCAATTGTTTGTAGTTTAAAAACCAATGCCCGGAAGGTGGCACTAATGTGAAGGTATTTCTACAGTTCAGTCTCTGTCGTAGCGGCACCGCAACGGCCCTCCGCTGAATGGTGACATTGTCTGCACTCTTTTTCACTTTGAAGTGCTGTTGTAATGAGATTCCTCATAAACTCGGTCGTGGCGATGCCGGCGGAATATTTTAAGGTCTTGTGATATTATAACTTAGGACCCAGGGTTGCTTTGAGTCAAATGATAGGGATGTTATTGTAAATGTGAGGAAGAGTTGCATTTCTCGCAGTAGCATGAGTATATTTTGGGCTTTGGATTGGCAGCTTGAGTTTTGACTTTCTGCTTGTATTTTAACGGTAACCTTGTAATGTAAAGTTGATTTCATCATGATGATTGTTGTAGCGCTGGATTTGGTAATGAGTTTTGGTATTGGGTGTAGATTACATGAAAAGAGTCTTTAAAACAATGAATCTGTCTCATGAATTATCTCTCACCAAAGTCAAGATATGCCATTTTGAAAAGATGAACTTTGTAAGAACTAACGGCAAGGATCCCCCAAGGTTTCAAATTTGCATCACACTTTATTAACCGCCATTTGTAACTGTAATGTGTCATGTGGAGTACTCTTACAATTGAATGTAGGCACCAACTGTCCATTATATGTTGTCTTAAGTTCAACACTATGATACTGCCAAAGGAATTCTTTTAAGAACTATATATTCAACTTGTTTTATCCTCCCATATTTCAGAATAAACTGATGAGTTCTCAAGAATACGACCAATTAAAACTATGTTTTTTCTAATGCCAAACCAAATCCTCTTTAGATTCAAGTGACAATTCTTAGTTGAGATAGAGGCTCTCCTTAATTTTTTTGAAGTGTTGTCATGTCCAACTTTGCGAATCTTGATTTTGAATACTCTGATGAAATCCTAAAACTTTAAAAGATGTTCAAGCTTCTTTAAAGACATCTTTTGAGGAATCTTGATGACGATGACTTTGACCCTTAATAAGAATATGATCCGACCCAGTGAGGCACCCTAGGATCCTTGAATCAGAAGGATTATGCGGCGAAATGCTTGACTGTGAGAATCTGCAACTGAAAATACTGTGTCTGCGCACACTTGTTAGTAAAAGATAACACACAAGACATGCACAAGGAGGTGAGATCTTGCGGTCAAAAATTAGGGCGCAACAGATGCCCCTATTTAAGTTACTCCTATTCGGAGATATGGAGATTGAAATCTCCGTCTCGACGAGATAGGAGAGACTTAAATATAAACATAGCATGGATTTGTGGCCGTAAGAAGCCACCGAATGCATATGATATGCAATGATATGAAATGCAAGACGAAAAGGGTCCTGTGGAGACATAATGCCACAGGGGAAAAAACTGGACACACAGGAAGAACAAGCCCAACAAAGCAGGACTCCACGAGGAAAGATTGGCAATCATAATGTATCTGTAAATATGCTGTGAAGAACTTGTGGGAAAATCTATTGGAAGAACCGACCGTATAGGTCAAATGTAATGATTCAAGATATCAGCTGGAGAAGTCTACTGTCGAGACTTGTAACTTTAATGGAGAATACTTTTGCCAAAGTATCTACTGTTAAAATTTTTAGGGAATCTGTTGCCGAGATTCTGTGTTGAAGTTTGCTGGAGATATACTTCTGACGAAGTCCACTGGAAATCTACTGCCGAGATGAGCAAGGAAGTAAAAGGATACCTACTGTCGAGGTCTACTGGTAATCTACTGCCGAGATTAGCCAGGAAATGAAATTGAAATACCTACTGCCAAGGTCTATTGGTAATCTACTGCCGAGATTAGCCAAGAAATGAAATTGAAATACCTACTGCCGAGGTCTACTGGTAATCTACTTTCGAGATTAGCCAGGAAATGAGATATCTTTGAATAAATTGTTCACAATGGGAGATGACCTACTACCTATCTTGGTAGCCTAAGCAAAGGTATCTATCCAAAACGAAACGGTATATTACCTACTATCAAACGTATGATAGCCTAAGCAAAGGTAATAACCAAGATAACCTCCCCACGCCTCATGGTGTGTGTGCCATGAACGGGTCTCAGTTTCTTGAAATAAACCTCCCCGAGCGTCATGGTGTGTTTGCCATGAGCTGGTCTCAGTTTCTTGAAATAACTTCCCCACGCCTCATGGTGTGTTTTCCATGGACGGGTCTCAGTTTCTACCTGAAATGATGAAAACTCGTGAGAGCATCTTCACAGGGGATTTAATATTTTGTGGATTGTAGAACCATTGTATTTTGTAGATGTTGATGTAAGTTGTATAACTTTGTAGATATAATTTGTAGATTGTAGATGTCGTTGTAGATATAATTGGTAATGTAATGGAGACTGTAAAGCTTCACCGGGGATTTTCGGAAGAGGTGTGAGCCGGTTGAATTGTAAAGTATGTCTTCTCAAATAAAGAGAGACTAATGTGGTAAACTTCCTCGACTTCTCTGGGGAGATGTCGCTTGATGGAAATAAACTTGTGTAGTGAACTCGTTGGGGAATTCATTCCTGAGGAGTAATCTTGTTGTAGCCGTAAAAGCATGTACTCTTTGTAGTGTAAGTTCTCAAATAAAGAGAAATATCTGTAAGGTTTTCCATTTACCAAGTCGATAATCACTGGGTATGGACAAACTGTCTTGTGGAAATTGTCATGTGTCATTTTGAATAGAGTCTTGGTCAAAACGAGTTGCTCAAATAAAGAGCTGCTTACAGTCCAAATGTAAATGTTCGAGAAAATCTTGTGATTCTATTGTTGGAGAAATATATGTCTTTATGAATATTCTTCCTGGGGAATAGAGTGCAAAATAAACGCACACTTAATCCATGTCTGAAAATTGGAGATTGTCCACACTGTGATTGCCAAGGACCAAAGTTCAATTCAGGAAATATGTGAAGAGAAATTGTCAAGCAAGACTCGACCATTGAGGCATGAGCTCAAATGGGATGTACTAAAATAACCGTCTTCCACGAGAATCAAACTCTGTGGGGAAATAGAAATAATGTGCTCTTTCTGCCTAGGGCTGACAACTCTATTTTGAGGGATAAGACACACCCTAGCCTCTCGGGGATAGCCACGATCAAAGAGATAGAACAAACAAACACGAGCATGCAAAATGCATATGCCATGCCATCTACCTATATTTTATGCGTATGCTTATGCTGACGAAAAAACGAACAAAGGCAACCGGAGATGAAACATCCTGGAACAAGCATCCGACCAATCTTCAAAGATAGAAGTGTCACTGGGGATAGGCGGAGAACTGAAATATGGGATCACCATCCTGTTTCGAGGCTTAAAAAACTTCTCTTGGGGAATGGAGATCATTCCACTTGGGGATATAACCTCTTGATAAGTCTGAAAGATTATCATGTTGAAGACGAGGATAAAGATCCACTAGGGGTGGATCAAACTCATAACTGTAGAAACTTCATGGATAAAATAAATATCCGCTTTACTGGAGAGACTCATGCTGGAGAAGATCAACGTTGTAGAAGGTCCATTGAGGAGTAAAATACGTCCACTTCACTAGGAAGGTGAAGTTGGAGAAGATCCACTGAGGATTACCAATAATATCCACTTGTATCGAAAAGCTTCATCGAAGAATCGTCATGGCCACCACAAAGTAAAATTTACCTGGACATGAAGAATGTTGAGTGTTGAGGAAATGTAATGGTAGTCGCCATTTGAACAATGGTTCGTTGTAAACGGATAATATAATCCTCGCTTCTCAGATTCCCCAAGTCAAATGGTCATGGGAAGAATGCGTCCTAAGAGGATTTTATAGAAACGTGGCGTCCAAATGCCCCATGTTTTCAAACTCTTGTAGAGATTCGCCGAATCTCGACGTAACTGGCTCTAATTGATGGTATTATGGCTGAATCTTCAAAAACAACTCTTTAGGCGAAGTCAAATTTGCATGGAACAAACCACTTGGGAATAACATGCCCCAGGTTGGCAGAATCTTCAAATTCCAATAGAACAAACTTAATGTTGATGCTCGCATACAAAACTTTCTATGACCTCGGCAAAGATCAACACGTATGAAATGTTAATTCTGAAACCGTTAATGCAACATATATGTTTGTCTTGAAGTTTTGAAAAGAGATATCCCAATAACTGGTGACCGAAATCACTAGTTAGGATATAGATTTATTTTTTTATAAAGCCAATACCAAAATGAGCACAGCTCGTAGGAGTCAGGAAGCGTTATCTTACTGAGTATACTTTCGAAGTAAACCATACCTTAATTAGGACTTTGAAGGTTGTATCTGGGCTTAGTTTACGATTGGTAAAACAAAGGAAATAAGGGTCAAAGCTTATGTACCCGCCCATTTTTGAAAAATGTTCACCTTTTGAAAGGTTTTAAGTGCTCAATCGAGCTGACTGAAAAATTTCCTTCCCCAGGTTTAAAAATGAGGTTGGAAAGGGTTTAAAAGGATTTAACTTCCTTATGTCTTGGGTGTTTAGGAGGTTTGAAACAATGCCTTACATCATCAGTAGGGTTTTATTCAAAAGCATACATCAGGAGACCTTGCGTTTTACTTCGTCATCCTCCTTCCAATTCTTCACCAAAGTGAGAAAAATTGGGTAAAGTTGGCATTATAAAATTATGAAAAACATTTTAAGAGTGAAAAGAATGGGTTTCTTCGAGACAAACACTTATTGCATTACTTATTCAAAGTAACATGTTCTTACATGCCAATTATGCTTTTAATTAAAGAAATGAAACACAAAAGCGAACGAAAATAAGCAGGTGTTCAACATAATGGTGTTCCATTCACGACCGGGCTTTCTCCTTTGAAGGTCAACACTTCATCATCTATCATTTCTTGGACTTTCTCTTGGAAAACTTTGCATTCTTCAATCGAATGCCCCAATACTCCATCATGAAATTCACAGCTGGCGTTTAGGTTGAACCACGGTGGGTGAGACTTCATGATTCTAGTCTTTCTGGGAGTCATTACTGAGTTTCTAGCAAAACAAGACCATAGTTGACTGTAAGTTAATGGGATAAGATCAAACCAACGAGTTTCTTCTTTTGGAATACTCAGAGGTGCCTTCTGACTCTGAAACCGTCTTCGAACCTGTCGATTCTGATGCTGATTTGGAGAGTTAATCTTTGTTTATGACGTAGTTGCTGCTCATGCTGGGCAGGCACTTCATACTGGTGTTGAGGTACTGGAACTGGATCTGGCAGGATTTGAGAAGAATCCCAAGCTGCATTAACATCAATGCTTCTTTCCTCTAGAGAATCATCAACTGAAACCTCTTCATTAGCTTGGCCATTCAAGTTATCTTGAATTCTTCCACTTTTGAGTGCATTCTCAATGTTTACTCCGACTTCCATAATTTTGGAGAAATATAATGGCACAACGCCTACCATCCTAACATAATAAGAGTATGGAAGTGTTCTTAGAAACATCTTGGTTAAATCTTTCTCTGGAAGTGGTGGACGAACTTGGGCTGCCAACTCTTTCCATCGCTGGGCGTATTCCCTGAAAGATTCATCTTCATTCTTACTCATTCCTTTCAGTTGATCACTGTCTGGAGCCATATCCAAATTATAATTATATTGCTTCACAAAAGAATCAGCTAAGTTTCTCCAAGATTGAATACGGTTCCTTTGTAGCTTCATATACCATATTAAGGATACCCCAGATAAGCTTTCTTGAAAGCAGTGCATCATTAATTCGTCATCGTCAACATAAGCAGCCATCTTTCGACAAAACATCGTCAAATGGTATTTTGGACAACTAGTACCCTTGTAAACTTCAAAGACAGGCATCTTGAACTTCGGAGGAATGATTACACCTAGAACCAGACATAGGTCACGAGCATCAAGATCAGATGCATTAGCTTCTTTCACTATCTTCAATTGTTCCTTGAGATCACGAAATTCTTTCTCCGTTGCTACAAATCTAGGATCGTCCATCTTCATCTCAGTATGAACATTCTGGGGATTTCGTACACGCTGTAGAGGTTGAGAAGCTTGAACAACTAGGTTGTCTTGCACAGGCTGAGGTTGTGTAGGAACATCCACTTGTTGAACATTGTCATCAGAGGGAAGATCGAACAACGGATTGGTCATAACTCTGAAATCAGTCATGGAATCCATATTTTATGTTCTCTTTGCTATCCTTTGATAATACTTCAAGCTTGGTCAAATGGTCAAGATGTCAGATGATAGACAAAGACAGAAGGCCGGATGAGCCACAGAAGAGGAGAAACACATGCATATGCAAAATGCTAAATGCTAATGCAAAAAATGCAGAAAGGAAAGGTTTCATGGAACTCAAGTTCTTATAAACATTACAGAATACCAAAGAAAATTCGTTTATCATTTTTGATAATGGATTACAGGGAAACATTCTTATTAGAGTTCTGACATAATAGCTAATAAAAGTCCTAAGGAAGTCCTTCATCATGCTTGTTGATTTGTTCTTCTAGCTGGATATTCTTGAAGATAAATTATCCATTATCAACTTCTAAAGAGGTTCCCAAAGTCATCAGCCCATCTTTCGGATATTATCAACTTCCCAACTAACTCGGTGATTAATAATATTCTCAAGAGAACTTCATTTGAGTGTAGCATCGTGAGCACTATTTCGGGAGTACTCCCTCATAGTCCCGCACTACATCCTATTAAAGGCCAAAGTGGGGTTAAAGGTAACCACGGTCCTCAATATCATAGGCTCCAATCGACTATAGTAAAAGTTTTCACGATTACTCGTTCAACCGAACCATTTTCGAAAGGGTCTCAACTGAGCGTGATTTTCAAGTCAACTTAGTTGGGACTCAACTCCCTATAAGCCTCGTCGAACATATCACTATCTTATCTTAATTTCACTCAAGTCCGGGTGTAGGACTTTGTCTCACCACTCAAGAGTATCAACCCAAAAAGCAATAAACAAACAGGTATACAAGTAAACAATTAAGCAAATATAAGCAAATATAAACATAAAGAAAACAAGTTAGGGAAACCCACTGATTTCTCCCCAGTGAAGTCGCCATTTCTATCGCGGTGAAATTTGGATACCAAACTATTGATTAGTTTGAATCTTTAATTCAATTTGCTGCTGAACTTTGATTTGTCCAAAGGAAGGGATAAAGATTGAAATTCCTACAATGCAATGCAAGTGCAAGGTTTAGAGAGTTTTAGGTTCGGGGGTTGGTTAAACTTAGGGAAGGTGCTAGCATCCTAAGTTTCTGTAGTACTCTACAGGAACCTCTTGTTTTATGTTTGTTTATTGCTAAGTGTTTATCTGCTTAATGGTTTAAAAGACCCTAGTGGTTTATTTCTAAGTATACTCGATAAGATATTACATCTTATGCCTACATATCCTTACGGGAGTGGAATCAGAGTATCTGTAGTTCTCTTAAAGGGTTTGAGGAGTTCTTTGACTGTGGTCAAAGTTCCTACGGGTTTAGGGTAGTTGGTTGATTGATTTTAGGAGAAAAGACGAGTTTTCATTTTAAGGGAGATTTAACCGCCACAAATTGTAGGAAAATAGTCTTTGCATCGTCTTAAGAGAAGGGCTCAAGTACTCGGATATAGATCGACGATGTACGCCTCTATCTCTCTTAAGGCAAAGTTCCTACGGTTTTGATTGTATTGATGTGGGGTGGAGATTCTATCTTGCTTAACATGATTAACATCTATTTCTCTATTGTTTGAATATTGTTGTATTGAGTTGATTATTTGTTTCTATGTTATAAAGATAGAGGAAAGGTCCTTCCTATGGGGTAGGGTCTATCTTAATTGATCAACTTGAGTGGAATCAAGGATCGTGGGGAGAATGATGCAAATGGTGTGCACTACACACAATTGTTGAATCATGTGTAGATTTTTCCTTTGGACGGATGCGATGCGGAAATATAAATTGCGATAATGAAAATTGCGGATAAAGATAAAACATACACGAACGCATGAAAGCGCTAAGTGAGTGTGTGAGTTGTGAATAAAATAAAATGCACATACGCATGAAAGCGCTAAGTGTGTGAATTGTGAATAAAATAAAATACACATACGCATGAAAGCGCTAAGTGTGTGAATTGTGAAGTGCGAGGGCGGAACGAAGCTGTAAGCGTGCACGATTGATTGAATTAGTGTTGGTTGATCTAAGTTTTACGAGGAGATTGATTTATTTTAGTCGAGTTGATTTTAAAGGGGACGTTGAATTTGATTTAGTGGGATTAATTTGAGAAAAGTTGATTTAATTTTAGGTGAATTTGATAAATATTGAGAAAGGTTATATTTAAAGAGAGTATTGACTTATTTGATAAAAGTTTGACTTTAATAATAATTTTATAAAAAGTTTGGTTGTGATTTGATTTTAAGGAAAATAATAATTAATTTACTAATAAAAGATTAATTTAGATAATAAAGGTTTGTTATAATTTATTTTAAAAGGATGTTTTAAATGTGAAATGGTTTGGTTCCTAATTTTAAAGAGAAGATTTCTTAAATAAAAAGAAAGAAAGGTTTTCCTTAATTTAGTTAAATAATTTATAGATTGTCATGAAGTGAATTTTTAATAAAATAGTTTTGTTATTATGAAATGGTTTTTTTTTATTATTACAAGGGTTTATTATAAAAAAAAACTAGGAGTTGATTTTAGATTAAAAGGGTTTTATTATTATATATATATAAAAAGTTATAAATAATTTTATTTAACAAGGGTTATGTTCCGGTATGGGCCTCACCTCGGCAGGCCCAATACCAAAGGCGGCCCAGCAAGCGAACTGGGCACCCCCGGCCCGCGCCCCTTCGGACGAGCAGGGCTGGACAGACGGGCTCAAGCTACCGCTCCACGTCCCTTTTTGGCGTCCATCACGCCGGACGAGCAAGACCACCCCGGGCTCCCTCCACGGGAGAATAACGTGCTCGGCGCACGTTCTCCACGTGCTCCCCTCCGCGGGGACACGTCATCGGCCAACCGTCCACCTCCGAAAGGGTAGGTCAAACCCACTTTCCGGAGATCTAGGAGCGGTTGAACTAGGGCGAAGACCACGTCCTGGTCTTCACTACTCCACGTAAGCCCTAGCAGTCATTAAGGGTTGGGCCTGGTCGTCCAGCCCACCTCGAATGACCGTTGGCCCAGCGCTGGGGTCTCTCTATAAATACCCTCTTCTGCAAGAGGGTCAGGTAACTCTTCTTGCCCCCTTTTCTGTACTATTGCTTCCTCTCTGTCCAACTTCTTACTTGGGCGTCGGAGTGCTTTGCAGGTACACCCCCCTCCTCGTTCTCACCCCGGCGAGCAGATAATAGCCCAACGGTGTGTGGCCGGTCCGTGATTCCTCCTGATCAGGACAGATCAGTGGCGCCGTCTGTGGGAACTGAAACTTCCCCGTTACTCCGAGCAGAAAAACCAAAAGTTTCACCAAACCTCCACGGTCATGGCCAGCCCACGCCGCGATGACACTCCGCACGATCTCGCGCTCAACACCGCCACCAACGGGAAGCAGGTAGGAACGGCACGCCTGACGGAAGCCGACGAAAGGGACGGGCGAACTGCTTCACCATCGTCCGAGGAACGGCCCCTACATGCCGACCATCGCCCCCCGAGCCCGCCAGCATTCCACCCCGTTCCCATCCCGGCGGGAGCAGACCCAACGGTAGCCGCTCTCTTTGCAGCCATCAACCAGACGAACCAGCTGCTGTCCCAACAGAACGCTAGAATTGGAGCATTGGAGCGCGGCGGCTCCCCGAGGTACCCCCAGCGGGAAGACCAGAACGGAGGTTCGAGGAGCCCCTCACCTCGACTCAGGAACCGCCGACCGCGGCTGGAGAGACGCCGCCCGCAAGCGACACGGGAGCGCACCAGATCCCCGGCAAGGCACGGTCGCGGGAGGAACCAGAACGCCGCGGCGACCCCAACCGAGGAACCCCGAGGCGGGAACTCAGGCCGGAGATCAAGGACCCGAAACCCGGGACACACCGCGAACGGCTCATCTCCCCTGAGATCCCCGGCGCACAGCGACGAGGATGACTACCGCACCCCACTATCCCGGGAGATCATGGCAGCCCCCATACCCCAAGGAATGGAGAAGCCACCGACGCTGTCAACGTACGACGGCACCTCCGACCCGGACGATCATCTGGAAGATATCGAGGCTATGCTCGACTACCGAAATGTCCGGGGAGCTATTAAATGCAGACTCTTCCCGACGACTCTGAGGAAAGGCGCTATGACCTGGTACAAAAGCCTGGAGCCCGAATCAGTTACATCGTGGAGGGTCTTGAAGGACCTATTCTCCAAACACTTCACAGCGTCCCGGCGTCACCCGAAGACGGAAGCAGTCCTCGGGGCGATCATCCAAGGCCCCGACGAACCTCTCCGGAAATACATCGAAAGGTTTACTCGGGAAGCCGTACAGGTGACGACTTCCGACGAAATGAAATGCTACTTAATGGAGCAAGGCCTGCGCCATGACTCCAAATTCTACGAGGCCGTAGGCATACACCGACCCACGTCCCTCCAAGACTTCCTCGACAGGGCCGCCCATTACATCCGGTTCGAGGAAACACAAGCGGCCAACTCCGCTCGCGACATCCGAGATAGAGAAGCCCCCCGCGGGCACCGAGACGACGGAGCTTCGAGCCACCGACGAGGAGGGGACCGCCGTCGGGATGACCGCCACCGCGAACCCCGCGAACAGCGCGAGCCACGCGGCCCGGCAGGAAGGTTCACCGAATACACCGCCTTGGTCGCTTCGCGCGAACGCATACTGGCCGAATGCGCTAAAACCGAGTTTGTGCAGGGAGGCGTCAGTTTTCCACGACCAACGCCGCCCAAACCCAACGTGGACAAGTCAAAGTACTGCCGGTTCCACAGGACCCACGGGCATGTAACGGAAGACTGCATCCATCTCAAAGATGCGATCGAAATCCTAATCAAAGACGGGCACCTAAAGCGATACACCCGAGGAGGTGAACCACCCAGGTCGGAGGCTCCGGAGGCAAAGAAAATCAAGGAACTCCCCTCCCCAGAGAACGGAGAGAGACTCCAGGTCGCGCTGTGCGTCAGCCGCCCCGAGGGTTGGTTCGCAAGCAAAGGATTCGGCATCCCCGAAGGACCCAGCCTAGCCGACGAGCCAATCCGACCAACCAGCCGATGGGAATACTTCCCCAGAGCCATGGTCATCTCTGATGGAGCTACGAGGAGTCTATCCGTAGGATCTGTGAAAAGGAAATTCGACGACCTCATCGCGGGCAACTCCGGCAAGATGAGCACGCTCGACAGATTCCGAGGCCGCTCCAACCCGATCACCTTCTACCTCGAAGAACTACCCGGGGGATCTCCCAATTCCAACATACCCTTGCTCATACGTGCACGAATGGCAAACTTCGACGTCAGGCGCCTCCTCGTCGACGGTGGGAGCTCGGTTGACATAATGTACTCACATTTGTTCACAACCCTCCAGCTCAACGAATCCAACCTCTCCCCCTACGTAGGCTCCGACCTCCAGGGGTTCAACGGGACGACGACGAGACCCTGGGGATACGTGGAACTGAAAGTCACCTTTGGGGAAGAGGAAACGGCCAGAGACATCAACGTCCGCTTCTTAGTCATCGAATGCCCGTCCCTATATAACTGCATCCTGGGCAGGACGACGATAGCAGAACTCACCGCGGTACCCTCCACCGTCCACCTGAAGATGAAATATTACACGAGAAGGGGAGCCGTGGTCACCCTCAACGGCGACATCGAAGCTGCCCGAAGGTGTTTCGAAGCCGCGCTGAAAGGCCTCGACTCCATCGCTCCACCGACCAAAAAGAAAGCGCCAAGCGCTACGCCAAAGGACAAACCAACAGAGCTGGTCGGATCAGTTGAGCTCGACAGTCGCTTCACCGACGAGCTCGACAAGAAAAAGACTGACGAAGCCAACGAGCAGCCCCCGCACCCAGCGCGCCCCATCCCGGATGGCGAATTCGAGCTCATTCCCCTCGGGGACGACACGACCAGAACCGTGAGGATAGGCGCAGGACTCCCCGACCTCGCGAAACGACAGCTCCAAACCTGCCTCCGCGAGAATGCCGACCTCTTCGCCTGGAGCGCCGCGGAAATGCCGGGACTCGACCCTGAGGTCGCCTGCCACCAGCTGTCCATCAGCCCAACCGCAAAGGCCGTGGTACAACGCCGACGTCGCCAGTCCCCCAAAAAATCAGCAGCAGCCGAACAAGCTGTAAAAGACCTCTTAGAGGCAAATTTTATTTCGGAAGCCCGGTATTCCACCTGGCTGTCCAACGTTGTACTTGTTAAAAAGAATAATGGAAAATGGCGCATGTGTGTTGACTACACTGACCTCAACCGGGCATGTCCTAAGGACGCCTACCCCCTCCCTAATATCGACAAGCTCGTCGACAACTCGGCGGGCTACAAACTCTTATCCTTCATGGACGCATACTCGGGATACAACCAGATCCCAATGGCCGAACACGACAAACAGGCCACGGCCTTCATGACAGCTTCGGGCAATTACTATTACAACGTGATGCCCTTCGGCCTCAAAAACGCCGGGGCCACGTACCAACGGATGATGAACCACGTCTTCCGCGACGAGATCGGGGACATGCTCGAGGTCTATATGGACGACATGATCGTCAAGTCCGGCACGGACGACGACCACGCGGCACACCTCCAGAAGGTCTTCAAGACCGCGAGATCATGTCGCATGCGTTTTAACCCGGAGAAATGCACTTTCGGCGTCTGCGCCGGCAAATTCCTCGGCTACTACTTGACCGAACGGGGGATCGAAGCCAATCCGGACAAATGCCACGCCTTCTCCAATATAACCACGCCGACCACGAAGCGTGCCATCCAATCCCTCAACGGCGTGCTGGCCTCCCTCTCGCGATTCATCGCGAGATCGGCCCAACACGCCCTCCCGTTCTTCAAACTGCTCAGGAAAGAGACCAAGTTCGAATGGACGGACGAGTGTGAGAAAGCCCTTCGCCACCTCAAACGCGTCCTCTCCGAACCGCCAGTACTGACGCGCCCCGCGACGGGCGAAACCCTGTATTTGTATCTGGCCGTCTCTAACGAGGCCGTCAGCGCCGTCCTCGTGAGCGAAGCCGGGGAGGGACAAAAGCCCATTTACTTCACTAGCAAAGCCCTCCACGGCCCGGAGGCCCGATACCAGCTGATCGAGAAAGTCGCCCTGGCCCTCGTAACAGCGGCACGCCGACTCCGACATTATTTTCTAGCACACACCATCGTGCTCCGCACCGACCAACCCATCCGCCAGCTACTCGGCCGCCCCGACATGGCTGGGCGCATGCTGAAATGGTCGCTAGAGCTCTCCGAGTTCGACATCACATACGAGAGCCGGCATGCCATCAAGGCTCAAGCTTTGGCCGACTTTGTTGCCGAGATGACCACACCTCCCAACCCTACAGCCGGGAACCACCTCTGGACCATCTTTGTGGACGGCTCCTCCAACTCCACGGGGAGCGGCGCCGGCATCGTCCTCGATAACGACGAGGGTACGGTCATCGAAGTCTCCCTCACGCTAGCTTTTCCAACGACTAACAACCAGGCCGAATACGAAGCATTTCTCGCCGGCCTCCGCCTAGCATCCGACCTGGGAGCCAGGGACATCCGAATCTACACGGATTCCCAGCTGGTCGCTTCGCAAGTCCGAGGCGAATATCAAGCAAAAAATGACACCCTCGCCGGATACCTCGCGCTCATCAATGAAAAACTAAGAGGGTTCGACTCAACAGAAATTCAGCACGTTCCTCGGGAGCAGAACACCCGCGCCGACATCCTCTCCAAACTAGCAAGCACCAAGAAACGAGGCGGTCACAAATCGGTCATTCAAGAAATCTTGTCCCAACCAAGTACCAGCCCGACCACCACACCCCTCGACATCAACGCCATTGGAGACGCGGACTGCTGGATGACCCCCCTCCACGCCTATCTCAGCACCGGCCGTCTGCCGGCCAGCTCTAGCGAGGCCAACGCAACGAAACGACGGGCCTGCTCGTACGTCCTCCTCGAGGGACGACTGTACCGCCGAGGCTTCGCAATCCCACTCCTCAAATGCATAGATAAATCCCAGAGTACGGCCGTTCTAGAAGAAATCCACGAAGGTATCAACGCACAGCACCTCGGCGGCAGATCCCTGGCGCGCAAGGCCCTACGCGCGGGCTACTACTGGCCGTCAATGCAGTCCGACGCGAAAGAGCACGTCAAACGGTGCGATAAGTGTCAACGACACGGAGACATGCACCTCGCCCCCCCAACCGACCTCACCTCCCTCTCATCTCCATGGCCGTTCGCCTGGTGGGGGCTGGATATCCTCGGACCCTTCCCCCTCGGTTCATACCAGAACAAGTACCTCATCGTGGGAGTCGACTACTTCACCAAGTGGATCGAGGCTGAAGCTCTGGCCAAAATCACCGCCCACAACATACTCCGATTCTACAAACGCAACATCCTCGCCAGATTCGGGGTACCGCTCGCCATCGTCACCGACAACGGCACACAATTTACAGACAAAAACTTCCGCGACTTCGTCACCAACCTCGGGACCAAACATCACTTCGCCTCGGTCGAACATCCTCAGACGAACGGCCAGGCGGAGTCGGCGAACAGAGTTATACTCAGAGGACTCAGACGACGCCTCGGAGACGCCAAACGAGCATGGGTCGAAGAACTCCACAGCGTCCTCTGGGCATACCGTACTACTCCTCACTCAACCACAGGGGAGACCCCATTTCGCCTCACGTACGGAATCGAGGCCGTGATACCGGTCGAAATCCGCGAACCGTCCAGACGAACGGAAGCTCCCCTGGACACCGACGACAACGATGGCTCCCTCCGAGAAGAGCTCGACCTCGTCGAAGAAATCCGCGCAGGAGCAGCTCTCCGGGAAGCCCGGCTAAAGCAACAAGTCACACTTCGCCATAACCACAAAGTCATAAAACGCGATTTTCAAACTGGCGACTTAGTTCTACGCAGAAACCAGAAAGACTCCCACGAGGGCAAACTGGCGGCGAACTGGGAAGGCCCGTACCGAGTCCGGGACAAAACGGAGCATGGGGCCTATTACCTCGAAAACCTGCACGATGAACAATTAGCTCGACCATGGAACGCCGTGAAGCTTAAGCGGTACTACAGTTAACACATTGCCCGCGACGACCCATCGTCCCGACCACTGGGGGGGGCGACATGGTACCACCGCACACCCCCGCGTCCACCAACGACCAAAGAAAGCAAGCCCTGCCTCTCGTGTGCGCGGGCAGAAGGCCTTGCTCGGCAGGGAATACCTCGACCGAGGCTCCTCGCCGCCGTACCAAAATAGGCAGGACACCCAGCTCGCGATGGGCCGTCCACGCCCCGGGGAAAACTACCCCCGAAACGGCCCGGCTACATCCCCGGCCAAACCGGCCAGTTCCCTACACTACCGGTAACAAATTGTCGAGCTAAACACACCGAGCGAACACTTAGAAAATCTACAAGGAATGTCATACACATCAAAGGCATTCGAACAAATACGAAAAACGAGCATAAAACAACATGCGAATAACGAGCGCACACTTAGAAAATCCATGATAAATATATTTAACAAAAGCGGGCACCAGCCCAGTAGTCAATAGTACAAGAACGAGCACGCAGGCCCAAAGCAAAAGATAAACACCGGCACGCAGGCCACAAAAACAACGAGCACGCAGGCCCGGCAACCTATGCTTCCTCGTCCGCTCGGTCAACAGCCACGGTTTCCTCCTCGGGGATAACAAAATAAGGATCGATCACCCTCCCATCAACAATCTCGTGGTACGGCCCTATCCCGTCCACGACCAGCTCAACACCAGGGTTGGCGACCTGAATCTGCTCGACCGCATTCTTGAACCAGACCTCAACGGCTTCCAGACAATCGCTCTCCAACACCCGAATACGGGCGATCAAGTCAGCACGGGTAATCAGACGCCGATCCCCATCAGTCTCGTCCTCCGCCGGACGGACAGCGCTGTCCAAAACCTCCGTACGAACCTTCAGCGCCTGCACCTCGGCCGTTGCTGTCCCCAGCTTCTCCTCCAGCAAAGTCACCTTCCCCTCAGCACCCTCTGCCCGTTTCCGCTCCTCGGCAGCATCCTTCTGGCTCTTCTCCAACTCCTCAGTGAGCTTGGCCAACCGCGACTGCGTGAAAGTGAGATCCCCTTGCAGTTTGGACAGCTCAGCAGCGGAGCAGCCCTCCTCGTTCAGCACGAGAGCCGTCGTAAACGTCCGCATCATCGCGGCCAAGTCCTCAGCCAGGACACGTCGACGGGCCTCCCGATCAGCCTGGCGAACAGCCTTCACCTCCCCGGCGGAAACAGTGGGGGAACGGGCACCATGAAAATAGCCCGGGTGCTGGTGGCAGGGAGGGACAACATAACCTTCCTCGACGGCGCCGACCGTCAGATCCACCACCCGAGGCTCCTCGGACCTTTGCCTCTTCGACATTCCTTGAGACACAGGGGATTGGCTCTCTTGAGGCGACGAGGACGAAGTTTGCCCCCCGTGCGTCGCGACCTCCTGACCGACCAGCTGACTCACCCTCGTCCTCGGGACCCCGGCACTCCTGGCAGCACGCAACTGCTTCACCCGCTCGTCGACAGTAGACATGTTCGCTGCAAAAACAAAGAAATAGGTTAGCGACGATCAAAAACCCCGACCACGAGGAAAAATGAACATCCCTACCTAGATAATCCAGAGCGGCCGCCCCGGTCGCGCAACCGAGCAAAGTCTTAGTATTTATCAAACGCTTTTTGGTGCGTATGTTCCCCTGGGCATCGAGGATGTACCGACCGTCGGGCGTCACCAGCTTCGACGGGGGAAGCGACCGCACAAAGGCAATTATTTTCAAATAAGCGGCCATGTCCTTCTCCTCGAGGGTTCCCGCCCGGACGATATACCTATCCGTCCCTCGACTAAAATGCTCCGAGGTCCACAGTAGATGTATCTTAGGAAGCCACGCACGGAACCGCTGGCCATCTACCATGCGCTCTCCCTCGTCAAAGAGAGTGTCCGAGCCATGCTGCGTGATCGGTTTGACGAGGTAGAACCGACCTTTGAAGTCTTTGACAGAATCGCTATACGCTTTGAAAATTTTGGTCGATTGTTTGAAAGACACCCATCTGTGACGACCTCGCACCGTCTGCCGCTGCAAATGAAAGATGCGGAAGAATAACGGCACCGTCGGCTCCACCGAAAGGTAGAAACACACCACCTCGAAAGCCCGGATGAAGGCCAAAGCATTTGGGTGCAGCTGAGACGGGGCAAGACGCAGCCAGTCAAAAAGCCCCAGATGGAAGGCGGAAAACGGTAACCGGAGCCGAGCTTCTTTAAAATAAAATTCATACATCGGGAACATCTTCCGCCCATATCGCGAACAGATCCGGTGGTGCTCTTTCGGGCGGTACACCTGCCAGTGTTGCGTCTCTCCTATCGGCGTGTCCTCGACCGTGGCGTACACGTCGGACGGGTCGACCACAAAGCAAGAGGGGATGGAAAGTGGCTCCTCGGCCGCCCACTCCTCGGGCGAGGCGACACGCTCGTCGTCATACTCCGGGACCTCGGGTTCATTATCTTCAACCATTATCCCCGGCACCAGAGCCGACATCTACACCTGAAAGCAGAGGACATCGGTGAATTCGATAGCCAGGATCAAATCCACCCTTCCACCGCAAGTCAAGTGAAAGGGCGACAAAGGCCGAGGAGCGACGAGCAGACATTCGCTCCCCGTCTACCCTCCTCGGGGATCGAAGAACGACCCCTCAGCCCCTTCGGGACGGCCGTCGGAGAAGATACTTCTCCCCGGAGCATTCATCAGAAAAAGCCCCCGTCCTCGGGGCATTCATCGGAGAAAAGCCCCCGTCCTCGGGGCATTCATCAGAAAAATCTCCTGTCCTCGGGGCATTCATCGGAACTAGCCTACCGTCCCCGGGACATTCATCGGAAGACTCGCCAGACGCGGCGGAACTCGCGTCCCTCCTCGGGGCGTTCATCCCGCCCCGACCACACGTTCCAGTTAGACGACGGAAATAAAAAGAGAGGGAAAAGAGGAACTCACTTGTAACGGCGGCGGACGGAAGAAAAGAGCAAACGGCACGGCGGCGATCGGCGGCAGGCGGCGGACGAGCAGAGACGATAAAAGATTAGCAGGGAGAAAAGTAACAGAATGAACGAGGACCGCCATATTTATAACCCGGCGCGGGACTCGAAGCGACTCTAGGCTCATTAATGACATAGGCTAGCCGCCCCTACGACCGCTTAACACAAGACACGTGGAGGCAACCTGACGGTCGCGTCCCCTCACCTGCCTCTTCCCCGTTCTACCGACGACCGGAGCCCTTCGTGCGAGTCCCCGCTCCAGACACGACGACCTTAAGTCCTCGCTCTTCTCCAGAGCTTCGACTTGGGGGGCTCCTGTTCCGGTATGGGCCTCACCTCGGCAGGCCCAATACCAAAGGCGGCCCAGCAAGCGAACTGGGCACCCCCGGCACGCGCCCCTTCGGACGAGCAGGGCTGGACAGACGGGCTCAAGCTACCGCTCCACGTCCCTTTTTGGCGTCCATCACGCCGGACGAGCAAGACCACCCCGGGCTCCCTCCGCGGGAGAATAACGTGCTCGGCGCACGTTCTCCACGTGCTCCCCTCCGCGGGGACACGTCATCGGCCAACCGTCCACCTCCGAAAGGGTAGGTCAAACCCACTTTCCGGAGATCTAGGAGCGGTTGAACTAGGGCGAAGACCACGTCCTGGTCTTCACTACTCCACGTAAGCCCTAGCAGTCATTAAGGGTTGGGCCTGGTCGTCCAGCCCACCTCGAATGACCGTTGGCCCAGCGCTGGGGTCTCTCTATAAATACCCTCTTCTGCAAGAGGGTCAGGTAACTCTTCTTGCCCCCTTTTCTGTACTATTGCTTCCTCTCTGTCCAACTTCTTACTTGGGCGTCGGAGTGCTTTGCAGGTACACCCCCCTCCTCGTTCTCACCCCGGCGAGCAGATAATAGCCCAACGGTGTGTGGCCGGTCCGTGATTCCTCCTGATCAGGACAGATCAGGTTAAATTAATTAAGGGGTTACTAGGAGGTTAAAATAGATTTAAAAACAGATTTTATGTTTTTTTCAGACAAATTATTAACTAAATAATAAAAAGATTATTAAATAAATTGGTTTTGGTTAGAAAAGTTTTATTATCAAGAACATGAATAATGGACATTAAGTTGGTGAAATAATAAAAAGAAATGGTGAATAAATTGTTATTAGATTAATTAAATAGTTACTTGATAAGAAGGAAATTAATTTAATAAAATAGGCAGATTATTTAAAAAGGTTGAATTAAACAAAATTAAGTTTAATAGTTTATTTTAAATAAAACTGATTAATGAGATCTTTAAAAAAAGTTTCTTAATTAAATTAGAAATTAAGCTCATGATTAAGTTAATTAAAAAAAGTAATTAGTTATTAATTAGGGGTTAAGTGGATTAACGGTAGATTAATAATGATTAATGAGGTGATTAAGGGGGCGGAAAGATCAGGTGTGACGCGGGTGTAGCGCTTACGATGGGCGTGCAAACGTGAGGGTCATTAGATTGTGATCAACTGGTGATAAGTGCCTGTGATTTGAGGGTGCATGATAACTATAGCAGGGTGTATACACACGATTACATCAATAAAATAAAATGCGAACCCTAATTCCCTTTTTCCCAATTCACCCGCCAATCGCTCTTCCCCTTCGCTCGGTCCTCTCCGTCTCCCAATCCTCGTTCTGATTTCACTTTCCCTTTCTTCAATTCTTTCTTTCCTCTTTCTCCCAATTCACCGTCTTCAACTCCTCCTCTACAAGAATAAACAAAACAAAACAACGTAAACATTAGCAAAACGAAAATCTCACGGTCGAGCCGAAAAAGAGTTTCTTCCGCAGTTTCGACGGTGATGGCGGATCTGGCGAGGGTTTGAAGGCGTAGATATGGATCAACGGAGGAACTAGAAAAAAAGAGATAAGTTTCCCCTCTTTCGAACTTATGGTTTCGACTTAGGGATTCGGTAGAATTTGGGGTTCAATATTCTGTGGATTCTTTGTGAAATTTTAGGGTTTTTTCCGTGAAATGATTTGTGGGTTTCTTATTTCGTATGTTGGGGTTTACGTTTGTGTGTGTTGTGGATTTTTTGTGAATTGCCCTCTCTTGCTCATCTCGAACTCCTCTTTTATAGGCCTAGAAAATGATCTGGTTTAAATTCTTTCCCAAATCAGATTGAACATATATGGAAGCCTTGATTTATTGTCTGATATGCCGTTAGGTTTTGAGGATACGACATCATGGTGATAAGACTCTTGTCGAGCCTTAGCGTGTTTCCTCTTTATTCTGATTAAATGTGATTGTCCTCTTGCAGGTTTGAATTGGGAACACGGTTTTGGAAAGACAATAAAAGACGCAATTTTCTGTCTCAAGCTTATGGTGGTATACGCTTAATGCTTCTGAATTGATGTAGTTTTATTGTTGTCCATATCCATTTGGAATATATTTCTGTTTTGGGAATAAAATGTCTTGAATGTGTTTCAAAATCTTCTATTCTGGTTTTAGACATGCTTTAAACTTATTCCAAACTTGAATGCGTTGAATTAATGTCCCTGATGGTTTGCAGGTGGGGAAAACAAACTTGGCGGTTGGAAATCTTGAAGTTTTGTTTCGAATTGAAAAGAAAAAAAAGATGGCATTCTGGGGTACTCAAGGAAGGCTGAAGTTGGCGGATGGAGATATGTTGTGTTCTGTATTAGCAGAAGCTTGTGCAATTGCAATGAGCCAAACACCAAAGGGTATTGCCTCAGGAGACTTAGATGCCAATGATGCCGTTTCTGAAGCTGGGATCACCGTATTGCCACATCTTCCCAATGTTGTTGAGGAAGGTCCTATGGATGATGATGACATTCTAAGGCCCGCGAGGAAATGTTAATGAAGCTGCGGATTAACTGGTATGATGAGAACATCTTAGGTTTCTCAATATTCATTTGTTCCTCTTCTTCTTTAATTAAGAATCTTCTAGTGTGTTGTTCTAATAATGCCTGTTATCTCTGTTTACACAAGGTATGCAGGTCGAATCCAAGCAGATAAAGTATAAGGCAATCCCTTCCGTAGATAAATCTTCTAGGAGACACCATCATATGGTTGTTTTCTGCTATGAGCTACAACGAATTGGTTGCCTAATGATTCTCGATGTTCAATTTTTGCTTCACCAAATGTTGTCCAATCTTGCAGTCCATCGTTGAGTTTTGGGTTTTGAATGATTCCTCCATTGTATAGAGGCTTTTCAGGATGTTCTAAACATTCGACGCTGGCACTGTAATCATAGGATAACGCTTCAGCTTTAAACCCTGAGTGTAGTGTGAAACACAGCAGAAGAACAATACTCATGTTTTTGTATCAATCTTTTGAAAGATGAATAGAAAAAGAAAATAGTGGGACTGGAATTATTATTATAGAGAAAGAACTGATATTATGTTGAACTAATTTGGAACTAATTGGTCTCGAATATTGGCTGTGTTGAACAGGTGGTAGGTGTTTGGAACTGATAAATCCCCTTCTATTTGGTTATGTTGCAGGGTATGCGCTAATGTCGAACACCGAGGGAGATTCATCACTCACAGCTGTTGGGATCATAAAGCAACGCAGGGTCCTGTTCTTCTGGTTCGAAGTCTGAGTTTTGAGCATCCAAATGGTCTACTCCGAAGAAAAATATGCAAGGCCGCATCACCCAAGTGACTATAGCTAGAGTCTTTGAGGTAAGCAATAGCGGTTTTAATCAACTTATCCCAAATTGGTATTCTTTTGACAGGTTGAGAGAAATGTAGCATTATATGAAACCATTGAAATTGCTTGATTCTGATTAGCGCCAACAATACACTTAGTGTTGACAACTTTGATTTTGTAATGGAGTTTCTGCAGATGTAAGTGAGTTGAGTTGCTTGAGCAAGTCCCCCGTCCGCAGGGACCTCGCATGCTAATTCGTTCTGTCGATGCTACTGTTGCTAAGCTGTTGCAGTTGCGGTAATTTCTTGGGCTTATATTGCCATCTGTGTTGTTTTGGTCGTCCAAAAAAATCTAATCTCTAGTAATTTCGTCCAGGTACCAGACGTGACGGCATGAATCAGATACTAAAGGTTTTCAGGGGAAAGTTGTGATGATACTGCTCTATACTTCAAGATTTCACACTGTCACAAAGTCTTACCACTGTTTTCCAATTGTTTGTAGTTTAAAAACCAATGCCCGGAAGATGGCGCTAATGTGAAGGTATTTCTACAGTTCAGTCTCTGTCGTAGCGGCACCGCAACGGCCCTCCGTTGAATGGTGACATTGCCTGCACTCTTTTTCACTTTGAAGTGCTGTTGTAATGAGATTCCTCACAAACTCGGTCATGCCGATGCCGGCGGAATCTTTTAAGGTATTGTGATATTATAACTTAGGACCCAGGGTTGCTTTGAGTCAAATGATAGGGATGTTATTATAAATGTGAGAAAGAGCTGCATTTCTCGCAGTAGCATGAGTATATTTTGGGATTTGGATTGGCAGCTTGAGTTTTGACTTTCTGCTTGTATTTTAACGGTAACCTTGTAATGTAAAGTTGATTTCATCATGATGATTGTTGTAGCGCTGGATTTGGTAATGCGTTTTGGTATTGGAATTGGATGTAGATTACATGAAAAGAGTCTTTAAAACAATGAAATTGTCTCATGAATTATCTCTCACCAAAGTCAAGATATGCCATTTTGAAAAGATGAACTTTGTAAGAACTAACGGCAAGGATCCCCCAAGGTTTCAAATTTGCATCACACTTTATTAACTGCCATTTGTAACTGTAATGTGTCATGTGGAGTACTCTTACAATTGAATGTAGGTACCAACTGTCCATTATATATTGTCTTAAGTTCAACATTATGATACTGCCAAGGGAATTCTTTTAAGAACTATATATTCAACTTGTTTTATCCTCCCATATTTCAGAATAAACTGATGAGTTCTCAAGAATACGACCAATTAAAACTATGTTTTTTCTAATGCCAAACCAAATCCTCTTTAGATTCAAGTGACAATTCTTGGTTGAGATAGAGGCTCTCCTTAATTTTTTTGAAGTGCTGTCATGTCCAACTTTGTGAATCTTGATTTTGAATACTCTGATGAAATCCTAAAACTTTAAAAGATGTTCAAGATTCTTTAAAGACATCTTTTGAGGAATCTTGATGACGATGACTTTGACCCTTAATAAGAATATGATCCGACCCAGTGAGGCACCCTAGGATCCTTGAATCAGAAGGGTTATGCCGCGAAATGCTTGACTGTGAGAATCTGCAGCTGAAAATACTGTGTCTGCGCACACTTGTTAGTAAAAGACAACACACAAGACTTGCACAAGGAGGTGAGATCTTGCGGTCAAAAATTAGGGTGCAACACTAAGAAGCCGCAGTGCTCACATAAGAAAGCTTTTAAGCAATATGGAATCTACTGTTCTAATAATCTCATAGAGATTTATCCTTAGATTAGTTTCTATATTAGGAGGCAAGTACTTGTTGCTCAATACTTGCTATGTACTTAATTAGGAGTAATTTTCTTGACAAGAAGCACTCATGTAATCTCCAGAAACACAAATTTATTTTAGAATTAGTGGCTCCTCAAGTGATCTTGTGAAGATCAGAATACTTGAGATGACAAGTGACAGTTGTCATTTGTGGTAACTAATAGGAGATCTTAATTGATCGGATTCTATTAGGTGTCAATGAACGTTATATCCTAAGGGATCCCTGAACGTGTCATTGTCTATTTGTTAGTCACCTGCAGTTAGCTTGTGCAACTGTAACCAGTTTGGTTATAGTGGATTAAGTCCTTGCTTGAGTGAGGAGAAATCACCTTGGAAGGGTGGACTGGATTAGCTTGAGAGTTGCTCAAGTGAACCAGGATATATCATGTGTTCTTTACTTGTGTTATGCTTTATTATAGATGCTTCCGCAATGCATCTTAAAGAACTCTATAGAAAGCAACAAGTGAAGAAAAGAGAAAACGTTTTAATAGAGTAAATACTCAATTCAAACCTCCCCCCCCCCCTTTTTCTTGTGTATTTCTCACACCTTCAGTAAGGAGGAGCCATGGGGTTAGGATTATGCATAGGCAGTAGGTTATGATTTTCTTGTATTTTGGGATGTTTTAGTATTACTTTTCATGCTTTTAGAATAATGTTTGTAATATTATGGGATGTTTTTAAATTAATACATTACTCTGTTCTATAATGTGCGTGTTAAAATGAATTTGAATCATATTATGGCACTGTTAGTCAGATTAAAATCATGCCTAAGATGGATGCATGAAGTTTTCAGAAATGCATATCCGAAATAATAAGGTTTAAATAGCTTAAAATGCACTTAATGGTGTTTTCAGAGATGCATCGCCGAATACACCCCAAAAAAGTTTCTCAAATGCATATCTAGACAAATATTTGGCAAAAATTAAGTGTTTGCTTGATTTGCGAAGGATGAGGTTATTTAAGGTGTGTCCGAAGATGCATCTCCGAAAACACCTTAGGACAATTTTGAGTTTTCGGAGGTGTGAGTCACACCCTAAGGGTGGAAAAACAAATTTCCAACCATAATAAGCTTATAAATCCAATAGATTGTGAGAAAAAGGAAGATTTTAAAATGGGTTTAAGATGTGAAGAACTTTTTCTCAACGTACTAGAATGGGAGAGACAAAAACAACTTTAAAATGGTTCAGTATGTGAAGAACATTATCTTAACGTACTAGAGTGAGAGAGACAAAAACAAAGTACAACATGAACAACATAAGCAATATAATATTTAATAAATACAATATAATAGAGTTTACAGAAATGCATCTTTGTAACCAGTCAAAATAATGCAAGTTAAGTTAGTTTTATGGTTACTCGGATGAAAATGACGATTTATAAATGTTAATACCCATGTTATGTGATGAGCATTAAACCCTACAACTGATATGCAAAAGAATGACATATATAAGTCTGGAGTCAAAATAAGTCATCATGACATATAGAATAAAGTTTAAATATATAATGAAGTTGAAATATGTAAAAATAAAAAACAACCAAACATAAATCCAAATAACAAATACTATTAACTACCGCATATGTCGAACTAAAGCTCTTCAGCCTCCTCTGTCCCCCTTCCTCTGGCGCTGTCTCGGGTACATCAGTACCTCTCGTGCCTTCATCATATTGGCATCTAGGACCTCCATCACCTCAGAACCATCAGGAAAGATACATTTGTCAATGTCTACCTGTGCAATCTCCACAATAAGGTGACATCTAGACAACACATCATAAGTATGATCTAACCTAGCTTGCTTCTCCTATAGTATCTCCCGATGAGCTAGCCTCGGTGGTTCTCCTAGAGCAGCATGTACCATATATGAATGTGACACCCTGAAGAACCACCTGATGTACTCCTCTACATAGCTCTAATCGCTCTCAGATATGGTACTTTGTGTCTCCTCCGATACTAGATGACTAAGATAATCATCAAACATGGCATCCATATCTCTATATTTCATATAATGAGGAATAGAGACAATAAGGTGTCTAGGAATAATATGGGTGTAGCCGAACTGCCACATGACGAGCCCCAACAAATGAGGAAATGTCACACATGAAGCGCAAGCCAACCATCTCGAGTATAACACTATGTCGTCAAATGGTAGTGTCTTACGATGATTGACATAGCTGTTAAAGTGCATATCCTCTTCTACCAAGAAGTCAAGATACAACCGAAATGGCTTTATCGCTTGGTTCCCCTGAGAGGGTAAATTCAGAAGTCTGCGGCATATTTTTACTATATGTGGTACATACAACCATCCGAAGATGTGTAGGAAGTGCTGGAGGATCCAAGCCTGAAATGTGTTGGAACACATGAATCTCATTAGTAAAAGCATTGCAAAAATGTAATGAAAATGACACGCAAACACAAAAGACCAATAAATATTACCATCCAAAGTGTGATGTTGTCTTCCACCTACAACCCTCGGATAACTTAAAGTACAAGCATACCAAATAAGTGGCCCCCTAGTTGTACTCATGGATTCGTTCAAATTCCTCAAAGTATCATAGGTAGAGGACATTCACTTAAGTGAAACTCTTGTCTAGAAAAATGGCAGTGCCAACTAAATATAACAGGTATGCTCTCATAGAACACTCTTTATATTGTCCAACCTGTTCTTCATCACCTTTAGTATCCTGTTCCATAAGAACTTCACAGTTAAGTGTGCTTGACTTGGAGCAATTTTGGGATGGGTGACCTTTTGGGGAGTTTCTGGAAAGTGTGTGAGTGAGGACAAAGCATGCTGAAAAAGACTCGTGTTAGTTTGTAGGGTTAGCCGATAATCCTGAAAGCAGTCTAGGGTGTTACATTATGTACAAGTAGCGTCCGGAAATGCATCTCTGTAATGTTCACGAAGATGCATCTCTGTAATGTTTACGAAGATGCATCTCTGTAGTTTTATCACATTAAGTCAAATTTCTATTGACTTAGGATGCATCCGGAGATATATCTCTAAATTCATAGAGCATTTTTGTATTCTCACATGGTATCCTAATAATACATAGGGTGCATTAAGAAATCCCTAAAAATAATACTTGTACTCACTTTTGATAAGAACCAATGATGAAACCATACATCTAAGTGAATTAAATCAAAGGCAGTATGAAATGGAAATTGTTTTACTAAAGGGTTAAATATGTTTTTACTCCCTATAAATATGCCAACATTCAAATTTAGTCCCTATACAAATTTTCTTCAAACAATGTTCGTCACAATCTTTTCCGTCACTAAATTTGGTCCCTCCCATTAGTTTCCACCAATGGAGGCCTACGTGTCAATGCCAAATGTGTATTTTTTGCTTACGTGTGACTTGTAATAAATAATTCGCCACAATGGAATAGTTAATAACGTTATCTTGCTACCCTACAAGTGAGATAATGATAAAAGACCCTAACATTTCGATTGAGTGATGTGTCCTAGAACAAAACTTCGTCTACGTTGAAAAGAGTTTCGATATGGTCAAGGAACAAGTCTTTGTTGCAGTGGTCCCAAAAACAACTTTGTAGAAGATTCTCTAAGTAAGGATTTTGTTTTCAAAGTTGGAATGGAGTTTTCTTCATTGAAGACGTTCAAAGATGTTATGTTAGAGCATAATATTTTGAATGGTGAGAATGTTAGGAGCCAACTGTCAATAAGGAACAACCTACACAGTCTTCAGGTTTTGATAAGTTATGTGATTGGAATGCTGAGACTTTGCCTGCATTATTAGGGAATGATGATGTTTTGGACATTCAACTTTTGAGTATTGACAAATCACCTATCAAGCCAACTGAATCGAAGCTAAGTGGTGTTAAGGTTTTCTTTGGTAAACAACCAAGCCTCCTGTATTATCTTCACCAAAGCCAACTTGCAATGCACCAGTGAATATTAAAACCAAGAGCAGGTACAAGACGAATTTTTATGTGGTAGGTGCAAAAAGACATAGTGAAAGGTTAAGGACTCTGAAAACAAAGAATGTATCTGCCCCTGGTAAAAAACATGATGATCCATTGGTTATAACTGAAGAGTAAAGCACAAAAAAATTTGTTGGTGGCGATAAGATATCAAAAAATTGATCTGCAATAGAGTGAAAATGACATAATATCACTAATAATATCAATATTCTGCATAAAAAAGAAGTATACAGAGGTGAGGGAGGAAGACAAAAAAGACAAAATGGAAAGGGAAAAAAAGGGGATTTAAAAAGTTGTAATTAGAGTACCTGCGTTTGACTTGACTTTAATATAAAATTAAAATAATTAATTTAATATAAATCTAACGTGTCAATTAAAAAAATACACATTTAGCATGTCACATAAGCCTCTGTTAGTAAAAACGTTAAAAGTGACTAAAATCAAATGTTGACATATTTATAAAGACTCCTTCCATATTTGACCCTTTACTAAAAGGTAAATCAAAAAATTTAGCAAACTTAAAATCATAACAATCTAAAATATAATTGTTTTGTAAAAGAAAAGCTCAAGTAGAAATCAAATATTTTAATTTAGAAAAAAAATGTCCAAGTTAAGAATATTGTGAATAAAAGGTATACACGAAGAATTCAAAGAAACGAGGATATTAAGGATCCGTTTGAATGAGTTTTAGTTTTTAGTTTTTAAAAACTATTTTGTAAATCAACTTTAAGAAAGAGTTTTAAAGGGAAAAAAATAAAAGAAAACATGTTTGGTAATCTAATTTTTAAAAATTGTTTTAAAGTTGAACAATATTACAAATTTGTCATTAATGAAAAATGTACCATTTTTCTTTATTTTTTTACTCTTCTTAATTTTCAATACTAAAAACCAAAATCAAAAACCTCCAAAAACCTATTTTAGTTTCTTAGTTTTTAAAACTCTCAAATAGAGAATAGTTTTCAAAAAATAGTTTTGTAAAACTTGACTACCAAACAAGTTTTATAATTTTTAAATTTTGAAAACTAAAAAACAGTTTTACAAAACCAACATAGTGGAAAAATATGTTAGAGTAAAACTAGAAAATAAACCATTAAAACGACATTGGAATTTTTATTTTGTAAATATGACAAATGTTTTGGGACAAATGGTGATTTTTCAAAGGTCAAATACCTCGCAGTCATAACATTACAGCCATTATTTGAGATTGCAACACATTGTATTAAGGTTAACATCAGCGAGTTGATATTTGTGTCCATTCTCAATATCTTGCAATTTGCAGGTTTAAAAGATAACATAAACAAATTTCTGATAAGGTTAGAAATCAACTATTCAGCTGGTTTTCTCTTTCTTCCAAGAATAGAAGCTATCTGAAATCTGGGACCCCCCATTCGCCACTTCTTGAAGGATGCCATTGCGGACTGAGCTGTCTCATACACTACAAAAAGAATCCGAAAAAACATAAATTAGATTGAACAGCTCCCTGCATGAGAAGGAAAAGGATGCAACACATAAATGAAGGTAAAAGGCCTGTTTTATTTAGCAAGTGCAACAAGTCTCACAATTGATCTCCTCATTTGTTAGAATAGTCCAAAATTTAGAACCAGCGGCAATTGCTGCAGTGTGTGCCTTTGTGAGGATCTCCTTGTACCTATTCTTAAATGCAGACAACAACAAAACCCCGATGGTTCTATCGCCAACTCTGCCATAAATGAGAAACAAATTAGCAGAGGACAAGATAAATAAAGCTACATATATTTTAATTACACAGTAATTAAAATGATAAAAACATAGAATTAAGGACTTTGAATTGATCCAAATGAAATGGAAGGAAAAAAACACAAATATGCACTTCTATAGTTATAATATTGGCATTTGCAGTGTATATACACGACAAAGGTAGCTTGTGTTATGGTCAATACTAAGCTTGTTTACATAAAAGCACTGTAAAAGGTGGAGCAGAATATTGAAGTAAGACTTGCTTAAAGCAACGGTTGGAAATTTTTCAAGATTTTGTTTTGTCCTATAACATTTTTATTTGGTTAACTCAGGAATTTGTCACAATATGGGTTTGAATGAGATGGTGTGTGTACAAGCAATAACGAAAAATTGAGATTCCTAGGCCCATCTAGGGCATAATGCAACATGACAGTCATGTACTATTTTCCAAGGAAAAACTGATTGAAAAAATAAGTGTAAAATAAAGCCAAAGAGGGACAGATAACTCTTTCAGATAAGGAAAGATAGACTCACATGGGTGCTATCTTGCAACCAAATTCATAGAAGTATGGACATCTGGACCTTATATCCACACATGCACAATCAGCTTGGATCTCTAGTCTTGTTCTGAAAATTAAAATCACAAGTAATAAGATGATAAATCAAAATTTTAAACTTAAATATTAAGCAATCTTAACACCATCAAGCTATCAACATTTCAATCGTACATTTGGATGTGAGTGCTGATGCAGATCTGCATGCATGTGCAGTTATTAGTTTTTATAACTTTTGTGAAAGCTGTGGAAACTGATAGTTGCATAACTTTTTGCTATCCCCAGTTCCATACTAAATTAGTGACAGTTTGCAAAAGCATTTATTTTGTAAAATAAGTAAAAAAGTACTCAAGAGTGCTTCCTAACCCATTGTTTATTTTTTATGGTTCTAAAGAGCCTCTCCGCAAACTCACACTAAATGATGAGCAGTGGGGAATTGCAGGTTCAAACCCAGGCCCCAACATATTAAATGTTTCTGCGGGTTTTTACCATCTCAGTTATACTTGCGTTCATAACCCATTGTTAACATCATGACAAGCTCAATTATATAATAGAATGCACTAATAAGTTGCGGACGCACAAATGATCATTACTTTTGATTGAAACAAGGGGGGACATTGACTGATACTGCTTGTCTCAACTGCAACTCATGAGCCAGCCAAAAAGGCAGTTCAACTTTTGAATCCACTTCAATCTGAAAATCAAATATTCTAAATGTCAGGTAAAATCATTAAATTTCACTTCCACTATGCAGAGATATGGTGCACCGCCAGCAATCTGCCCCCTCTAAAATACATAAAATACAGTGTCAGTGGCTCTTACAAAGTCTGCCTCAGAACTGGGATCTATTCCCACTCCAGATGCTTCCTTCTTAAATATAACCGACACAATCTGTGACAAGAACATAACAAAAAATTAGAATTAGAGCAAGAAATTTTTATTGCGTTCTATATTGTCATTGTTGACACAACAAACCGGTTTTGATATGAACTACCAACAACCAAAAACACCATCAACCATATATCATCTAAAAGGCTAACTACCATAGAAAAAAATTCCTTTACAAAAATCAACTATCCTATCCCTAAACCAATCCCTTATTAAATATGACATATATTAATAGAATCAAAGAAATAGAGTGCTGAAAACTGTTATATTAATGAAAGAATGTCCAAGGTTACACGATGCCGTATAAAGAAAAGATAAAATCTGATGATGTAACTGATGGAACTTAAAATCCATAGTAAGAAATGAAGTTAAGAAAATATTTCATTGATGTAAAATATTTAATAGATGAAGAAAGAGAACAACATAGAAAGGAATGAGTTTCAATCTACCCAGAGTAAAGCTCCTCAAGGAGATCACTCCCTCTGCCTAACCATAAAGGTTCATTTAATATTCTGACATATTAGGTAACATTCACTAACATCACTATTTATACTATTAAGGCATAACTAACCTACAACTAAGAATCCTAACTCACTATTTATTAATCATATATCCTTACCACACTCATTAGTACATACTACTTTCTTTTTCCGTATGACCCCTATTTGGTCTCTATCATTACCCACCCCTTCAAATACAGCCTTATCCTCAAGGCTAGAGTTTGCATCCACCAAAACTCGTCTCTATCAAATACAAAATTGAGCAACCCATGAAAAGTGAAGAACAGTTTCCAACAGGCTTCATTAACAGCAACTTCCATAGGGAAATTAAATTCTCTTCAGTAGTGTTCTCTCACAAAAAAAGATGAATGCCAAGACTTCCTGTTAAAATAAAGTACAGAGTTTCCTTTACTTCCACGCTCGCATATTATGGCATTCCGCAAGGCAAGGTCGTATGACTTTGCTCCAATTTGAATACAACCCCCACTTGCTTAAGAAACATGCTCATATTTCTCATATCTCTCCTTCATGTTTGTTTTTACACCTCCATTTTCTTTCACGTACTCGCTCAGATCAGTCGAGTTTGGCAATGGTTGTTTGGAAGTAACTGAATTTTGTGTCTTCAAGTGAAATTGAATTGAGAAAAGAATCAAAATTCTATTGATTGAAAGATAGAATTTTACATTATATTCTGTTACGATGCAGTAGCATTTATTTATAGACTATGCCATCATCAGCTAATTCTTTTATGGCAATTACAGCTAGCTAAGCATCCTGTTTGGACAGTTACAACAGCTGGCACACTAATACTAGCACATGCCTAATACAAGCTAGTTATGTAAACTATAAACTAACTTATCTAACACCCCCCTTAAGATCAGAGTGGGCTTTCTTAGAAACCACTTTCAGCTTGGAACAAGAAATCGAGAATTTGGCAATGGAGAGAGATTTAGTTAGCACATCCACAGTCTGATCACAACCAGGAATGTGAACAACACTGAGTTGTTTAGACAAGACCTTCTCTCGAATAAAAAAGAGGTCTATCTCCATATACTTAGTTCGGGCATGAAGAACTTGATTTTGAGCCATAGCAAGGTCACATAAATGATAGATGAAGCAATAGGTACATGAAGTTCTTGCAAGATAATTTGAACCCAGAGAACTTCTGCAATAGTGAGTGCAAGGCTACATTCAACCTCTGCACTTGATTTGCAACAAACTTCTGCTTACGAGATCACCAAGAAATTAGATTAGGACCAAAGTATATAGCTGACCCTTAAACAGATATATGATCTTCTGGGTCTGCATCACAAAATCCACAAAGAGATACAGATTACTCAGAAGTAGCAAAAGACAGTTGAAGACCTAAATGCATGGTCCCTTGCAAGTAACAAAGGATACGTTTAACTGCCTGCCAGTGGAAGTCCAATGGATTTGTCATAAACTAACACACTCTATCAACTGAGTAGCTTAGATATGGGCATGTAATTATGCATACTATAAAACTCCCAAAATTGTGTTTGGTGAATCAGATTGGGAAGGAATTATAGTATTTGATAGTGATGAATTGGTGGACAATGTAGATGGTGAGGTAAGGCAGCGGAGATAATTGGTACAGTAGAAGGGTTGAGCATATGGGACTGTGTAGGAGAGGCTTGTGGGGAGGGACTGATTGTGTCGAGGAGGAAATACATAGAGAGATACTATGGGAATGTGACTTATGGTCATTGACTTCGGGACAATATAAGATGACTGAGTTTTGCTTCAAAATAGGTCATTATATGGAAACTTAGATTCATTGAAAATGGCATCTTTGGATATGAAAAGAAGACCACTAGGAGAGAGACATTTATAACCCTTATGTGAGGTGGAATCATGTTGGTCAAGATCTCAATCTAGATCTTAAAATTTTAAGATTTTGCAATCTCATTCACCCCAACGATCCTGATCTTAAGTAGACTTATATGTTGTAGCTAAATTATGAAAAAATCATGTAACTGTTGATTTTGTGCGATCTTTGCCAATTTCGACCATGATTGGCCGTTTTCCGACCACCACCATTAAAAGGTGAAAAGGATGACAAGATGGAGTTGGTAAGTCACCATCAAAAGGAGCAACAAGCGTCAACGGAGTTGGTAAGGCTGGTGGTGATGGAGGAAAAGAATTGGTTCTCAAGCATTTGGGTGTTGCTTAATTTGGTACATGATAGAGGAAAGTGTTGGCCCTCAAGCTTTTGGGTGCAATAGATGTCCAACCTCACTGTTTTCAATGGCTTGATTCCTAATTGTTTCTCAAGCATGTCAAAGGGTCTCCTAGGTGTAAGAAGACTAATAAAAACCACTTCCAACCTTGAGGACAATGTTTGTTTATAAGAGGGTGGCATTAATAAGTCCCATTAAGAGAGAGGCCCAAACAAAGAGGGGAAGTGCTAAGCTGGCAAGTTGGTTAGAGAGTGGGGGAAGTTACATGTGAGGGGAAGTATACGAGGTGTGTGAGAGGAAAATAATGGATTATTGAGTATCATTTGTGTTGTAATATTAGTATTATTGTTGTAATATTAGTATTATTATTATTAGAATATGTTGAATATCATACAGCTCATTATGAGCTGCTATCCTATACAACTTATTATGAATAAATAGCATTTATAAGGAGAATAATTACACCCTTATTTAGATAGATATATAGTCTATAAATACCTCTTATGTATTCTTTACAAAATATATAAAACATTTCCATATTTCTACATGGTATCAGAGCTCCTGATTCTAGGGGCTCTACTTCCGCGCTCAAAACACTAGTCGTTCTTATTACGGTTCTTCTTTTTTTTTCAAGGTTCCCTTTCTCTTGGAACCCTAGTGATCTTAGTGACTTTGCAGCCATCGTCCACCGCTCAACCGCCGTTGCAGATCCGGACGTTTTCACCTTCATCTTTTTTTCAGGACAACCTTCATTGTCGTACCTCTATTTACTTGTTGTTTGCAGCCCTTGATTGTTCGGTTGTCATTGTTGTTGGTGTTTCTAATTGGCAGCCCTTCGATCCTCTCCTAACAGTAGATCTTGATCCTCTCCTGGTTCGAGACGGTTTGTTTCTCTCTATAGACTCCTTGAGTAAGTTCTCTAACACTAGTTCGCTGACCATGATGGGTAAGAACTAGTTCTAAAGATATATGGATTATTGACTCTGGTGCAACTGATCACATGACTCCATATATGTCATATCTCTCTTCTTATTCACCTTTACCTAATAAACGCCATATTACCGTTGCAAATGGGTCTCAAACCCCGATTGTCGAATCTGGTAACATCCACCTAAGCCCATCTCTCCACCTAAATGATGTGCTTCATGTCCCTAAGCTTTCTAACAATCTTTTGTCCATCCATAAACTCACTAAAGACTTGAACTGTGTAGTAACCTTTTTTCATTCTCATTGTGTTATTCAGGACCTTGCCACAAGTAAGACGATTGAAATTGCTGAGGAACAGAACGGGTTATATTGTCTGCCTCATAAGGAAAGTAAGTGTCATCAGGCTGGTTCAGAGTCATGGGCAAACACTCAAATATGGCTCCAACACAGGCGTCTTGGACATCCTCCTTTCCAGATGCTCAGGTCTCTATTCCCTCACTTATTTACCAAAGTGTTTGTTGATTCCTTTCATTGTGATGTGTGTCAGTTTGCCAAATCTCATCGAGCAACCTATTCCCCTAGTAATACTAGGAGTGTCGAACCCTTTGATCTTGTTCATTCTGATGTATGGGGGCCTTCATCCATTT
This sequence comes from Lathyrus sativus, assembly GCA_963859935.3. Classification (NCBI taxonomy): domain Eukaryota; kingdom Viridiplantae; phylum Streptophyta; class Magnoliopsida; order Fabales; family Fabaceae; genus Lathyrus; species Lathyrus sativus. The sequence goes on from OZ012739.1 coordinate 428,638,865, forward strand.
CCAATATTTCTGGGGCAAAATGGTATGTTACCTTTATTGATGACTGTACTCGGGTTACATGGGTTTTTCTTATGAAAGATAAGTCTGAAGTGTGTCAATTGTTTGTTAACTTTTTTCAAATGGTCAAAACACAGTTTGGGAAACCTATTAAATGGTTACGGTCAGATAATGGTAAGAGTATGTAAACCAAAATTTTTGCAATTTTCTCAAAACTAATGGTGTTGTTCATGAGTTAACTTGTGTTAACACTCCACAACAAAATGGGGTTGCTGAAAGAAAAAATCGTCATCTTCTTGAAATCACCTGAGCATTACACTTTCAAATGAATGTTCCTAAATTTTATTGGGAGGAAGCTGTCTTGACCTCTGCTTATTTAATCAATAGGTTACCTTCTAGGGTGTTATCTGGTGTTAGTCCTGTGCAAGTCCTGACTCGATTCTTTCTGTCTGTGCCCATCTTGTCAAGTCTTCAGAATCGTGTCTTTGGTTGTTCTGCCTTTGTCCATATTCATGGCCCTCATCGGGGTAAGTTAGATCCTCGGGCTATTAAATGTATTTTCATAGGATATGCTTCAGATAAGAAGGGGTACAAGTGTTATCATCCTCTTAGTCGTCGTGTCTATATATCCATGGATGTTACTTTTCAGGAATCAGTCTTTTTATCCCAGTACTCAGCTTCAGGGGGAGAATAATCAAGAAGCTGAGTCTTCAGAGTTGTCTATTTTTCCTGTTATTCCTCTAATACAGGACCCAGAGCCGTCTCCTGAATTGTCTGTTCTTCCTGTTATTCCTGTAATACAAGAGCCTTTGATGCCTAATGAGGATGGTGGTGATGTACCAATATCGGTGCATAATAATGATGAGGATGGTGGTGATGTATCAATACCGGTGCATAATAATGATGAGGATGGTGGTGATGTACCAATACCGATGCATAATAATGTTGACAAATACAAGTTACAGTTCCAGCGAAAAAGGTGGAAAGGTAAACTCGTTCTGCCCCAACAAGTCCAATCGTCTGAACCTGAGATAAGTGTTCCTAACCCTGAGCCTAGTAATTCTTGTGAGCTGAACCTTGATGACCTACCTATTGCTTTGAGAAAAGAAAAAAGGTCTTGTACTAAATACCTTATATCCCAATTTGTGTCTACTAAAAAACTTTTTATGCAGCATCAGAGTTTTATTTCCGCTATTGACTCTATTAGAGTCAATACATCAGTACAAGAAGCATTAAAGGATAAGAACTGGATTCAAGCCATGAATGAAGAGATGCATGCACTAGAGAAAAATGGGACTTGGGAGATTATTGAGAACACAAATGACAAGAGGCCAGTAGATTGCAGATGGATATATACGGTAAAATACCGATCCGACGGCACACTGGACAGATATAAGGCGAGGCTAGTTGCAAAGGGATGCACCCAGACCTATGGAATTGATTATGAAGAGACATTTGCTCCAGTAGCAAAAATGAACACTGTAAGAATCATTCTTTCCTTAGCAGCTCACTTTGATTGGGAGTTGCAACAGTTTGATGTGAAAAATGTTTTCTTACATGGAGATTTGGAGGAAGAGGTGTATATGGAGATCCTACCTGGATATGACCCTACTTCAGGAAGTAATAAGATTTGCAGATTAAAGAAGGCCATATATGGGCTCAAGCAATCACCTCGAGCTTGGTTTGGAAGGCTCACTCATGTTATGGTGTCCTTGGGTTATAAACAAAGCCAAGGTGATCATACTCTCTTTATAAAGCATTCTCGAAATGGTAAACTCACTCTTTTGTTAGTCTACGTAGATGATATGATCATAGTAGGTAATGATGAATTTGAGAAGATGAACTTGAGAAAGGAGTTGGCAGCTCAGTTTGAAATGAAGGATCTTGGAAAGTTGAAATATTTCCTAGGTATGGAAGTAGCATACTCAAAACAAGGCATTTTCATTTCTCAGAGAAAATATGTCCTTGACCTTCTCAAAGAGACTGGCAAGTTGGGTTGTAAACCCAACAGAGTGCCTATAGAGCAAAACCACAGGATTGGGAGTGATGAGGAAAGTTCAAGGGTTGATAAAGCTTAATACCAGAGACTTGTGGGAAAGCTCATTTATCTATCTCACACCAGGCCTGACATAGTTTATCCGGTTAGTGTTGTCAGTCAATTCATGCATGATCCACAGGAGAGGCACTTACAGGTTGTGGATAGAATCCTGCAGTATCCAAAGATGAGCCCAGGAAGAGGTCTATTGTTCAAGAAAAGTGAGCAGTTGTCTATGGAAGTCTATACTGATACAGATTATGCAGGATCGATTGTTGACAAGAGATCCACCACTAGATATTGTATGTTCTTAGGTGGAAACTTAGTGACATGGAGGAGCAAGAAACAGAATGTAGTTGCTAGATCAAGTGCAGAGGCAGAGTTTAGAGCCATGGCTCAAGGAGTTTGTGAATTGTTGTGGATGAAGATCATTCTAGATGACTTGAAAATAAAATATGAAGCTCCTATGAGACTTTTCTGTGATAATAAGTCTGCTATTAGTATTGCTCACAATCCGGTCCAACACGACAGAATAAAGCATATAGAGATAGACCGACACTTCATCAAAGACAAATTGGATAGTGGTCTTATTTCTACACAGTACGTCCCATCAGGACTCCAGTTAGCTGATGTGCTCACCAAAGGACTCCCCTTGGAGCGGTTTCGAGATCTTACTTGCAAGCTGGGGATGATAGATATTCATTCCTTAACTTGAGGGGGAGTGTTGTAATATTAGTATTATTATTGTAATATTAGTATTATTATTATTAGAATATGTTGAATATCATACAGCTCATTATGAGCTGCTATCCTATACAACTTATTATGAATAATTAGCATTTATAGGGAGAATAATTACACCCTTATTTAGATAGATGTATAGTCTATAAATACCTCTTATGTATTCTTTACAAAATATATAAAACATTTCCATAGTTCAACAATTTGTACTAGAACCTTAGGGTTGGGAAAAGAGAGGATTTCTTCTTCCTTTGAGGAGTTTGGAATTTATTCTCTATACAATGAGTCCAGTGTCGTGGCTGTTCAGAGACAAAACAAAGGTACCTCTCAAGCACTTGTTTACCACCTCAGTTTGTCTCTGTCTCATAATGATAAATTCTCCACATTCTCCGTTCGTGTGATCCAAGCTACTGAACCTTCCCCTTCAAACATAGGTAATTTGACCTTCCTCACAGTAAACTGAGATTTCTCATAACGTGAACTTCCATCCAACCCGTTCACGTGATCCAAGCTACTAGATATTCCCTTTTGAACATAAGTAGTTCGACCTTCTTCACAGATAACTGTGATTTCTCAGAAAGTGAACTTCCACCCAACCCTTCCGACAACTCAACAGTGCTCTTCTTTCCCTACATCTTTCCCAGTAATGTGATTATAGCGCTTTGTTTTTGAAACTGCTCAATGAGCATGGTCAGAACACCCTTCACCTCTCAAACCTCAACGCACATGGTTCTTATCTGTAATTGCAGAATTTCAACTTGATCGTCCATTTTTTGGTGGCATGAGTTAAATGTACCTCTTTACAGATCAGCAGGTCAGACCAATTAATAGAATAAAAAAAAATGAAGTGCTGAAACACTATTATATTAGTGTAGGAATGTTGATGGTTACAGTGCTGCAGTATAAAGAAAAGATAAAATTTGATAGAGTAACTACTATCAACCTAGCCAAGTGGCTCCCTCAACGAAGATATAATCTTACTGATCCTTTTCTCAATGATAATCAAATTTCCAGATGATTCCCCTCTCTCCTCCCTATTCCTAATATAACTAACTTCTTACCTTACTCTCCTTCATGACGTTCGTGCTCCTTCTCACTTGTTATCTGCCAGCTCATCATTCCTTCTCACTAGTATCATTCTCTTCAAGTTCAACAGGCCTAACTCTATCATATATCAACTAGAAGCATATTAATGAACAAATTAAAGAGTCGGAACCTTACCTCTTCCTCCACCAAAATGTCATCAATATCATAGTAATTTGCCATCCTATCCTCTAGCTTGTTGCTCTTATGCTTTCTTTTGACTCATTGAAAGGTCACTCTGCAGATAAAGAAATTTTGAGCTTAAATTGATAATTTTTAAATGAAAATAAAAATCTTGATAAATTAATAAAGATACCTAAAATCAATCAGCAAAGAAAATGTGAATCTATTATACGCAGAACTTCATTCACGGTTGTTAGCGATGAAATGGAATGAAATATCACAAGTGTTTAGATCTACAACATATAGAAAGAACTAGCAAGATAGATGTGCATTCACACAAGCATCATTGATTTCTATGCATGTTCTAAAACACTTATAATCAAACAATTCCAGCAAAACATCTTCTAAGCCATATATGCCACCGCTGAGCTACAATTTGTTGGTTTTCAGAACACGTTTTTTGTTAAATTTTGCTCAGCTAAGCCAAAAGATAACACAGGGCAATTGCAACGAATATTTTGCATTGAGATGTCTATATGATCTAATTGCTTGTCTATTGGTGGGGTTGCAAATATGCAGTTATAGAACATGTACTTTTTACACTTGCCAAGAGATTATGATTACTTTACTTGTTCAATGCCTTCAGGCGAAAAGCTGGCATCTGCCAGGGTAAGCTATTTAGTCTGTTAATTCTTAGAGTCAGTCTCAATGATGCTAGAGGCAGTTTTGATGTATCAGCCCTAGTGCTACACCTTTATGTGTTGTACTGGGCACAACAAATGTGTTCTTTATACCAATTAAAAGAATATATCAAATATATGGTTGGCTACAGTTGGCACTAAGCAAATATTATCTTATTTCTCTTTGTAATGATTTAAATATTTCTGATTATGAAAACTTTGGATGATGCTGAGAGGAATCTTGTTAGTTTATCATGGATGTATTATAATAGACAAGATAAAATGACTAAGGCTCTGATAGTAAAATCACAATGAATTGTAATAGCTTATAATTTATTTTCTAAGACTGCTCGTGTTGGATAGTCATCAAGATAATATAGCTGATTAGTTGAATGTTATAAAGCTACTTATTATGTTTATATGACTACTCAGCTGAAGAATCATACTCTTCTGCATCTCAATTCCCTGCAACTGGCTCACTGGCTCTTAATAATAATAACACTAAATCCCCTACTTTCTATCTAGCCTGCTCCTCGAGGTTACCTACAGTATCACTTCCTGTGTAGGTCAGACAAATGGACAGATCCAAATGTGTTGACTAGTGGAGTCAATATTTCATACAAAAAACATCAACCCACAAGCGATAAAATAGTAAAATCATTATATATAAAAAATAAATAATAATAAAGACAACTTAACATCTACAAATTATAATTGCCTTCTACATACTTTCATAAATTGAAACTGTTGTAGGAGTTCTTGTGTAGACAATCATTCAAAATGTTGCAAAACAACCCATCAAGATACATCAACAAGCCTAATGACCTCCAGAATAATACAGAATAATACATAGCAAATTGCTATTAAATTGTTGTCACCAAACACAGTTGATTTTATAACCATGCCAACACAATAACATAGCATGTTTTTTAACCCAAAAAACCCATCTTTTGAAATGGAAATACAAAATGAAACCCAACAAACACCTAGACCTTGGAATCTAAGTGAACGAGTAGTGCAAATCAGAACCCAATTTTTTCAACAATAAGCCATTGATGATAAATCTTTATAAAATGAACTCAATGCAAAAGGCTAACTTGACTCTTGACAAAGTAGTGCTTTAACATAAGATTCATCATTCAAACTAAAACTAAATGAATAAAATTATATTAATTAAGTTATAAAGTAAAAGTTTACTATAAATCTTCCAATCTAGAATTATCCTCACTGAGACATTTTCACAAACACCTTGTGAGTGCAGCTATTTTGATGTTTTCCGTAATGGAATTGAAGGGAATCGGAAAATGTAAACATTCAGTCAATGTGGTTATCGGTTAGTGTCATTACCTCAACCTATTCACTGCTGAAATGAAATTGATTTTTTTTTCCTTTCTACCAGTTGCGGTGTGGTTGCCGAAATCGCTACCTAATGCTTAGAAAATAGTTGCTACCAGTAGTACTACGATCCGGAGCCGGCGATACGAAGAAGAAGGAAAGAACTTATCTTCAATTTGGGAGCTTGTGTAATTCAATTGGTGAATCGAATTTTGGAGGAATTGGATATTTTGGGGGGAAAAAGTAGGGTTTATTTGCTTCAAAATTGGCGCCATCTTTTTTCATTTTGACTTGGGCGCCATTTTTTTTGTAAGGAAAAATTGCAACGTATTGGATTCACTTTGGTAGAGTAAAAGGAATTTATCATTATGCACTGTATAAAAAAATTTAATTGTCAATTCATCACCTGTTTGATGGTTAAAATAAAAATTAAATTTCTCTCTTAACATACAATCCAATGTATACGATTAATTGTTCGAATAAAATTATTTTATATTATCAATTTTTTTATCTTTAAACATAATTTTATTCAATTAAATTTATACTTTATAAACAAATAGAAAAAATCACATCTCACAAAAAATTAAAAGAGAAATATATGAGTATATGTTCATTTTGTTTAGAATAAAACATTTAACTACTTAGATTTTAGAATATGAGTCATATTTTATACACAAAATATTAAAAACAAATAATTTCGAATATAATAGATATACATTAATAATATAAAATAATTTTATATTATCGTCCAATGAAAAAGTAAAAAATTGTTAAATTATTAAATTACTTTGAAATTTAAATGTGATTTATTAGAATATACGTCACGTAAAACAATTTTACACTATAAAGGATAATAATGTAGGATAAAAAGAATTAGTTATTAGAAATTAATTAACAAGCTTATGAATTTTTTCAATTGCAAACAGAGTAAATGAAAATTTTCTTATTGGTATAGAGGTTGAAAGAGAAGATACAAAAGATTAATATGATCTTGAACACAAGACTACTTCAAAAGAACACTGTCCACTAAATAATTTTCCAGTCATAATTTTGTTCAAATCTATCATTTCCTCTACCAATTACTGAGAACTATTTAAAGCCTTTTTAAGAATAATCAAAAGTAACAACAATTAACAATCACCTAAAAAGTAGATTTTACTTTCATTTAAAAAGAATATAGGTCATTATCTTTTATGGATTACTTGCAATGAATGAGAAGATGAAACAGCCAAAAGGACAAAAGTGGAGAAAATAAAATAACATAAAAGAAGATGAGAGGAGAGTGTAAAGGAAACAAGTTTATGAGACTGACTTTCATCTTTATAAGTAACTTATCATTATAAAAGGAAATACATCTGGTACATCATACAACTTATACTGATTTTTTATTTTTATAACTCCCTGACAAACACACCATGAAAATTTGCATATAGCTATGGGAGTATGGAACTTACATTATACTATACCTGCTAATTTTTAGTTAAACCATGGACTCCAACATTTTTAAGCAAATGTTAACAATGAAACTGCTAAATATATATAAGGTTGATAATAACTTCACAGCTTAATCCCACTGAAACTCTCTGTGAAAAGTCCACTCAGAAGGGTTCAATGTTCTTTTCCCATCAGCGGCAACAAGATCATATGGTGAATCTTCAGAAAATTCAGTATGCATTGACTTCCAGTGGAGGCTTGGCTTCCATTCAGCCTCCTTAAGCACTCCCAGTATCTCTTTCACCACAATTTTGCTTCCCTCAACTGCTAGATGGATGCCGTCACTGCATAATCAATTGAAATTGAGAGCAAAATTGAACATATTTTAGATAGATTTATGGTTTGCATCATTCTTTTTTACAACTTATGCCGGGTTAAATGACACTAAGGGGACTAATACAGGTTTCAAAAGATTGTATCAGCCAATATGCCTTTAGCGTAGGAAATTGAATGCTTAGACCTTCTTGCAAAGGAAGCACCAAGAAAAAACAAGATACTTGAGAAAAGCTACGGAAGGATTTGGATGTTGAACAATTACATTGCAATATGTCACTTGATAGAAAAATAAAACTGATAAAGAAAGATTGAAGCTTACGTAAAACAAGCATTCTTCCAGTCATCTATACTTTGCAGTGCACGAAAAAGATCAATGACTTTCACACCAAGTTCCTTGCATAGCTTTACACAAGCATCGGAATAGCTTTGGCATAAGTCATTTGTTCTTACCAGCTCACTAAAAAATGCGCTGAATAAGAAAGGAAAACGAAAACTATGTGATTAGAACTTTAGTGCATTGTCTGAAGAATAAAAGTGCAGAGACGAAAAAATATGTTCTTACCTAGTGTTTTCACGCACTTTTTCCTCGTGGACAGGAGGGCAGCTGAGAACGATGATACGTGTCTTTTCAGATAGGCTCTGATATTCAATAATCTCATTAAACTATGAATAATAGTTTTACTTCATATATGAAAATGTGATCACAGTTGTAAGCAAAAGATCATAATATTTAAGATATATTTTTCTCCAATGCTTGGTAAATGACACTATTGGTGGAGAAAGAATGAGGTGATTAACGGAGAACAAGTACCTGAATATGAACCAGTATCTTTCTCATGTTTGCGATATATTCCTGAAGAGGCACGTGAGGGCCTAGACCAGATGAGTGAGGACCCATCGAATCGTTACCTCCAAAATAAACGATCACAAGAGAAGGCTGTGTAGCAGCATCCTGGGAAGTGGCATGAAAATAAGTATGCAGTCATATGAAAAACTAAGAGAGATAGTATGTAAAATATATGGACTGTACAGTAACAGAAAATTTTCATTTCCACGGATCCAACATTAGCCTGCATAAACTTAAACAAACAAGTGCTCATATGCAACGGTAGACTACTCGACATTATTAGAATAGTATACGTGCAATCAGGGAAAGATATGACAATTGTTCGTTTTAGGTTCTTGTCCAGCCTCTGCTCGTATAAAAATTTGAACGGTTAGAGAAAAATTCCTAAAAATCGTGTCTTCGGAAATTCAGCAGACTTTCATTTTGAAAGGTAATTGTTGGAGGATCGACACAAAGTTTCTGGTCTTGGACACTTCCAAAATTTCATTTTGTTACTTTTCTATTTATTTTTTAAATTTAAGTAGAGAATCATTTAATAATGAATCGATAACTCCTAGTCATAAATTATATTGAAGAATACAAGCTGTGCCAAAGGAATCACTTTATTTGAGATATGATGATACATTTATATTGAAGAACAGAACCCAATACCTTTGGAAAAACTTGAGTGAGGACTTCGAGGGCACGCCGTGAGTTCCATCCGTAGTATCCTCGCACCAATATGTCCGCCTACAATGAGTACTTCTGCATCAGCACAAATTAACAGTATCTTGAAACAATAGAACAACTATTTCAGTTCTTGATGATTTTCTACTTCATAGACTCAAAAAATGAGGGGATAAAAAATACATAATTACAAAAGAAAACCGATTTTAAAATATGTGGTATAAAAATTTTACACAACACAACTAACTAGACAAAAACTGAAGATAAAATTTAAGAAAGAACAGACTCATTACGCTTCGGCCCCACCCCAGAAATATTAGGTCAGCGTGAATACTGAGATTATTGAGAAGTCAAATTACGCCCATTATCAAATGGGTTGAAATGGGACTGGATTAAAAGTTAAAACAGACCTTTGAAAAATTCTTGAAAAATTCTTGAAAAATAAAGAATCGTGGGAGATAAATTAGAGATCAAAAGAAGAAGAAAAATTTGAAAACCCAACATTTTGAAAATGAGTACCTTACGAGCATAGATATCAGAAAGGAGAGAACCCCAGCCGCTGTGGCTGTAACTGAGTTGCACGATGGAAGATCCGAAAAGAACAAATTGAGGCCTCTCAGGAGCAACCATCGTGTCTGGGATTTACGGTACGTAATAATATCCAAAGGAGGCGTCCCAAATGACACCTCCTAAGCTCGTGGAGGTTGAACTAAAACGATCTGCACAATGTAATGCTTACTACCTTCGGCTATATATACTACTCCATCACCGCTAATTAAAATATGGATAATGCTAAACTTGTATTTCAATGGCATACGTTAAAGAACTAAATTAAGAAATATTGTTTTAAAAATTGTGTACAAACTTTAATAAAAAAATATATTAAGTTTTAAATTGTTTTTTCCAATACAAATTACTATAAGTGGGAATGTTAACTTGTGTCATTCGAGCACAAGTTAACATTACCGTTAAAATATTATACTTAAATATTTTTAGTATTTTACTCAATATGAAAGTTGGTAAACAAATAATTAATATAGTTGAAATTGTGAAAGAGTCTTGTCAAAGAAATCAAGAAATTGTATTAAAGAATTATATATTTAAAAACAAATAGTATAATATTGGAAATGCCAAATCAAACAATATGGTTTGTTGGTTAGGAATGGTGATATCTTATTCACGCCAAAATCGACGTGACAAATCTTATTCACGTCAAAGTCTTTGTTTCTTATTACTGAATAGCGTCAAAATGGATATGATTAAGGGTGTTTGCATTGCAGTTTAAACGGTTTAGAAATAAAATTAAATCAAATTAAATTAATGGGTTTTCATTTGGTTTGATTTATTCAATTTTTAAAAAAAAATTATTGAAATAAAATAAAATTAAATTAAATTAATGGGTTTTCATTTGGTTTGATTTATTCAATTTTTAAAAAAAAATTATTGAGTCATACATAGTCACATACATATTCAAAAGACATCATAACTTATTTGAAAGTTAACTTTTTATTTAATATATAAAAATCACACAAAAGCAAAATAATAAAAATAAAATAATAACATAAAACAATACATGAAACAACAAAAAATAGAAGAGGTGTGAGATTAGTGAAAATGAAAAAGAAAGACAAAAGATATTAGAGATCAGAGAAGAAAATGTGTGATAAAAATAAAATTGAAAGAGAAAACAATAGCATAAAAGTAAGATGAAAAGAAAAAGAATATAATAGAATGGAGATTAGTGAAGAAGAGACAAGATGTACCTAACGAAGAATGTGTGATACTGTTAGGAGAGATTTGAGAATGATGAAACTTGAATCCTAAGTGTGAGACAAATAAAATCGTTTGCAATCGTAAGACTAAAGCATAATAGGTTTGAGTTTGAATTGGATGTGGGTTAAGTGAAATTTGAATTGTAACATAATCCGGTTTGGTTTGGTTTGCAATATATAAACCACAAATCGAAACGAACCGCGCGGTTTTGTTAAAAATAATGGTTCAAACACATCTAAATAAAATGTAATTTTTTGTGGTTTGAGGTTTGGTTGGGTTCGGTTTGAGGTTTTCTATTGGACCAATTCGATTTTGAACACCCCTAGACACGGGCACCCATTTGCCTATTTTTATCACACTTATATGTCTTCTATGATGTTTTTCGCATTTATCTCCTTAAAAAGAATATTATTTAGATATAATTATTAGAAATGACTTTAAATGTGTTTTAGTAATTTATTATTGAAGTTTGAGTAATCAACACTAAATAAAAAGTGTTTCCAATACCAATTTAATAATTCAAAAGGCCGATTATGATAATTAAAATTTATGAAACATAATGTAACTCTAATTAATTAAATGCTAAAAACTCTCTCTCTCTCTCTCTCTCTCACTCTCAGTTTGGGTCAATTGACACCATGACATCTACAAAATTTCACATTAATAAAAAAATCATTTAATATGCCAATGAGATACATTAAAATTAACTTATTTGATTGAACTTCTTGCGACGATAATTAATTATGTGCTTCATAAAAATGGAAAATCAACAACGGCTAATGTCCTAATCCACTAAGAGTGTTCTTAATCGATTAAGGAGTTTTATGCCTTATTATAGTCGATTGGCTAAGAGCCTTAGTCGATTAGGCAATGTATATAAGCTTCTGAATGTTTATGAACACCCTTTAATTAGTCCCACAAGCACCTTGATAGTTCCTCTAAGAGTTTTAATGAGTTTATCAAAATAGAGAGGTTAAAAACAGTTTTAGGTGAGTGTGTGTGTTACCTTAGTAATTTAATAATTACTCTAATATCTTTTACAATACTCTGATCACTCAGACAATTATTGGGCAAACTTTCAACTTCCTCTCTTTCACAAACTCTGGAGCTTCAAGATCCCTTGTTTAATACATCAATAATTCAACACTTTGTTTAGAACTTGACTCCTTCTATTTAATTAGGCTTGATAAAGCTTCATGATACATGCCATCACCAGAGAGATTGTTTGATTGAAGATCATTAAGGATTCCATCGAACATCACTTAACATCAGGTGTTGTTCTTAAAAGATTGAATTTGACATCCTGATCTTCTGAGTATAACAAATAGATCATAACTTCATATGGAGAATTCCCCTTATCAAAACCATATAAGTCTATTGACTATTGTATATATTATACTTAGAAGCAAATAAATCCACAAGATTTACCTTGTGGGATCCACAAAGCCTCTCATGGACTACATCTATGAACTTGGAAGACTTTACCTTTTCCACACATCTAAGGAATACAATGTAACTCCTTTCTTATACAAGTCCCTATATATTAAGTCGGCAAAAGTAGACGGATCTTTCAAGTAATTAACTAGCTTCACAATCCAAATAACAACCACATGCGTGCATCCTTCCATGGGGTATTTCTCATGTGTATGGTCATAAGGTGATTCCCCGTACCCGTGTCAGACTAGGTGATTAGCTTATCCATTCCCCCCTTCCCCCCTAAGGTACATGTATAATCACTACATCGACAAACACATGTAGTAGTTTTTTATTTGTCATGTAGTTTTCGTGGAGCTTTAGATTTAAATATTAAGGGCATGTTCAGTGTGTAGGATATGATAAAGGCATTATATAATAAGAAACTAGATAAAGACAGGGTAAAAATAATGACAAGATAAACTTATCACATCATGTGTTTGATGCATAGATGATACAAAGTATAATACTATTATTTTATGTGTGTGATACGAAACATAATATATGCATATGTGTGTGTGTGTGTGTGTGTGGACAAGAACATGTTTAGGTTGTTCAACACATATACTGTAGCCAAAGATGCTTGGGAGATTCTCAAAACTACACATGAAGATACGTCCAATGTTAGAATGTCAAGTTGCAGCTCCTCACTACAAAATTTGAGAATATGAGAATGAATGAAAATAAATCTATATCAGACTTCAACATTAGAGTATGTGACATTGCCAACAATTTATTTGCATTATGAAAGGAAATGTAAGAAGAAATGTTGGTTAGAAAAAGACTAAGATATATTCCTAATAAGTTTGATATGAAGGTCACAACTATTAAAGAAGCTTAAGACCTAAGCAACATCAAAGTAGATGAACTCATTAATTCCTTTCAAACCTTTAAGATGGTCTTAAATGATAAGTTTAAAAAGAAGAAAGGTATTTTTGTTAGAAATTTGATTATTTTGATATTTTTGATGAAAAAGTTGTTGGAGAAATTTCCAAAATATTAAATTGATAAATAATAATGGTTAAATTAACAAAATAAATGATCAAAAGTTGCAACTGTCTAGAATAGAACTAGAGGTCCTATAATGATTGGATGCGTGGTCAAAAGGTACAACGACCAGATTAACACAATTTTTCATAAAAAAGTTTGTTGTTATTGATATACAATGGTTGGTGAATGGTCATATTAAAATCAAACAAAACATTGTTTCTCCACATCAATTGGTACAAATTTTCTTATAAATAGAGATATTTGTCATCCATAAAAGATATACGGAAATAAATATTTTTAGAGCAAGAAAATATATCTAAGTCACTTCTTTATTTTTCTAGTGCACGGGAATAAATGAGGAAACTTTATTAAGTAAAATATCATTAATCGATATGCTTAGTGTGAATGTGCGGTTCATGTTAAGGTTTTCAAAGTATCTTGAAAGGGATTCGCCGATTAACCATTTTGCATCCAATTTGCATAAATTGGTGGGGGCGAATCGAACGTAAAACTTAGTATAAACACACGCTTTGAAATTATTTTGTGCAACTTTCATCGTACCGTCTTCATCATCTTCTTTTTGTTCATGTTTTGCAGCAGACCCCCAACACAAGATCAAACAATCTTTAGGTTCGACGTTTGATTTTCGATTTTGATCCATACTTTATTTATAATTAATATTAAAGTATGCAATTTTAAAGAAGATGGTAACAACTTTCAATGTCGGTGAAAGGTACATATTCATATTAAATAAATATGTCATTCATATGATGTTTTAAATACATGTAAAATATGTTGAAAATAATATTTATTTATGTTAAGTTTAGCATATGGAATAAATTTATATATGCATGATTTATAAATTATTCAAGTATGTGAATTTGAATAATTAATAGTATGTTTGGTTTATGTTGTATACTTGAATATAAAATACATGTTAAAATATTATTTTTGGTGCAAGTAATTTATTTTAATTAATAATGCATAAATTTCAGATAAAATAATTTGGTGGAAAAAAAATCATGAATTTGAATGTATGGTGCATGTATTGGTAACATGAGATTATGTAAATAAAATGTTAGAAATAGCAAGGACATGTTTAAATTGCATTTTAGTTTTTGTAAGAATTTATTAAATTTAAAATGATGTATCTCATATTATATGTGTATCATAATATGAAAGTATTATTTTATTTATCATGACATTAAAAATAATTTTGGCATATTTTAAGTTATTGTAAGTTGGCAAATATTTATAGAGAAAAGTTATAGAGCATATCAAGGATGTGAATTAATTGTTTACTATGTATTGTGATTTTTATTTGGATGTACCATAGAACATTGTTAAATATGAAACATGAATTTATCACATAAAATTTGTTATGCATATTAGTTATGCAAGAAAATTGTTTATTTTAAAAGAATAGAAATGAATTTTATGGTAGTGTATTTATATGGAGTTTATGAATTACATGTTTGAATTTAATTCATGAAATAAAAGTTAGTCATGACAAATTTGTTTGGTCGTGGTTGTCGATTGCTATGAATGTTTAATGCATTAAATATATTTCGCATATATGTAAGTGAAAGTAAAACTTCAAATTAAAAAGGTTAGCAAATAACGAATGATATAAAATTTGTGTATATGACAAAATGAATGACAGAAGTGTCATGATTATAGTTTATCAAAACTATCAAGAATATAAAATATATGTTGTATATGGAAATTGTACTAATATGACAAAAGTGTTATGAATTGATGATAGATGACAAATAGTGTCAAGAGTACATAAAGTAATCATATGCATGATTAGTTGAAAAATTGAATATTCAAAATTTATTAAAGTTTGGAAAAATCTTGCAATTCTTTGACGAAAGGATTGACAAAGATATGATGTATTTGGATATAATTGAATACAATAAAGTCATCATTAGGGATGAGGAACAAGCTCATATCTAATTAATCATCAATAGTGGAAACTCAACTCACACTTGATTAATATTAAGTCTTGAGTTTAATGATGAAAGTACACTATTAGAGTGATTGAAGTACTTAATGATAGATACATCCCAAGGAGTAAAAATACTTGGATCATAAGAATAAATGTGGTAGGATGAAGTTTTCCTCTTAATAGACATATATCATATGTTTGCTGGAATGCATAACTATGGGTGCATTTCTGATATAGTCTATCTATATGAGAATGAAGTTGTGCTGCTTCATAGGGTTCAAGGGTTTGACTCTTAAATTCTCATAAAAAATATATGAGACACGAGACCTTATTAAATGTGTCATATTAATAATTTGATCAATGGTACCGAGATTTCATGTGTGAGTCATGCACGCTTGTTCTAATGAATAGTTGGTTCAAAGCTTATCTGCCAATCTATTCTGGAATGAGTAAAAACTTAACTTACTAAGAATTGGTTCAAATCATAAGATACATTTATCTGAAACCATGAAATTTCCTGAATAATGGATTTATATATATTTTGAAAATGATGGGGGTTGTTGGAGAAATTTTCAAAATATTAAATTGATAAATAATAATGGTTAAATTAACAAAATAAATGACCAAAAATTGCAATTGTCTATAATAGAACCAGAGACCCTATAATGATTAGGTGCATGGTCAAAAGGTACAACCACTAGATTAACATAACTTTTCATGAAAAAGTTTGTTGTTATTGATATACAATGGTTGGTGAATGCTCATGTTGAAATCAAACGAGATATTGTTTCTCCACACCAATCAATACAAGTTTTCTTATAAATAGAGATACTTGTCATCCATAAAAGATATGAAAATAAATATTTTCAGAGCAAAAAATTATATCTAAGTCATTTCTTTATTTTTCTAGTGCACGAGAATAAATGAGGAAACTTTATTAAGTAAAATATCATTAATCGACATGCTTAATGTGAATGTGCGATTCATGTTAAGGTTTGCAAAGAATCCTGAAGGGGATTCGCCGATTAACCCTTTTGTATCCAATTTTCATAAATTGGTGGGGGAGAATCAAACCTAAAGTTTAGTGTAAACAAGCGCTTTGGAATTATTTTGTGCAACTTTCATCATACCGTCTTCATCATCTTTTTCTTGTTCATGTTTTGCAGCAGACCCCCAACACAATCAAACAAAAGTTAATTAAAGGTGGTCTTACCAGATCAGAAAAGGATCAGCAGCCAACAACACGTCGTAAGCTCCTTAGTTTTTCGGTGGTTGAGAAGAGGAGGGGGTGTGCCTGCAAGGTACTTCGATGCCAAAGTAAGAGATGGAGTAGAAAAAGCAAGTACAAAGAAAGTATGTAGATAATTGAATATCTGACCTTTAGTGAAAGAGGGTATTTATAGTGTGCCCCTAGCGTTGGGCCAACAGTTACTTTGCACTGAGTTGGATTGTAAGGCCCAATACGATTAACTGTCAGGACTTACGGGGCGTAGGGAAGACCAGCATGTGGTATTTACCCTGGGTCAACTGCCCTATGATCCTCGAAAGGTGGGTAGTTGCCTGCTGACGTGTCCCCGTGTGGGGGGCACGTGAAAACCGTGGGAGAGACGTGTAAGAGTTTCATGTGAACGTTGGAGGATTGTGTAACACCTCAAATTTAATTGGAATATTTATTTAATTGATTTAAATAAGAATATTCGCATTTCGGTGATTTTTGGTGGTTTTGTGAAATATTGGAAATTAATGGAATTTGAGTTATTTATTTTGAAGAATAGTGTGTAATATAAATATATTAATATTATTGTTAATTAAAATAAATACAAGTTGACTAAGGGCAAATTGGATATTTAAGAGGAGTTAGTGAGGGTAAGTTGGGAAAAGCCCAACTGTGAGGCCCAAGACTAGGTTTAACAAAAAGAAAATTGTGAAGAGATTAGGATTCATTTGTTAGACCGTGAAAAGAATTAAGGTCAGAGCTCTGAGGAGGAAGATTGGAGGCAAGAACTTTGAAAGGTTCCCTAAAATATTTGAGAAGACCTTGATCGATAATTAAGGTATGAGGAGTATTACCTTCATTATTTTCCATGTGTAACTTTCAATGTATTTAAGGTTGATTTAAGGTTTAAGAGTTTTGAAGGTGGAAATGAGAATTAGTGATCTTTGGCCTTCGTGGCCTAAATCTATTATTGTGAATCTAACCGTGGAATTCATTAGGGAAAAGGAAAAGTTAGGCCTTCGTGGCCAAAACCATGATATTTATTTGTCTAACCCCTAAGGGATAAGAATATTAGATAGTGAGTAACTCTAATGCCTGCAGGGTAATTATAAGGAATTTGTGATTTAGGGTGTGAATATGATACAGGATTGGCCTAATGAACCATAAGTTTTGTGCCTTTATCCCTATAAGACCTTAGAGATGATTTAGGGATGTTTTAGGGGCATTGGGAAAGTGAATCGTGTGGACTTTTGGGTTGAATTAAGTTCTGGTGTGTAGCAGAATTTGTTGTCATCATACTGTTCGCCTAGCGAAGAATGCTTCGCACAGTGAACAATGTTGTTCCCAGACTCTCCTAGCGAAGAATCCTTCGCACAACGAAGAAACTCGCCCCAGACTCGCCTAGCGAACATGCCAGTGAATGTAGCAGAGTTTTGCGAATGTTGATTGCATGCAACGATGCCTTGGTGTTTGATTCTGTGATTTCTGTGATGAATTAGCATGAGTATAATTGGGAATTCCATGTGATTAATATGTGATAATATGATGATTACCATGATTATAATTATGAATTCTATGTGATTAATATGTGATAATATGATGAATTAACATGAATATGACTGTGAATTCTATGTGATGTGTATATGATGATGATTATTATTATGATGAGCTACAATGACATGATGTATGATGATTATTATTATGATGAGCTACAATGACATGATGTATGATGATTATTATTATGATGAGCTATGATGACATGATGTATGATGATGATGATTATGATGAGCTATGATGACATGATGTATGATGGTGATTATTATGATGAGCTATGTTGATATGGTTTTGATGATGATGATTATGATGAATGATGATGCACCTATGATGTTATTATAAGGATGATTTGTGATGTGTGCATCATGCATTCATGTGCATCCGGACTTCGGTTCAGGACCTCGATTACTTTGGTTTCAATCCCATTGTGCAGATGTGAAGTGTTTTGATGTGCTCCGGTTCTCTAGTATAATCAATCCTATTGACGGGGATCTATGGAGGGTTGATGGCCCAATGTCCATCGCGTTGTGATGATTGGTACCACATGCATTGAGTCCTGTTGCATTTGCATTTATGAGTGATTTGGAATAGTTTATGATGTTATGACCTTGGAGGCCTATTGATGAATATGATGATGTTGAATATGACTATGAAGCCATTTTATATGTTGATTTTCATACATTGATTATTATGAATTATTTTACTCACCCTGCCTGTTTGAATGTTATCTCCACGTGGGTAACATGCAGATGACCGGGTTTAGCCGTGGATGCCGATGAGAACTTTTAAAGTTTTGAGTTGTTGGTCTTTGGTCAACTTAGAGGGTCTTGCTCTAATAGTGTAACATCGAGTTGGGGTCTTTGAGTCGAGCTATGTTTTAATGAGTTATTTTGATTACCTTTCCGTATAAGGAAAACTTTGGAATAAGCCTTGTGAGTTCCGCTGCCTTTGAGCAAATTTTGATATCTTTTGGGAAAACCTGTTATACATGGAGCATTGACTTATTTTGAGCTTTGAGAAATGTACGCCCATTTGAGGTGATTTATTATTGAGTTTAACATTTTACTCTGATGACTTTGAATAAATGTGCCTTTTAATTGTGGGGTAGAAAATGGTGTTACATTAGTGGTATTATAGCAGGTCGGTCCGTTCGGCCAAGTTGTATAATGTTATTTGTTCCCTTGTATGCGACATGTGTGTGAAAACACTGTCGGTACACGTTTGTTTTCTAAACTTTGTTTGGAGAAGTGGGAATAAAACAAGCGAGGGAGAAGCTTGTGCTTCTCCAGGATACTGCAAGTGTGGAGTGGCGGCTCAATGTATTGTTGAACGCTTTTATGGTTTGGTAAAGATGGTTTATGCCCCATCATGATTTTCGGCTGTCTATTGGCAAATTGAGGAACTGATCACCCCTAATCTCTTGTTGATAGTAGACTGAGTCAGGTTGGATGGGATAGACGTGTCTTGCAAGCTTAGATGGTGTGTGCAATGAATTGTTTTAAGTTAAGCTAAGTGCTTACAGATTGTTTTGGTGAATCAGTACAGGATGGTGTTGAGATGTTTATTTTGATGGAAACTTTAAGTATTAATAAAGTGGAGAAGTTGGTGGTGTACCAATTATTTATGATTGTCCGGAGGTTTTTCTTGATGAGATAAGTGATTTACCGCCGGAACGTGAAGTGGAGTTTGTGATCGACTTAGTTCCTGGAACTAGTCCGATATCGATAGATCCATATCGTATGTATGCATTGGGATTGAAAGAGTTGAATAGTCAAATTTTCTTGAGAAGAGATTCATTTATCTGAGTGTGTCACTGTAGGGTGCACCAATTTTGTTAGTTAAGAAGAAAGAAGGTTTTGTGAGGCTGTGTGTGGATTATAGACAATTGAACAAGGTGACTATCAAGAATAAGTATCTACTTCCAAAGATTGATGATTTGATGGATCATTTGGTTGTTGCAAGTGTGTTCAGTAAGATAGATTTGAGATCTGGTTATCATCAGATTCGTGTGAAGGCTGAAGATATTTAGGAGACTGCTTTTAAAACAAGGTATGGACATTGTGAGTATTTCGTGATGCCAATTAGTGTGACTAATGAACCATGTGTATTTATGGAGTATATGAACAGGATTTTCCATCCTTATTTGAACAAGTTTGTGGTTGTGTTCATTGATGATATTTTGATATATTCGAAGAGTAAAGAAGATCATGATGAGCATCTGAAAATTGTGTTATCAGCATTGAAAAAGAAGCAGTTGTATGCAAAAATGTCAAAGTGTGAGTTTTAGTTGAAGGAAGTGAGTTCCTTAGTCATGTGATCTTGAGTAGGGTTATTGTGGTTGATATGTCGAAGGTTGAAGCTGTATCGCAATGGGAAGTTCCAAAACCTGTTTTTGAGATTAGAAGTATTCTTGGGCTGGCAGATTATGATCGAAAATTCATTGAAGGATTTTTCCAAGTTATCTTTGCCATTGACGCAATGGACTAGGAAGGTTCAAGCTTTTGTTTTGGATGTAAAGTGTGAAGAAAGTTTCAAGAGCTTTTGAAGAGGCTGACAGCAGCTCGTGTTTTGATTTTGCCGAATCCGGCAGAACCATTTGTTGTATATTGTGATGCTTCGTTGTTGGGATGAAGAGGTGTGTTAATACAACATCAACAAGTTTTAGCTTATGCTTCAAGGCAACTTAAAGTTCATAAGAGGGATTATCTAACACATGATTTAGAGTTGGTTGTTGTTGTGTTTGTGTTGAAGCTCTGGAGGCATTATTTGTTTGGTTAGAGATTTAAGGTGTTTAAATATCATAAGAGTTTGAAGTATTTCTTTGATCAGAAAGAATTGAATGCGAAGCAGAGGAGATGATTGGAACTTCTGAAGGATTACGATTTTGGTTTGAATTACCATTCGGATAAAGCAAGCGTGGTAGCTGATGCATTGAGTAGGAAATCTTCGCATATACCGATGATGATGGTAAAAGAGTTAGAACTAATTGAGCAATTTCGTGATATGAGTTTGGTTTGTGAAGAGACTTCTTATGGAGTTAAGTTATGTATGTTGAAGCTTACTAGTGGTATTCTTGATGAGATTCGAGAAGGTCATAGATTTAATTTGAGTTGGTAGATCGGTTGAATTTGAGGAATCAAAGTAGAAGAACTGATTTTCGAATTAATAAAAATGGTATCATAAGATGTCGTGATAGAGTTTATGTTCCAGATATTGTTAAGTTGAAAAAGAGTATTCTTGCGGAAGGACATCGAAGTAGATTGAGTATCCATACCGGTGCTATGAAGAGGTGCCCAAATTTGAGGAAATTGTTTTGATAGCCAGGGATGAAGAAAGAAGTGGTTGAGTTTGTGTATGCTGGTTAGACTTGTCAGGAGCCGAAGATTGGACAACAGAGACCATTGGGTCTGATGCAACCGTTGAATATTCCATAGTGGAAATGAGATAGTATTTCCATGGATTTTGTGTCGGGTTTGCCGAAGACTGTGAGAGGGATATGATTCAATTTGGGTAGTTCTGGATAGATTGACTAGATCAGCTCATTTCTTACCAATGAGGATTAATCATTCTATGCTGAAGCTAGCTGAGATGTTATTGAGAAAGTTGTGAAGTTGCATGAGGTACCGTCGAGTATTATGTTTGATAGAAATATGAGATCTTCCTTGAGGTTTTGGGAGAGTTTGCAGACGCTTTAGGTACCACATTGAGATTGAGTTCTGCCTATCATCCGCAGACGGATGAACAGACAGAGAGAACTATTCAGTCTTTAGAGGTTTTGCTGAGAGCTTGTGTGTTGGATCATGGGATAGTCATTTTTCGTTGATTGAGTTTACCTACAATAATAGTTATCATTCTAGTATCAGAATGACACTGTATGAGGCTTTGCATGGTAGGAGGTGTAGGACTCCTTTGTGTCGGTATGAGTCAGGCGATAGTGTTGTACTCGGACCTGAGATTATGCAAGAGACGACTGAAAAGATCAAGATGATCCAAGAAAAGATGAAAGCATCGCAGAGTCGTCAGAAAAGTTACCATGATAAGAGGAGGAAAGCACTTGAATTCCAAGAGGGAGATCACGTGTCTTTGAGAGTTATGCCGGTAACTGGTGTTGACCGAGCGTTGAAGTCTCGAAAACTCACATCGTATTTTGTTGGTTCGTATCAGATTTCGCAGAGGGTGGGGGAAGTAACATATTGGATTGTTTTACCGTCGTCGCTTGCGAATTTACATGAGGTATTTCATGTGTTTCAATTGAGAAAGTACATTCTAGATCTTGCGCATGTGATTCAGATGGATGATGTACAAATGGGAGATGATCTGACTGTTGAGGCGTTGCCTGTTCGGATTGATGAACGAGAAGTGAAGCAACTACGAAGTAAAGAGATTGTCTTGGTAAAGGTAGTTTTGGGAGGACCAACTGGAGAAAGTTGGACTTGGGAGCGTGAGGATCAGATGAGGGAGTCGTGCCCGACTCTGTTTCCTTGAGATAATTTTTGAGGGTGAAAATTCTTTTAAGTAGGGGAGAGTTGTAACACCCCAAATTTAATTGGAATATTTATTTAATTGATTTAAATAAGAATATTCGCATTCGGTGATTTTCGGTGGTTTGTGAAATATTGAAATTTAATGAAATTTGGGTTATTTATTTTGAAGAATAATATATAATATGAATATATTAATATTATTGTTGATTAAAATAAATACAAGTTGACTAAGGGCAAATTAGATATTTAAGAGGAGTTAGTGAGGGTAAGTTGGGAAAAATCCAATTGTAAGACCCAAGACTAGGTTTAACAAAATTAGTTTAAAAACACATGTCAATTTTAAATGAATTAATTTATTATAAACGAAATAATAATTATATAAATTATGAATAATTTTTATATATAATAATCATACTTTTTAGATAAATTTTGTGTTTTAAAAATTCAATATTTTTCTGCGTTCTTTTTTGTCAAATTAAAAAGATGATTAAAATTTTGTTATTTATGCTTTAAAAAATAAAAATAGGAAAACATAGATAAAGAAAAAATTAAAGTTAAAATGAATTCAAAACTTGAAGAAAATAAAGAAATGAGATGACAAAAGAAAATAGATATTTTTAACTCTTTTACTAATACAATTTTTAAAAGAAAAGGAATAAGAAATTTGGTAATAATAAATTTTAATAGATAAATAATTGATTTATTACTATAATTCATTGTTTTGTAAAATGATTTATATAATTATCCTTATTACAAGAGTACATTTTTTATACATTTTATCAGGATTGATATGATGTCATAAATAACCAAATTGAAAAAAGTATAATTAGTGAACATTATGATATAAGCCAAAAATATATATAAGATAACTTATGGATATTGAGAAACAAAGTAGTCATAAAAAAACAAAAATGTCAGGTACTTACCTATACATTAAGAAACATCATAAATGCTGTGGTATTGATGAACCACCTTATTTCATGGAGAGAAATGAATAGATAATGAACAACCTTACTTCATGGAGAGAAATGAATAGATAACTAATGAACAGTCATAGTAAAAATGAAATGAATAGATAAGAGAGGAGACTTTTCAAAAAATGATGAGTAGGTGAGAGGAGAGAAATAAATGAATAAACAGTGTCAAAAAAAAATATGATGTAACAGATATGAGTAGGTTATCCAATTTATCACTACCATAATGACTCTATCTTACTTTAACTTGTTTGGGAGATTTCACCAAACATAAATTTAAGATATATAAATAGTTATTTAATCGGAAAAGAACTCAAACTCATAATAGACTGTGGAGAAGGAATAGAAAAAGAGTTTTTGGAAATTGTTTTTACAGATCTGTGTGCAAGTTGATACTAGGTGGTTGAGATATAACTACAACTTACAATAATAAAATATATTTATTGAAAACCTGAATATAATATTTATAGTTTATATATTGTATTATATTTTACATTTATTAAGAAAATAATGGAAAATAAAAAATAAAAAATATAATAATTTTTTTTATGATACTGATTAACATTACTGTTTAATTTTAATTTTAATTTTTTATTGAATAACTAATTAATAGATGTATAATTTATGAAACTAATAATAAAGTATAATATAGAGAAGTTTTAAATAGATATTGATTATAACTTTAGTACTAGTACATAAATATTTTTATAATATAATAAAAAGTTAATTATGATTAATATATTATATTATATAATTGATCATGGTTAAATTTAGTTTTAATAAAAAATATATGAGAAGTACAGCACTAGGATAAGATAATGGAATCCCTTAAAACTTAATTAGATTTGTGTTCGAATTTAAGAGCAATACTTTATACAATTGGATATAAAGAATACTCTGTTTATAAAATATATATATATATATATATATATATATATATATATATATATATATATATATATATATATATATATATATATATATATATATATATATATATATATATATATATATATATATATATATATATATATATATATATATATGAGATCTAAAAAAAACTATATATATGATCTAAAAAAATTGTATAAAATTTTGCTTTTTATATGTCAAATAAAAATATATTATATAGTAATTAATATATATTCTTAATTATTATATACATTAAGTGTGCTAATTCATCATTTATTATATCTATAGATTTATTATTTTTAAATGAATATTTTTGTAAATATTGTATTTGATGGAGAAATATGAAATAGAAATATAATTTATGAAACCAACATAATTTATGAAACCAACCATAAATATATTTGATGGAGAAACAATAAACTTTCATAAATTCAATATCACTTTTGGTAATTATGTCTGCGCATGGATGATATTATATTTATGTTATGAATAACGAAAATAAATATTAGTCATCAATTCATATTTATGATATGAATACATCCATAAATAAATTTCATACTAAATTATCAAAAAGATAAATGTTACAGTAAATTTTGAATTAAGAGAGATATGCAACAAAATTCCAATTAGATTAAAATTCCTCCTAAATAAACATAATTCTAATTATGTTTATTCTAAATTTTCAAAATCATATTTTCAAACATTTAAGGTTAGATGATTAGATCATACTAAATTCTTTTATTCTTATCATTATTTTTTAGGTTGCTAATTTTCTCTTTATTTTATTTTAATATTTTTTACAAATTTATCTATTTAAAAATATTTTTAGTAATTTTTTTGTTTTTAAATTTACTTGTGTGGTTTTTTTTAAATGTTTAATTTGTTAGACAATCTATTTTCTTTTATATTTTATTTTAAAATAAGTTTTTTATATTTTTATTTATGACTTTATATTATTTATTACTTTATATTTTCTTTTACATTCTGTTTTAAGTTAAAAAAATTATATATTTATCTATGACTTATTATTTATTTGTTTTTAAAATCCATGTCACCGCAATGACTTTATGTTATTTTAAAGATATTTATTAGATTATATAGTTTATCAAGCTTGAAAAATTAATATCAATACACATTTAATTTACATAAAAGTGTTACAACATAAAAATTATAAGAATAATTTTTTTTTTATAAATCAGATATTTTCTATACACAACTATAAATTCTAATTTTTGAGTCAAATGAAAATATATTAAAAGAAAAAACTCTTCTTCAAGAGATTAATACTACTACACTTTTAAATATTTTAATTAAGTTGGAAAAAATTCTTGTCATCTTAACCATAGAATATAAAAAACATCTATATTTCTAATTAATTTTAGAAAAATATTAAAATAATAGTTTAGGCTTTTATACTAAAATAATAATAATTAAACTCGTGAATATTAGTAACTAAAAGAAAATTATAATGCACTTAAAACATTAATCTTTTTAGAAGAATAAAATTGTAGTCTCATTCATTATAAGAAATTTTTAGGTCTAAAAATTGAAGATTCAAGAGTGTTTAAATAATTGAGTTAGATATGACCTCTTCCAAAAAAAATTCAAACACAACAAATATAGGTATATATAATAAAAAATAATGGGTAGAAAATAAAAATAAGCTATAAAAATCAATTAAATTTTAATATTTTAACATAAAATTAATATAACAAAATTGAAACAAAACTACAGCTTATATTAATATTGCATTTTGACGATTATATATATATATATATATATATATATATATATATATATATATATATATATATATATATATATATATATATATATATATATATATATATATATATATATATATATATATATATATATATATATATATATATATATATATATATATATATATATATATATATATATATATATATATATATATATATATATATATATATATATATATATATACTCATTTAAAAATGTATTAAAAGTAAAATAATATCTTCTTCAAAACAATAACATGTATAAAGACAATAATATTGAATCTGAAATGAAGCCCCATATTATTTTTATGATGTAAAATATTTTGCAAATTTGATGAGCATATTCACATTACTCATTTCAAAACAATGACATGTAAAGACAATAATATTGAAATGAACCACCATATTAGTTGATGTGAAAATATTTGTAAATGTGGTGAGTTGGTGGTGTATTTGAGAGAAATCTTGAAAGTGGGGCGAAAGGCATTCTCTCAACCATTTTCGAGTCGTTTTTTTATCTAGGTCGAGCTTCTTTAGCTTGATTCGACGGTGTCTTGTTTGGATGTATCGCTCGTTTCTCCATTCATAAGGCTTGATCGTGTACTAGGTCAATAATCTTAATATGAAAAATCGTGAGATTTCAAGAAATCAACCGTTCATTTTTAGGGAAGTTGTTATAACCTAGGGAGAGTCGGTTCACTTGAATGAGATCCCTAGGGGCTATAAGTACGATAATGTTACAATACTAATGAGGCTAACCAATAACACCAAGAAATACACACATATAACAACTTCTAACCTCACTTGAGCAAACTCTCAATACCCTAACAACCCTTATTAACTAGGGATTGTCACGCTTATTGTATTTTTGGCTATTACGATTAGCGCCCTCCGTAGGCCCTCGGTAAAATTGGCCTGAGCCACACACATATCACATACTCACAGATGCTTTTACCATTTTCACACGAGGACGTTCAAGCAAACTATCAAGAAGACCACCAACACCATTGTCAGAGGTTTCACCGGAGAATGATAATCTACCTCTTCCCAAAGAAGATACGTTCGACAAGTGTTATCATCAAGCATCACACTCACAAAAGCTCTCAATGTCTCTGACAAGGTCGGGGAGCATAGAACCACCTTTTTTAGAGAATACATGACTGACATATTCCTCCATAATAACGATCTCATGGTCATTACAATTCAGTATGCCAACTGGGATGTAAAATGGGTATTAATCGACCCTAGAAGTTCTGCATATATCATGTTCTAGAGCACCTTCCAAGGGATTCAGATGGAGGTCAAAGACCATATCTCCCTTGAAACAACATTTGGTGCAGGGGCGAGTACAAAAACCATAGAAGTAAAGTATCTCGTAGTAGACGCCACATCTGTAACACCCTAAATTCAATTATAAGATTTTTCGTGCAATATTTTACCATGAGAGTTGTGCATTCATGTTCAAGATGTTTATATGTGTGGGTGTTCATATGTGAGTGATGAACTCGATGAATAAAGTATGTAAATCCACGATTAAATGAGTGAATTGCATGCTAATTGATGTTTGGATGCTATATGTTATATCTTTTGATGTTGTTATACGATTTAGGGTCAGGGGATGTGACATTAGAGTTCTGATTTAAACTCTAATGTAGAAAACACAAATTATGTTATGGTTCAGGGTGACGGGCATCACCCTAATGACGCCTTAGTAGTCATCACATTAAAGGCGCTGACAGGCGTCAGTTGTCTGATAGGTAGACTGTTATGGTCCTTAGGCTTAGTTGGTTGGGGCGCACGTCACAGGAGTGACATGTGAGGTGACGGGTAACTCTCCACGCTTCCAGAATGAGTGTCATTCACTTAGTTGTGTGGAATTGTTTTTTCGTTCCAATTTTTGACGTGTTGTTGTGAATTGGCTATTGTTCGGGGGTCATTTTTTATGAGATTGCATGTTATGGTGAATCATGCATCACGACGTACAAGCTTCGGTCCAGTTTTTGGTGGGCCTTGGTCCGTTGGTATGGATTTAGGAGCGAGTAGCTAATTTCAATGAGGATTTAAGGAAGCTTTGCTTATGGTGATAACAATGATTTTTGGTGTGCTCTGGTCTAATGGTGAGGAATTGGGAGCGAGTAATCGGTTCCATATAGGAATATGTGAAGCGTTACCGATGGTGACGGTAACAATTTGGTGTGCTCTTCTCATATGATATGGATTTAGGAGCGAGATGGACCTGTGTTATCTATAATGGTATCACATGCATTATTGAGTTGTGGTGTTAAGTGCAACTGCATTCACTGTTAACTTATCTATATTTTAGATGAATATGTTTATGTGGGTGAGTGAGAATACTTTGGCGATGTATGCGAATGGCTTGTGGTGAATAAATGTTGATGTTTGTTTGGGATACCTTTTCATACTTTTTCACCATTATATATTATCACTACTACGGAAAACATATATAATGACGGTATCACATCCGTTGTTAGGTAGTGTGTGCTTATATGTATGCTGATTTCCACAACTGGCGAGTGATCGTGGTTATAAGTTAGATAGTGTGCATCTTATAATAACGAGTAGAAAAAATAACCATTGTGAAATAATTTATAGGTCCTGGATTTGAATCCCAGCAGTGCCACTTTTTTTGTTTTAACATTTTACCATGGTTATATGTTCCAACCGTGGTGGTATGTGTAAGAGTTTATTATAAAATATTGGATTGCTTGTTTTACCCTACCCCTCATTAACCATATACAACCATTCAAATAGATTTTTGAGATGATAATAAAAAAAATTAAATTATTCTTGAAAAATAACTAAAGTAGTTTAATGTTTTTCGAATTGCATACATCTTGTAATTCATGATTTCCTCATTAACCCATATAATTTGATTCAATCCCAAAATTTTCAAAATAATGATGATGAATGGATGTCTTCTAAGTCTTTCACACAAAATTTGATTTCCTCTTTTTTTCTTCTTCTAGTTTATGCAAACATAAAATTTTGTATGAAAGACTCATACTGACATCTATTTATCATCATTGTTTTGAATAATTTGTGGCATTGAATCAAATTCTATATGCTAAAGAGGAAATAATGAATTACAAGATGCGTACAATTCAATAAACATTGGATCGTATAAGTTTATTTTCAAGAATAATTTAATTTTTCTAATTATCATCTAAAAAATCTATTTAGATGAATGCAAGTTCAATAAAGGGTTAGTGAAACAAGAAATCATATATGATATAACAAACCCACAAACAATATTTATCAACAAAAACATCAATTAATTAACATAGATTAGGAGAACTTGATAACTAACCGTTCCTTGAAGCTATGAAGAGGATAAAGTAGAAGAGAAAGTAGAAAACATGTCTTCACTATGGGAATATTATATGAAAGACTCATATAATATTTCCACACTAAACACAATTTTGCAACTCCCTTAGATCCATGTTCACACAACCAGTTGCATCAGTGATAAATAAAGAACCATAACCACTTGCTAGCTAAAACATCAACAACATGCAATAACATTTATTCACAACATAAATATCTTTAATTGAAAAAATTCATAGAAAATTAAGACAAACCATCATGTGAAACACACCCATAGTATGCAAACTTATAAAATGAAAGTAGGATGAAACTGAGGAGAAAGCTGCAAACTTGTGTCAAATTTGAATGGATGTCATTGTAGGTCTATCATACATGTTTGCATCTTTCACTTAAGCTTTATCCTTTCTTGTATTTATATTCATAGAAACATAAATCAATAGTAATCCTACAAACGCCATAAAAAATAGCATGTTAACATAAACTAGCAGTACATTGTAATCTAATAAAAGGTTAACTAGCAGTACATTGTAATCCAATACAAATTATCAACATACAAGGTTAACATGTGATCCAACAAAGGTTAACTAGCAATACATTGTAATCCAACAAAAATTTATCAACATGTTAGCATGTGAAACACAATAAGGACTTTAATCTTCATGCCTAGTTGAATTCGTGCAGTTATCAAGGTCTTCATTTGATTCAGAATCAGTTGCATTCAGATTCATAAGGTCATTCATAATAGCCTCTACCTTTCTTATCTTAATATTCTTGATAAGAATCTTTTTATAGCATGTTACACCAGACGGTTCAACCTTCATGTGATCCCTAACAACTTCAACTTCCTTGGCTTTGTTCAACCATAACTCCAACATATAAATAACCACCTTTGAAATATGAGAGAAGGATCTGAAATTTAAGAGTAGGATAGGTTTAGATGGTATCAAAATGGTTGTAGGAAAGAGAAACTCATTTTCAAAACCTAAACCTAAAGCATATCCAAACCAACAACAAAACATGTGAAACCAAAGTAAATAATATGAAAATCATGTGAAACATACAACAACAAAAAAACCCATAAACTCCTGAACAAGAATAAAATCATGTGAAACATAACAACAACATACACGAAAATGAGAGAATAAGGAAGAATAAGAAGAATAATTTTATGTATGAAGAACAAGATTGAGGCTATACTGTAAAATATGAAATATAATGAAGAAGTATGAGAAGAAGAGAGAAAATGTGCGTTAGGGTTTTCCTAAGAGATACGACGACACTGTCAAGATGCGAGAGTTAATTCGCTTATATATGGGTAAACAATTTAACCAAGATCGTATTCAGAAACCATGATAAAATATAATGCCTTTTACAACAGTTGACATTAACAAACATGGTGATATATATTTTAATTTTAATACACACACACACAGATATATATATATATATATATATATATATATATATATATATATATATATATATATATATATATATATATATATATATATATATATATATATATATGTGTGTGTGTGTGTGTGTGTGTGTGTGTGTGTGTGTGTGTGTGTGTGTGTATTTTAATTTTAATACACACACACACACACACACACACACACACACATATATATATATATATATATATATATATATATATATATATATATATATATATAAATATATATATATATATATATATATATATATATATATATATATATATATATATATATATATATATATATATGTGTGTGTGTGTGTGTGTGTGTGTGTGTGTGTGTGTGTGTGTGTGTGTGTGTGTGTGTGTGTATTAAAATTAAAATATATATCACCATGTTTGTTAATGTCAACTGTTGTAAAAGGCATTATATTTTATCATGGTTTCTGAATACGATCTTGGTTAAATTGTTTACCCATATATAAGCGAATTAACTCTCGCATCTTGACAGTGTCGTCGTATCTCTTAGGAAAACCCTAACGCACATTTTCTCTCTTCTTCTTCCACTTCTTCATTATATTTCATATTTTACAGTATAGCCTCAATCTTGTTCTTCATACATAAAGAGCGACCGTAAAAGAAGAAGTTTAGAAGCTGACAAACATCATTTTCATAACAGAGATCAAATACCCTTCGTGCCTGCTAATGTAGTTTTGGTGAGAAAGGAGTCAAACAAATGGCATATATGCATTAATTTCACAGACCTCAATGTCGCATGTCCCAAAGATCTATATCCCTTCTCTAACATAAATCACCTGATTGACGAATCTTTGGGTAACATGACACTTAGTTTCATGGACACCTATTCGGGGTATAACCATATTAAGATGGATCTTATTTATTTACCCAAGATGGCATTCATGTATAACCATGGTAGCTTATATTACAATGTCACATGCTCATGGATGTAGTGTTCTCCAAGCAAATAGGAATCAACCTGGAGGTTTATATTGATGACATGATTATAAAGACATCAGAAGGGGGAAGCCATGCAGAAGATTTAGAGGATACCCTGGGGCTATCCAGGAGTCACAATGTGCACCTGAATCTAGCCAAGTGTTCATTTGGCATACACGCAAGAAAGTTATAAAGCTTCATGCTCACAAAAATAGGCATAAAGGCGAACATAGATGAATTTCGAACCATCATAAACATGAGAAGCCCCTCCAGTGTTAAGGAGGTTCAACTGCTAATTGGGCGCTTAGTCGGCCTCTAACGTTTCCTTTCCCATGCAGGTGACAAGACCTTTCGCTTCTTTGCCACACTAAATAAAATGAGAGGTTTGAATGGATATACGAATGCGAACAAGCATTGTCAAATTTGAAGGTATTCTTACACCACCCATTCTAACATGATTGATAGCCATTTTTTCGTTATATCTCTACTTGTATGTTATCGATCACACATTAAGACCAATACTTTTTAGGAAATAGGTAATGTAAAGTGACTTATCTATTTTGTAAGCAAAATGTTCGGAAGCATTGAGGCTTGTTATGAGAAGATAGAAAGGCTCACATCGACAGTGGTGATGACTGCAAGAAAGCTTAGATCTTATTTTCAAGGACATTAGATACTGGTAAAAAAGGGTTATCTCATTCACCAAGTCTTTAATAAGATAGAATTGGCTTGAATGATGGTATCTTAAGCAGTCAAAATATATGAATACGACATCCAGTATATTCCCAAAGGCAACATAAAGTCGCAAGTCTTGGAATATTTTATGGAAGAATTCAACACGCCTATTAGCAAAGAGATCTATGTTGGGAAAAGTTTTGTTCCATATCTACTATCCTTGAGTTTTAATAATAAAAAAGTATAAAGAACAATTTTGTACTCTAATAGTTTGTTGAGTGTGTAGAATTTGAACAAGCTAGATGTTGAATAGAGCAAACTATGAATAAAACAAATGCTGACTATAGCAGGTATTGAATAAAGCTGAATAAAACAAACTCTAGACTCTGGACTCTGGATAAAGAGATACTCTGGACTCTGGACAAAGAGAGACTCTAGACTATAGACATCATCAGATTCTAAACCAAAGATAGAATATGAAGAAAAGCTAAACTTAAAGTCAACTTTGGATATCCCAGTCAAATCTAGTTGAAAATTTTATAGATATCAAAATTAGTTATTCTGAATATGAGGACATGGCTTTTGGAAGTACTCAATAAGAAAGCTAACAATCAAAACCAGAATTTGTTGATACGCCATTACCTCTAAAGAATTTCAAACAAATAACCTCTTATTCTGAAGATCTGATTCTGGGTGAAAAGACACAAACAATACAAACCAGGTCATCATTTAGACAGAACAAAGAAATGCTTATAGGACTGGTGTCTATCACAGAACCAACATCCTTTGATGAATCTTCTCAATCACAAAACCAACATCCTTTGATGAAGCTCCTCAAAACTCAGAAGCACCAATCTTGCATTCTGGAGAAGGACGAGGTAAGCAAAAAGGTAAGTCAGAACGTCCAAGTCAGAATCCGTTTGGGAATTTTCGTCATCCAAGCTCTAAATGATATTAATGTTTTAACTTACGTGCTTTCATTGTGGCTAATAACTATGTTGAAATGTGTCTAACTAGTTCTTACAGTAGTAAAATTATTGAATAAACCTTTAGAGTAATTATTATTTTAATTGGATAAGATCCAATTATTCCTTGCACCCCCTAGGTCATCATTATGTATCGTTTCAAATGTTTGTGCGTTTAAAACAATTTTCAAAACTCACTGTATCACTCTTTTGACACATAAAATAACTCTCAATACTCACACTTGAATCTTTTCAACCCTAAACCCTAAAACTCCAATGACTGTTCAATAAAACTTGGTTGAAATGGTTGAAAACTTATATGAAACCTCTCTATCAACACTGATGGCTCCAACGACCTTGCTGACTTCCTTGGAGGACCCCTTCTTAGAGTTCTTAGATGATTTTCTCATATTGTCAAATATGAGAAGAGCTAGATGGAAAATAGAGTAGTGTAACCTTTCTAGTAACGAAATCTCACTTATATAGAGAGTTTGGGATAAAAGAAAATCAACTTTATTTAATATTCCCCAATGGACATATGAGGGAGATATTTTCTTGGTCTTCAAGCATATCTCCCTGTGTTTCTACTACTAATTCTCTCAAATGCTCAGTTTCTAGAACAAGATTGGAGCAACTCGAGATTTGAAAAGTGTTATAAACCATTCTATCAAGGTTACCACCACCATCCTAAAATCTTCTTTGCTAGATTAATTGTATTTTTTTAATCATTTTGTAGTGTCTTTTTCAAAAATCAATTTTAATGATATTTGTATCTTTTTTATTGATGTTAAATGGAGAGAAAAAAATGATTTTGATTCATTTTTATCCCAAGATAAATCCCAAACATTTTAACAAAATGATGGATAAATTCTAAGACTATATGTGTCTATTGAAAATAAAAAATTTTCTAGGTCTTAAACTCAGGGGGAGCTTGCAAACATCACTCTGCGAACATAAGCTAAGAAAATTTTGAAGTCTAAAAATCAGGGAGGCTTACAAACCTAACTCTTATTTTTAGCTGATTATTTATTTAGCCAAAATCCTTCATCAAAAGGGGGAGATTGCTGGAACAAGTTTAGTTCTACATCTACTATCCTTGAGTTTCGACGATGATAAACCATGAAGAATAATTTTGTACTTTAATAGTTTGTTGAGCATGCAAAATCTGAACAAACTAGATGGTGAATAAATCATACTTTGAGCAAGTTAGATGTTGAATAGAGCTGATGCTGAACAAAGCTGGAAAAAAAAAACTCTGGACTTTGGACAAAGAGAAGCTCTAGACTCTGGATAAAGAAAGACTCTGGACTATGGGCATATATAGACAGTGGACTCTGGACAAAGAGAGACTCTGAACTCTGGACATCATCAGATTCTCAACCAAAGATAGAATATGAAGAAGTGTTAAACCTAAATTCAACTCTTGATATCCCAATCAACGTTTCTGAAGAATTCAACCCATATCTACTCTGATAAATTCAAGCCTCATCCTCATTAGACTCTAAAGTCTCATTTATCAAGGCTATGGAGATAATACAATTTGAGTTGCGAAATCAAATGTACAAATACATTGATATTTCCAAGGACGGTACTACCGATGGCTATCAAATATTTTCTTTCCCTTATCCATAATTTATGGCTCAACTTTACAGTTGTAGAATTTAAGATGTTTCCAATTCTATACTCCAATGGTATTATTCTTCATCTATATAAAAAATTCAAAGAATGTAAAGAAACACGATAAACCATGACGATGAACTTCATTGAAGAAATATGCTGAAAGAATTTCAATAGAGAAAATCAATAGTGAGAAAGACAAAATAGAGATAAACACTTAGTACTCAAGTTCTTGTATTCTTAAGTGTAAAGTTTGATTATCACTTTGTGTATCTGCTTATTTAGAAGCAATATTGTAAACATAAATCTTGTATTTAAAAATTGTTAAATTCCTCAAGGGACTAATTTTAGTCAAAATCCTTAAGAAGTCATTGATGGGTAGCCTTTGAGTGGTAATTCCTTAAGGGGCTAGTTTAGTCATAATCCTTGAGAAGTCATTGATGGGTAGTATTTGAGTTATAATTTCTTAAGGGACAAAGTTTAGTCAGAATCCTTGAGAAGTCATTGACATGTATTCTTTGAGATTGTAATCAGTTTTGTTATTAGATTATGTTTTGTTAAGAAGGAAAAATCACTCTGACGACTGGACTGGACTAACCTTGTTATCGGTGAACCATAATAAAAATATCTTGTCATTTTAATCATTATTGTTATTGTTTTTTAATTGCAAAAAACTATCTTTTTTGAAACCCAACTTAATCCCCCATTTCTTGTGTCTTATGAACCTTCAATCTCCCCCGCCTAGATCTTTCTAGTGGATGAAGCATGTAACATCAAAAGGAGCAACATTCAGCTAGTTATAGAAGGGCCAAATGATTTGTTGATTGAGTAGTCATTAAAGTTTTAATTTAGGGTTAGTAATAACCTTAAATAGTCATGAAAGTTTAAATTTATGTCTAGTAACAACCAAGTCATATATGAAGCTCTCGTCATCGATATGACCTTCTCCTTAGAATTAGGCGCAACAATTTTATAAGCCAAGGTCGACTCTCAGATAGTGGCAACGTAAGTTTATGACGAGTACCAGACAAATAAATCTTGGCTCATAAGATACTTAAGAAAGGTGTGTGACTTATCTGAGCATTTCAAAACTTTTAAGATAAAGTATGTGCCTAGGGAATATAATTTTTAGAGTTGCTGCCCAAGCTGACTAGTTCGAAGAAAGCAGGTTTCAACCGCACTGTAATACAAGAAACACTCACCATCCCTAGCATGGAGGTAGGAATGTGAATTGTATCAATTTCACATTGATTGATGGCTGAATGGTGCCAATACTCTACTATCTGCAGTCGTGCGTGTCGCAACCGACAAAATGACAGAGTCGCCATCATCCTTTATTCGTTTCTAACAGGAAATTATGATAAAAGCTACAAACTAAGGGTGAGAGACTAGGTTCGGGAGTAAGTTAAGTAAGGGGAGGTATTAGACACCCTTCACCTCTATTGTATTCAATGAGATCCTCCTTCAATTATAGGGTTAATGTGTCTTCAAGATATTTGCTTATCACTTATCCATTGTTTAATTATTTGTGTATTAACAAAAAAATATTTAAATTTTTACAAAGAGAAAACTTAAAAATGTTTTTGATTATTTGTACTCGCTAGAGTCTTAAAACTCTATGCCTACGTACCCTCAAGTTTATTGAAGGATCAAAGCATTGTAGTTCGTCTTAAAAATGTTGGTTGGTTGGTTGTTTTTATCCCTTAAAAAAATTCTCACGCATTGGGGGCAGAGAAGTCTTTGATTTTGAAAAATACCTCGATGCACAAGGGCAGAGGACTTAATGTTTAGGTGAATTAAGTTGATTTTATCCCTTTTGATTGATTGCAAAAAATCTCATTTATTTTGATTTAAGAAAATAACCCATATGTGATATTAGATATATAACTATTTTAGTAAAAAATATTAAAAGTTTAACTATATAAACCCCAAATATGATATCCCTTGTCCATGATTGTTTTTTATCCCTAAGCCCTACAACTTTATCCCATTAATTATTCCAAAAATATCTTAAAGTTTTGTCCCATTGATTAACCCTAATCCCAAATTGATCAGTATCCCACAAGTAATCCCATTTTATCCCTTATGTTATTTTAAAACAATTAATCCCTGATTATTCTAAAATTAATCCCTAATATTAATTAAAAAATTTAATTATCTTTTTTGTATTTTAATCCCCTATTAATCATAATTGCCCATATTTATCTAATTATTATATTTTTTATATTACTCCCTTTATTACACTAATCCCTAAATTAGATTAATTAATTTAAAGTTATATACTTAAATAATAATAATTGTTGAATATATATATCAACCCTAATTATTCTGTTTTTTAAACCTTAATCCAAATAAATAGTTAAAGCAAATCATTAACTATTAAAATAATATGATTAAATTGATTAAAACCCCGGGTGCTTACTGACTTGGATTAGCAATGGCCCAAGACTCTAGGGGTGTTGGTAGTAAGGGATAGAGGCCCACTACCTCTAAAGAGCCCAAGCTAAGGGGGGAAGGGGAGGGGGGCATAGAGAGTAGTCAAATGTTGACTCTGAATCTAACATGTTGGATTGATCTAAGGGTTGTGCATTCAATTTGTAAGGGGCATTAGATCGGAGGTAAGGCGATCACACGTAGGAATGACAAATAAACTCAGACCCGCTTGCACCCGCCCGGGTCCGCCTTAAAATTAATGAGGAAAACCCGATTTAATTGGGTGCGGGTGCGGGTAGACACTAAGACCCGCCCACACCCACCCCCGCCCCACCCCCGAATAATGTATTTTACTTTAGTTCCCTTATTTGACTTATTTTAATATTCATTTATCAATTATATTTTTAATTAAATTATTAATGCCCTTATTACAATTAAAATACTCAAAGTAATCAAGTTAATATTCATTCATTAATTAAAATTTTAATTAAATAATTAATTTATTAAAATAATCAATTTTTAAATTAAATTATTAATTTTTATTGTAATTAAAAAGAAATTAATTTTTTTTACGGGTGGGGGCGGGTGCACCCGTTCTCCACTGGGGGCGGGTCTAGGTGGTAAAATTTCACCCCCGATTGGGCTTGGGGGCAGGGGCGGGTGTGTTATATGGAGGCAGGCGCGGGTGCGGGTATAGTTAAACCTGCCCTCGCCCTCCCCTGTTGCCATCCCTAATCACACGGTCACGAGTGAAAGTCAACAGTGTGACCATAGTATGCTCGCGCTTGCAGAAATATTAGTTGACCGAAGTAGCCAACATATCCTACGCATTTGTAGTGTGCCACTAGGGAGGAATCCTACCTAAAACCCCACCGCAGCCGCCTTGGCTTGGCCTCTGGTCGCCGCTAGAACCACCCTACTCTGATTGAACTTCAATCTAAGTTCATTCTTGAACCCATGATTTATGAAGATTACGAACCTTAAGGAGGAACCCTACCCAGAACCCTATCCGACTAAGAACCTTAGCCCCATCTGAAGAACCCTAGGGTTCATATGAAGAACCATAACCCTAACCATAGAACCCCAAAAACATCAAACATCCCTAAATCAGGGATCACGACTCCCTTAACCCAAATCAAACATCAGAAACAAAAATTCAAACAAACAATCAAAAGCACTAAACCAAACCTAAACACAAATCAACCCAGAACAACCACAATTAGGCGGAAATACATGTATCGATGGTTTCAAGGAACACACTTACCTTTCCGGTCGTTTCCAATTTAAGTTGTGTCCCCTCCCTTTTACTTAATTCCTTGTTTTGATTCTGATTCTTGATTCTTAACCTCCTCTGATCTCCTATTCCTTTGTTATTGCAGGTTTGATGTGGCTAAGCTTGAAAAAATTAGAGTTTCGAGGTGACACCTTAATCTTAGTGTGATTCAAGCTCTAGTGACGGATTTGGGAGATTGCAGCAGTAGTCAATTTTTTTATGTGTTACTTTTTATTTATTTTAATTCATAGGTTTATATAGATAAACATTTAGGTTTAGAAAGTAATTAGGTTGATTTGTATTTAAAAAATTTAGATTTGATTGTAACCTGATTCATTGTAATTTGATTGACTTTTATTTTAAGTTTTAGATTGGATTAGATTTAAGTCTTTTTTTATCTGGGTTTTTTTTGATGTAATATGATTTCAACGTATGCCAAAAATTTGATCTATTATTCTTTTCAATCTTTGATCCTTTCTTCTGATTACACACACAGACTAGGGTTTCGAAATTGGGAATGGACTCACTTTGGTCCACCTTTGACTAGATCTAAAAATTAATAAAAATGAAAATAATAAACTTGATAAAAATAAAAATCTAATAATAAAAAATCTCACAAATGTTACGCGCCCCCTCCTTAAAGCAATAATCAGACTTAATAGAAGAATTGACCAACTTTAACTTAAATTTAATATAAATAACATTAAATGTGACAATAATCTCATTACTAATAATAATTTAATAATATCTAATAATACTAATAATAAACTGCCTAATAATATATTACTTTGATTCTTTACTAATAATATTAATAGTAATTTAACATTAATAATACCATTAGTAATAATATTACTAATCCAATAAACCCTATTATGACACCAATTATAAGATGCTAATCACCCTAAATAATAAGTTAATGATGATTTATTTTCCTTACCTCAGCTAATCATTAATGACCTAAGTCGTAGCAGTAATAAAACTAATACTAAATAAATTCTAAGACCTAAAAAAAAACCCCTAAACATGCTTAATACTAAATTAATCCATAATCTAAATGGACTTTTAACAATATCTAAAATCCTTCACCCCTTAAAACTATTTTCACTAAATGGGCAAGAATAGTAACCCTAATCATAAAGTGAAACATTAAAAAAAATAAAAGTCAAAATAGTCCCCTTTTGAATTTTTAAGGTCATTGGTGTCAATTAGATGACTGGTAAATAGTGGTCAAAATTTGGGGTACGACAATGCGAGTTACCACATGACGAGTTAGAAGCAAAGTATATCTATAAGTGTGCAGAGAAATATATCATTAAGTCAAGGAAGCTTTATAAAATAGGAAGAGTCACTCTCATGCTACGATGCTTGGGGAGCGCAAGATCATCCTAGTCTTGGTTGAAGTTCATCATGTAGCTCGCGTCAGTCATATTGGGGGGCGAACTTTGAACTATAAGCTATTAAGATTAGGGTTCCTCTTGATATTTAATAATCTTTCACTTGATCAAAAAAGCTGGATACGACTCTAGCAATCCCAAATTCTGATAGCTTGTGGAACCTTAATGCTCTGTTAGTATCCTAACCCAACTTTGATAGAAATCTTAGCAGAGCCTTTGTTGATCAACTTTCCTACAATTTCCTTGATCACAGAAGTCAGGTAGGACTCTAGTGAACCTCCGATCTTTGTTTGATAAAACCCTGGTAGAACCCCTAATGGAACCATTGACTAAAACCTTGGTGAAATTCCCAATGAAACCTTTGATACAACTTTTGATGGAACCCCTGATGATAGAACTCTGATGAACCCTTTGACAAGAAATTCAGGTGAAACCCTTTGATAAATCCCGGATGAAACCCCTTGATAATAACACTTTGTTGAAACTTCTTGGTAAAACCTCAGTGAACCCTTGGTGGAACCCTATGGATAATGCTCTAATGAAAACCATTTAATAGAACCATTTTGATAAAACCCTTTGATTAAACCCTAGTATATTTGATGGAATGTATCCCTCGTATGAGATAGGTTACTACGCTGGGGATATGAGAGGTGAATATATGCTCACTGGTTGATAACGATCATTTAGGATGACTGACTATTGGATAAATTCCTTTGAAGACTCATGGTGAATGAGCTTGCTGGGGAAGTACTTCATTGAAAAGGTGTTTGTGGGAAAGCTACTTATTAGGGAAGGAAAATAAGCACTCCTACCTGGGAATTATAGTGGTATAGCTGGGGGGTTAGACCTCTACAAATGGTTACAAATCTGATGTCATGTATGCATGTTCTGAAATGATGTACGTTTTCATGCATGATGCGTTATTTGGGTTAACATCTCTTTTATGCTATGTGCATGCAATGTATATATTCCTGGGGACCAGTGTTTCTGTAATGCCCCGATTGATCTGCTGTCGCGCACATATCAAAATGAGTACTTTTAAAAACGGTAGTTTAGCGATAATGACACGAATCGTATCATAATGATTATTTTATTGAATTAACCAACTAAAGTAAAGGTTTATGGGGGATTTAAATTTTTATTTAGAAAGCAAGGAAAAATAAGTGATTATCAAAATAAGCTGAAACGACTAATCCTACTGATTTGAGTTCTGACTTATCATAAGTTATTATAACACCATTCCATAAGCGGATCCGATCCTATTTGATTACAAGATCAATTAGACAAACTCAATCAATATCATATGAATTATGTTCCTGTTTACCACATAAAACATGATGGTTTAAAGATTAGGCGAAGACTAACGAAGAAGCTAAGTTAACACGCGATTAAAATTAGAAACATGCATACAATTGAATTTTTATTCAATTATATCCTATGAACAACAATCAAATTAAGAAAATGAAAGAAATCAAATTAATCAAATGACTTCATATAAAATAATTGAAAATAAATCGAAATTAGATTAGTATTAGAATAACCTCAAAGCGATAGAACCGTATAGTAGGATTTTGCCCTTGGGAATTAGTTCTCCATTACAATCGTGCAAAGCAAAACAAAATCGTGAATAATGTGTAATGTCTATAGTACCGTGATTGATCTACTTAATAAGGATTCATAATTCTAATTCAAACCGGGTTGAAAAACGTAAAACCGGCCCAAACATGACCCAAAAATAGTTATTCTCTAAAGGTCTGGAACTTCAATGAATTATTTGACATTGTTTCACTCTGAATCAGTTCTTGGTTTCAACATAAAACTTATAGCTCTTTCTCTTAGCTTTCCAACTCCTATCATAATGTGTCAATCTAATTCTCATAGCTCAAGTTATAATCTGTACAGTAAACATGTATCAAATAACTGTTAATACTGAAAATAAAATACAAATTTAAATTAAAGGCAAAAATAAACCTACTTATAAAAACACAATAAAAATAGTAAAGTTAATAAAACAAACTAGGAAAATGCCTAACTACAATGGTAGAAGAATGTGAATCAAAATGCACTGATCACCGACTCTCCAAACTTTTAGATTTTTATATGTACATGGAATGGCCCATGATGCTCTTGATATCGAGGAATATGTTATTGAGGGGAAGAAACTTCTGTGCTGGTAAGATTGTGACTGTTGATTTATGGACCCCACTTCTTTCTTGGGAGGCAATGTTGGAAGAATATGATTCCTTTAATGTTTTAAAATCAAAGTAAAAGACGTTTTCCCTTAAAAGCTTTCAATTATGCCTAATGTTTCAATGCATTATTCACAAATAATTGACACTTTATAATCAAGCGAAAAAATTGAAAGGCAAAGAATTAGATTTGAAAAACATATTTTATTTATTGAGATTTGACCCGTAAATGTTAAATAATACATAAAGAAGTAATTTCCGTAAGGGGAGATCACCGACAAGCTAGAAAGATGTTAAATAGCAATAAAAAAGACTTATTTATGTCTCTATTGAATTCAACAAACTAATATCCCTAAGTCTTCAAGGTTACAATACTTCTCTTTTGAAGACGATGGCTGGATTGATTTCTCCCGTTTGAGTTTCTATTAATAGTGTGATTTAAGTGCTTACAATCATATGCCTTTTGGATATCCCTAATTTTTTCCTGGACCGCTATTTTCGAGTCTTAGTCCATCAGGATGATATACCTTCTTTTTTTTTTACTAAGCTACCCTTTAAGGTTTTTGACTTATCTGATTTTATTTTCTTATATAAGTCCCTAATTTTTTCCTAGATTTCTCTTTCGAGTTTTTAATCCACAGGGACACCCTGTTTTTTTGCTTAAGTCTCCCTTTCAGGTTTTTGACTTAACGGGCTTTTTATCCTTTTTTTTCTAGGCATAGTATTTTTTGACTGCGTCGGAGTTTGCTGGTCATGGTAACTCCGCTCCATCCATGGTTGTGAGAATTAGGGCTCTTCTAGAGAAGGCCCTTTTCATGGCATATGAACCTTCATAGTTTGGGGTCCATTTGCCGCGGGGATCTTTATGCATGGGTAATATATTTCTTATCACTAAGACTCTTTCGTCGAACAGACAATGACAAACTTTCTTGTCGAATGCTCACTTGAGTCTTCGTTGATATAATTTCCCATAACATACTGCATCCATGTGCTTCTCTTCTATGAATTTTAATTGATTGAATCTTGATTATACCCATTCTGCTTTGTCTATTTTGGCCTCCATCAAGACTCTTAATGAGAGGATCTCGACTTCAATAGGGAGTACCACTTATGTATCATATACCAAAGAGAAAGGAGTTGCTCCTATCGACGTACAAACTGGGGTTCTATAGCCATGTAGTGCAAAAGGGAGCATCTCGTGCCAATCCTTATAGGTTTTTAAAACATTTTCTAGATGATCTTTTTGATATTCTTGTTGGCTTCTTCTACATCACCGTTTGTTTTTAGTTGATAGGGTGACGAGTTATAGTGTTCAAATTTGAAACTCTCGTATAACTCATCCATTACTTTGTTGTTTAGATTCAGCCTATTATCCGCGATAATCATATTAGGAATCTTGTAGCGGAAAAGTATATCTTTCTTGATGAATTGTGCGATCACTTGTCTCTCACATTATTGTAGGAAGCAGCTTCTACCCACTTGGTGAAGTAATCAATGATAACTAGAATGAAATGGTGTCCATTCTCAACTTTCGGCTCGACCATCCTGATTATGTCTATACCCCACATAGAAAAAGGCCATGGAGCAGTTAAGACATTCAAGGGATTTGGTGGCACATGAACTTTATCTGCATAGATCTGACACTTATGGCACTTCTTGACGTATTTGAAGCAATCTGACTCCATAGTCAGCCAGTAATACCCCGCTCTAAGAATCTTTTTAGCCATGGTATATCCATTGGTGTGAGTGCCAAAGGATCCTTCATGAATCTCTTTGATAAGCATTCCTATTTCATATCCGTCCAGACATCTGAGTAAGACCATGTCATGATTCCTTTTGTAAAGTACATCCCAATCGAGGAAGAATTAGGCGGCCAATCTTCTGAGCATTTTCTAATCTCCACTTGAGGCGTTTGCAGGAAACTCTTGTTTCTGGAGGAATTGTTTTATATCATGAAACCAGGGTTTACTATCTGCTTCCTCCTCCACTGCTATGCAATAAGATGGCTCATCTAAATGCTGAATTATTATAGGTGTTGCTTCATTATACCACTTGACTTTGAACATGGATGCTAATGTAGCCAAGGCATTCACTAGCTGATTCTCTTCCGGAGGGATATAGTTGAATGTGATCTCATCAAAATAGATGATCATTTTCTGGACGTGGTCTTGATTCTGAATTAGCTTGGTATTATGTGTTCCCTATTCTCCTTTAATTTGATTGATGACAAGAGTCGAATCTCCATATACTTTTAAGATTTTGATTC
Source organism: Lathyrus sativus (assembly GCA_963859935.3). Lineage (NCBI taxonomy): Eukaryota > Viridiplantae > Streptophyta > Magnoliopsida > Fabales > Fabaceae > Lathyrus > Lathyrus sativus. The sequence continues at coordinate 428,683,787 of OZ012739.1, forward strand.
TTAGGTCGATGGCTTCGTCAATTCCCATAATACATTCTTCATATTCAGCCATGTTATTGGTGCAGGTGAAGTATAACCTAGCTATGAAAGGAATATGGAACCCTGTTGGAGAAGTTATAATATCCCTAATCCCATGTCCTTCTACGATTGAGGCACCATCAAATATAAGCTTCCATCGAAATCCAGGTTCAGGTCCTTCTTCGGGGCCTGGGGTCTCATTATCCTTTATAACCATGACGTCTTCGTCAGAGAGTTCAAACTGCATAGGTTGATAATCTTCCATTGGATGATGAGTGAGATGGTCCGCTAATACACTCCCCTTGGACGTCTAAGGGCCCATACAAGAGCACAACATGTTTTCTCCAAGAGTGAATATCATGATTCATAACCGATGAATTTCTTGCTCAAGTAATATATTACATATTCTTTTCTCCCTGTTTCATCGTGTTGCCCTAGTACACAACCCATTGAATTGTCAAGTATTATTAAGTACATTATAAGTGGTCTTTCTAGAACTGATGGTACCAATATATGTGGCTATTGTAAAAATTATTTGATTTGGTCGAAGGCATTTTGACAACCTTCATTCCACTCGATAGCTTGATTTTTTTTGAGTAACTTGAAGATTGGCTCAAAAGTAGCTGTAAGGTGCGAGCAGGAATTCACAAACTTCTTGGACGGCTTTTACTTTGTCGAGATCGACTTATATTCCCCTATGGATGACTATGAACCCTAATAATTTTCCAGACCTGACTCCAAAAATGCAATTTGTAGGATTTAGGCGTAGCTTGAACTTCCTTAATTCTATCAAACAACTTTTGTAAGCTAACTATGTGATATTGTTCAGTTTTTGATTTGACAATCATATCATCGATGTAGTCCTTTATTTCTTTGTGCATGATATCATGGAAGATAGTCACCATTGACCTTTGATAAGTTGCCCCAGTGTTCTTTAATCCAAATGGAATTACTTTGTAATAGAAGGTGCCCCAGAATGTGATAAATGTGGTTTTCTCCATGTCTGAGGGAGCCATCTTGATCTGATTATAACCAGAGAATCCATCCATAAATGAGAAGACCAAAAACTAAGTGGTGTTGTCCACTAAAACATCAATGTGTGGTCATGCGAATTCTTCCTTAGGACTTGCTTTATTAAGATCTATATAATCCATGCACATCCTTACTTTCCCATCTTTCTTCGGTACCGGTACAATGTTATCTACCCATTCTGGATATTTCACAACGGCTAAGAACCCTGCATCGAATTGTTTTCTGACCTCATCCCTGATTCTGAGAGTCATGTCGGGTCTACTCCTTCTTAATTACTGCTTAACTGGCAGGTATTCTGGCTTAAGTGGTAGCTTGTATTCAACAATGTTTATATCTAGTCCTAGCATATATTTATATGACCAGGAAAACACGTCTACGTATTCACGTAGTAACCTGATCAGTATTTTCTTTACGTCCTCGTTTAAAGAAGCACCGACTTTGACCTCTTTCCTATCTTCTTCAATTCCCAGATTGATCACATCCATTAGTTCCTGATGAGGCTGTATTACTTTGTCCTCTTATTTTAACAGTCTGGCTAACTCTTCAAGAAGCCTACAGTCGTCCTCATCACCCTCTTCCGCTTGGTTAATAGGGAATTTGAAGTTGTAAGGGATTATAGCAGCGTCGTTTTCAATAGGTTCAATTTTAAATCTGCATGAATGAGATTTTCTTTTTTTATTTATATATTGGAATGAAGTTCTGGGAATGAGAGTATTAAAAAAAGTATTGCTATATTTTAAAAAAAAATTGAAAATGAAAGAAAAAGAATCTTGATTGAAAATATAATGCAATTTCATTGATAAAATAAGTCATTGAAACAAATGGGACCCTATAAAGCTTGTTTATTTGTCTTGGGTAGAGCAAATGACTTATTATTTTGAAAACAAAATAGTAAATTACTTTGAAACAGAAATCATCTCAAGAATCTCGATGGCCTTCTAATTGTTGAGAGTTATATCTGGTGAGCAATGACACACCAAGTCGGTTATCCCTTTCTCTTATTCTTCAATTGTAGCAACTTGATCTTCATCTCTTAATCCAGCACTGCGGAAAGTCTCTTAGAGAGTACGAAGCTTATTCTGATGAGTCTTCTAAGCAACTTCATTAGTCGGTTTGTAACACAACCCGAACTGATCTTTTCTCTCAGGTATTTCTAGCAACTTCCCTCCAGCCCCTCATATCTCCATTCTTGATTAGATCTATAACCTTTCCCCATGATGAACCCCACCTTTCCTTCTATGGAATGACTGATCGTCGCTATCCAAAGCTTGGAAGGGTATTTCATTAGTTTTCTCGTCTAGCTCTATATATCTGAATGATGAAATATGGATGATAAATATAGCTTCCTCACCCTCGATGATTATTAACTTGTCCCTTGTTACGAACCTCAGCTTTTGGTGAAGTGTGGAGGTGACAGTGACTGCATCTTGGATCCAAGGTCGTCCCATAATACACTTGTAGGAATGGTTGATATCCATTACTTGGAAAGTAACTATAAATGTATGTGGTCTCACCTTTATTGGTATGTCAACTTCCCCAATTAGAAATCTTTTTGAAACGTTGAAAGCCCCAACAACCAATGAACTAGTTCTCATAAAAGTCCTCATAAAGGTTAGCTTCATGAGAGTATTCTTGGGCATGACATTTAGAGTTGAGCCTGTGTCCACTAGTACTCTTGAAAGGATATTGTCTTGGCAGTTGATTGATATATGCAAGGCTTTATTTTAGGCTTGCCCTTCAAGAGGAAATTCATCACTGTTGAAACCCAGACAACTCCTTGCAGTGATATTAGTGACTACTCCATCAAATTGATCTACTGTTATGTACTTTGTGACATGTGCCTCGTTTAAGATCTTCAACAGGGCTTCCATGTAAGCATCATAACATAGTAACAGAGATAGTATGGAGATTTTGGAAGGAGTTTGGCTTAACTGGTCCACCACCTTGTAGTCACTCTTTCTGATAAGCCTTAAAAATTCTTCAGCGTCTTCTTGGGATACAATTTTTTTGGAAGATCCTTCTCCCGCACTTGTGGTTGCTTTTCCTTTTAAACTTTATGGGATATTCTTCTTTGGTGGTTGTTCAGAGGTGATCACTCTTCCACTACGGTTCATACCTTCAATACAATCTATGTTAGTAATTGTTGGTGCTAGTACTAGAGGCTTACCTCTCACATATGCTGCAATGTTATAATTCCAGGGTCTAGACTTAGTACTTTCATAAGGAAACAATGTAGTAACATGGAAGACAGTGGGGCCTTCTGACATTACTAGCACTGGAATTTGGAATGGTGTTGGAACTGGTATTTAAATTGGCGTTTGAGAAGGCATTGAAACAAGTATCTAGAATGGTGTCGGAGCTTCCCTCCTTTGATAAGGTATTTTAAAAGGTAAGTGCCCCTGGGATTCTATTATTAAAACATTGTCTACTTTCCTTAAGTATCCAATTTGGACCATGCCTTGGTCCATCATTTGTTGAAGATACCTTTTCATCTTTTTACATTTATCAGGATTGAGCAGACAAACCTCACATTGAGTGTGAAAATTTTCAAATGACTCATAACCAATCAATATTTCCCTTATCTTGGTCATAAGGGTTTTTACTTGGTCTACCCTTTTTTATCAAGACATCATCTTCTAACCCTTCAATCGCATTGATATTTTCCCTAGCGCTCCCCGATAATGGATTATCTTTCACATTTGGATTTTTAGGAGTGAAGGAGATAATCTTACGATCGAGTAACTATTGTACCTTGAATTTGAAGGCCAGACACTTCTCAGTGGTATGCCTTGGTGAACCAGCATGAAAGTCACATCTAAGATTGGTAACATATTCTCGAGGAAGAGGTGTGGGAGAAGGTGCTAGAGGTTTAATATCCTCCATTCCCTTCGAAACTACATAAGCTAGGATCTGAGTATATGACGTGGGTATGGGGTCAAAGTCCTTCCATGTCATCTTTTGATCCCTTTGGGATACCTGTTCTGTTGTTGTTGATTCTGCAGAAGCGGTGCCCCAGGCTGTTGGATTTGAAGCGTAGGATGCGCCTGTGGTGGGTACTGATTAGGAGAAGTTGCAGCTACATAAGGATTGTAGGGTATCTGAGCATACCTATTAGTTGTAACAACATTGTTCTTACCCTTCTTTAATTTTTTCCAGAGTACCTATTATTGCTATATTGATTGGAGGATGATTTCCCAATCTTCCCACTCTTCAAGCCATTCTCAATTCTTTCCCCAATTATTACCAGGTCACAGAATTCGGTGAATACCGAACCAATCATCTTCTTATAATATGGGACTTGTAGATTACCTATGAACATGTAAACCAGTTCACTTTCCAACAATGGAGGTTGCACGCGAGAGGCTGGTTCTCTCCATTATTTAGCATACTCCTTGAAGGATTCATTACCCTTTTAAGACATGTTCTATAGTTGCACACAGTTAAGAGCATGTGTACTTGTATTGTCTTAGTAAGGAATTAGCAAGGTCTTCATAGGTCTTGACATGAGTTCGCTCCAATTGCATATACCAATCTAAGGATACCCCACTTAGACTGTCTTGATAGGTATGCATCATCAGCTTCTCATTTGCAGCATATGCAGCCATCTTTCGAACAATCATCCTAAGGTGACTTTTAGGACAACTGACGCCCTTGTGTTTTTCAAAATCCAGTGCTTTGAATTTATGAGGTATGAACACATCAGGTATTAAGCACATTTCCACAAAATCGACTCCAAAAACATTGAACCCTTCAATAACCGTCAGTCTCTCTTTCAATATTTTATATTTGTCATCAACCCTTCATCCTTCCACAGCAGTAGCCAACTTATTTTCAGGGACCACCTGTCTTGAATGTTCATCTTCATATTAGAGGTTCTAGACTACATAGTTTTCACAAGGAACAAGTATCTGCGTAAGATGAGATGCTCCATTAGGAATAGGTGGAGGAACAGATCCTTCGGGAGGTAGGGCATCCACCTTTAGTTTGGCAGCCTCAAATTCATCATGTTCAATATCTGCGACAAATCCCAATAGAGGATTATTATCCTCAGACTGAGGGGTTTGTGTAGGAACATTTCTTTTGTTGTTAGACTCAGTTTCCCTTTCTATCAAGTTTTGGATGGTACAAGTTGTCATACCCTAAATTTGTCCTACCCCTGTATATATCTTCCATCTGTACATTTACCCGCTTGCTTTATCCAAAAAAAAAAGTCCAAAAATATGTTGTTATTTTCACTTGAAGATGTCAGGTCAGGCGTGTGGATAATGTTGAATGAGGAATAGTTCAAGTCACCTGGTTGAAGCTAATTTTTGCAGAGTTTTCAGTACAGTGCATATTTGGAGGCATTATTTTTGGCATCAAGGCATTATCCCTTTATTTCAAGGAAATGAGATTTTTGTTCATGGCAATATGATTTCACTCCCTATTTAATATCAAGTTTGAAGGTGGATTTATTATTTTGATTCTTTCAATTTTATTCAAGGCCAATTTGGACTTATGACTTTTTTCCGGGCTCATTCAAGTGTCTTTCATTTTCAAGTGAGAAGTCAAGTGAAATGGACTTTGGCTTTTGAATTCATATGGGAATTTCATCATAAAGTTAATCGTGAATTCAGGGATGTTGTTCCAATCAAATCACAAGTGAAAATTCATATAAAATCCATTCCGCAAACAAAATCACAATTAGAGACCCATTTATATTTTCAAGAAATTCATACAAAAAAATTGTTCTCAACAAAATATGATCCACAAGCCATATTCGCAGCACATATTTAATTGGTGTTAATTGCAAAGCCCATCCCATGTTAAGTTCATATTGCATATATAGTTTTTTTTCTAACTTCATCATGAAGAAGATTGGTACAGTAAAAGGGTAATGACAAGGAGTCATAAAAGACCCACTCCAAAACAAACGCAGCGCGCCATGAAATGCAAAACCAAAAGCTGTTTTGTCTCATTTCTTTTACATGACAGCTACTTCAATCTTATAAGACTGCAACTAGAAATATTGATGCAAGAAACCATAAATTCCACACAAGCTAAGCCATACAACCGACCTACAAAAGTCCTCTGCCTTCACGCGAGTTTCACGCAATGACGCGTTCCCTAATTCACAGCACAACGCAGCCCGTACATCAACCTTCACATCGTACAACACCAATAGGACTTGACAAGCCGACAATACCACCTTATGGCACATAGTGTATGATCCCGCAATGCTGTGCGTACAACGTCAAAATGCAACAAGTCACTACCAATTTCACAGGCTGTACTTGCACATAACAAGACCAATACACACCTGCACAAACTGTACATACCCCAAGCTTTTTCCACTGCCTCACAACAACAAACCTCACCTGCTACAAACACTATGAAGAGCCTCAAAACAGTCGTAGACTATCACAACCATGCGCGACAATTTCACCCAAAGCCAACGACCATTACGGAGCAGCTTCGCATCCCACATGTTGTACCCATAACATCAGCAAAAGAGGATAAAGTGCAGCAGCCTGTGCAGGTTGTGGTGACTTAGCAGGCGACCTCAAATTTCACGTAACATGATTGTGCCTCAAGACCTGTAAGATCTTCAGTGAAGCTTTATAACAACACCTCAATAGCACACGAATCATGGTGCAATTACCCCTCACGCGTAAAAACCAGACCTGCGAACAACATCGTCAAAATGACAACACATAAAAAAATAAGAAAGCTGCAGACATATATGACTCAAGATCAGTGTGAAATTTTGATGTTCCGTACAGTGTCAAGAAGCGGAAGCCAAGAACTCTTTGTTGATGCAGTCAACACACATAAGGAAAAGTTGTTGCGAGAGCGTCATTGTTTTATCCTCACCATGTCAAACCTTTGTTATGCCAAGTCCCCATGAGTGCTCACATGAAAAAAAAGAAGATGAAAAATAATTAGGTAATTATGCAGTCAAAAATAAGAGCAGTACAACTAATGGGATATGCCTTAAACCGCGGTTTACCGCCTGCGTTGAGAATCTGCTCCCAAAGCTTCAAACTGCTGTGTGAGCCTTTTGAGTACAGATCTCACATTACTGTATTCATCAAGCCGATAGCGGTGTTTGGAAAATGTAAGCCACCTGATAAAGCTTTTGGACTCTTTCAAGCTATGATTGGAGAAGGTTGTATTTTGGGGTTGTGAATCACACAACATTATTAGCTGACTATACGTCTTGGTCGAGAAATCTTTCACGAGAGGAGAGAGACACGAGGGGAGAGGCCAATAAGAGCATCATAGGTGTTCACATCACCAAGAACTCAACACCTTCCTAGCATCAGCGGTACGAGTTCAACAATTATCAATTCCATCAAGTTCGATCAACATAACAAAACCAGAAAAGCCAAAGAAAACACGACATCATATGTTATTAAACTCATGCCGCGTCCGCCAACTCACGCTCCCAAAACCGCAACATGCCGTGACATATTACAAAGAAGAGAATTCTCAAGCAGAGGTTGAAGGCTCCATCTATTAACCAGTTCACCAAGACACTCGAGTATAGCCTTGCCACAAATTTGTTTAGGATTCTCCAAAAAAGCAAGTCATACAACTGGTACGATGAAGGTTGTGACACACTAGAACAATGCAGGGAAAACAACAATATGCAGAAAATAATCAAAGCCCTCACTTTATTGATTTTGAATGAAAAAAATGAGGATATGATGTGAAAACTTACATGGCTCAGAATGTTGACGCGGTAGGACCCTTTGAGTTTCCAGAAGCTTATGCTACAATTTACAATTGGATTTGTAAATATTCAGAACCACGAAGCACTCACAGTAAAACAGAAAATTCCAACCAATTTCACAACAGCTCATATCCTGCTTCAAAAAAAAGAGCCAACAAAAATAGCAGAAGATACAGTCAGCACAAACAAACAAAAATTCAGAGGCTAGAAAATAGGACAGGAAGCTCAACAAAGGACAACAGGGCCATATTCACTAAAATGGAAAGACATAGTCTTGGGATCAAAAAGTGATAACAGAGATATTATTATGATTCAAACATGAAAAAACCCTAATGCTACACTATAAGAAACAAAAAGATATTGGTTCAGAGGGGGAGGCTGAAAAAAACCCTAGAACTTATGCTGCGCAACCCAAACCCTTCACCAAAAAAATCATCATCAAACACCCATTCTCACCTTCACAATTTGCATCTTCTTTGAAGAAACAACCTTCATTCACCATTGAACAACCCCTCAACCCTCTGTTCAGAACTTCAAACGACAACCTTCTACCAACGCCCTTCACCGTTTACTTCATTCTCTTCTTCAACCGTATTCTCCAACATAAACTTAAGAGAAAAATCAGCTTTTTCCAAACGAATACCTTCAACCAACACCTCAATAACACAAAAACCTTCGAATAACCCCCTCTTCATTCAGAACAGAGGCGGGGCCAATCCCCTACAACAACTTCAACAACCTCAACCAATGCTAACAACCCAGAGAATCTCATTAACCTCACTTTCAGACCTTCATCCCATTTCACCAACAGAAAGCCCAACTCAAAACCTTCATCACTCCACCACCGCCCCTTCACTCCATTAATTTCACTATCGAAACCGTATCACTATCCTCTTCATCCCGTTTTTAACACACCCAAAAACCTTCATCCAATATCTTCAAATCTGCAAATCAAGCGCAAACCAGAACATAGAGAGTGGGAAGAATAAAGGATTGCGAATCTGGAAAAGAGAGAGAGCAAACCGTAGATCAAGCTCGATCGGACGAAAAGGTTGGAGTGCAACGTATCCTTCAATTTGTTTTCGTTTGGTAGATTAGTGTTGGGCATCGTGAAAAGCTTGCGTTGAAATCATCCGCGAGAGGTACAGGGGTTCGCCTCATTTGATTTTGGTTTTCGCTCATATTCACTGTTTGTTTTTCAATGGAGATTGTTGTTGATTCCTATGGTTCATTAGCTTATTAATTTATATTTTATTAATTTTTAAACAGTTATTAGTTTTTGTTTATATCTCATAAAACAGTTTTTTCTTTAGTTTGTATATATACATATATTTTATATTTATTTCATTTAAGAATTTTGTAAATATTCTTCTAACCGATTGTATATATACATGTTTTTTTTTAAACTTATTTTTGGAATTTTGTAAATTATTTATATTATATATATAGTTTATATTATTATTTTTCTAACAATTTTTTTAGCATATGTAAATATATTATATTTTGTTAATTTGTATATATTTTATATTTCTTTTAAAAAGTTTTATTAATTTTTCTTTTGATAACTTTTGTATATATTTTATTTAGAAGTTTGTCATTATTATTTATATATGTATATATTATTTTCTAGGATTTATTTTATATTCATTTTCTTTTAGATTTCTATTCTATTTATATTAGAGTTTATTCTTTTATTATTAGAAGTTGGATTTCCCTTCGCATTTGTTATTGGGCATTTTTCGCCGTTTTGGTCGATGACGAGATCACCACCGTTTAGCCGTCAAATTATTGACGTGAAACAAAGGATCCGAGACCACCTCTTTTCTCTCCCCATTTCTTGTCCCGATTCGATTCGACGACGCTATCAAACCATCTTTAAAACAAGTCATCTTTGTATTGAGCTAAAAGAGGGCATTTAGTGTAGACTTTCTTCCTCTCCGAGTGTCGAGATGCTCACTGTAGTGTGGGTGGTTTAGACACTCGTCTTTCAATACGAAGACGTCTTTCTTTCCATTTCTTTCCATTTTCAACCTTTCCTCCTAAAAACCTCGGCCCCACGTCGAGTGCATTTTCAAAATCCCTTTCAATAAGAATCAACTTCTCTTTGTATTGGACTAAAGAGAAAGGATTAAGTGTAGACTTCTTCCTCTCCGAGTGTCGAGATGCTCACTGTAGTGTGGGTGGTTTAGACACTCATCTTTCAATACGAAGACATCATTCTTTCCATTTCTTTCCACTTTCAACCTTTCCTCCTAAAAACCTCGACCCCGCGCCGAGTGCATTTTCAAAATCCCTTTCAATAAGAATCAACTTCTCTTTGTATTGGACTAAAGAGAAAGGATTAAGTGTAGACTTCTTCCTTTCCGAGTGTTGAGATGCTCACTGTAGTGTGGGTGGTTTAGACACTCGTCTTTCAATACGAAGACGCGACTTCATTCACCATCTCTCACTTTTGCAACTTCCCTCCGCAACTTTCTCACCTAAAACCTCGGTCCTGTACCGAGTTCATTTTTAGACTCTTTTCCTAACAAAAACTTGAATGGTCGTGGAGCGGTTAGGCGTAGGCCTTCTCCTATCCCGAGTGCTTAACGTTTACCGTAGGATTCTCTGTCGCAAAGCACTTACCATTCAAAATCAAAAACATCTTTAATAAGAGAACGAAGTTCTCTTCGCATTGAATTAAAGAGAGAAGATTAAGTGTAGTCTTCTTCCTCTCCGAATATTGGGATGCTCACTGTAGTGGGGGTGGTCTCGATACTCATCTTTCAATACGAAAACGCTACGTTCGCCACACCATTTCATAACAAAAACTTTGAGATAAAGAATTGGGTACTACCCGCAAGGGGTTACTATCTGAGGACTTATCTCACCCCTAAAAAACAATCTCACAAATCAAATGTGACATCTTGCCCCGCATGGCGAAAACCTAATCATTTCAAAAAGGATATGTTACATCCGTTCTACCGCAAACAGGTAACGCATAAGTCTCCTCACATGCGAGCAGCAAAAAACACCTAAACTGCTAGAATGCGCACGATAGCATCATCTACAAAAACATCAACAAACCGTAGGCCGAACTACGTCTGCTCTGATTCTTTAATTCTTCAAGTAAAGATACGTAGGCACAAGGGCCACAATCCTTGCCGAGCACATTCCCCCTATATCCGTAGCCCCGAACTACGTCGACTCTGATTTTCTCACATCCGTTGAGAATACGTAGGCCTAGGACCGCGAAGTCCTATCGAGTCTGTTCTTTCTCTTTTCTTCCTCGTTCTCTCTTTCCTCCTAACCTCTCATTTTCCTGTTTTTACCCTTTTCTCTCCCTGTGGAACATCTTTTATAGCATAATATTTAAGCAAATAAATTTACCCTTCGACAAACAAATGGTTCCCATCGAGTACGATGGATGCGAGGGGTGCTAATACCTTCCCCTCGCATAACCGGCTTCCGAACCCGTTCTTGGTCGTGAGACCATCTTATCCATTTATTTCTTAAGGTTTTCTCGATATTTTCCTTTCCCTTCATGGGATGAATAAAGTTCGGTGGCGACTCTTCTGTCTATCTTTTTTGCCTCCCCGTCGTTGCGCGATGCATTTTTCGAGTAGCGACACAAGTCAGTTTATCAATCTTATCCTTCGTCTCTTCCACATTCCCTTTGACAGCATCCACGTCTCCTCTGAGAGCGACTTGGTTTTGTTTCAATTGTTCCATGGGTTTCTTTTGGTAAGCTTGAGTTTAAGGTCGGGAAGTTAGATTGTTACTTTGAAGATTCTAAGAAAACTTGAGAGAAGATGATTCTTGTTTCTTTTATTTTCTATATTTATGCTAATGTATGTGTGAATGCATGAATATGCAAAATATTTCTTTTAAGAAACTTTAACCATTCATTAATTATAAGCAAGCCGAGAATATTGAAAATCTGAATACTTTACTTATTTCATAATATTAAGGAAAATAACGAGGAAAAACCCAAAACTTGTTCATAATTATTCGAAAGGGAAAACACACAAATTTAAAACCATTACAAAAGGGAAATTCTAACAACGTTTCCTAATTTTGGACCTAAACTCGTGCACCATGTGACGTTATAACTTGAGGTCAACGATCTTCTTCTTAGGCTTGAATATGTCCATCATGTCTTTAGTTTCCTTTAGACTTCGGGTAACCTCATCGATCAGATCATTGGACAATATGGCCAACTTCAAGTATCTTTCCCTATGATATTCAGCCTTCTCTTGAAGTTTTAGCAAGATGGCCTTATCTTCCTCAATTGTGTAAGCCATTAATTGATTACACCCCTCTATGTAAGTGCACAACTCTCTCATCTATTCATAAGCTTCTTCAAGGAGATTCATCAGTCTCTTGAGGTCTACCACCTCTTCATAAGCTTCCCTCTATTCGGACGAATGTTTGGCAGGAATTTATTTAGTAGCTCTTCTTTGCAGTTTTGAATCCATAACTTATCCTCTAGCTTCATAGAGAGCATTGGCTAGGCTTTGAACTTCTACTTCCAAAGTTTAGATCTGGGATTTATATTCTTCCTTTATTTCCTTTTGGGTTTGGGTAGAGTTTAGCCAAGTATCCCTTCATTCATCCCTTTGGCGCCATGCTCTATCCAATTCATCCTTGTATGCTTTAAGGCATGAGATAACAACTTTAATTTCATCATAAGCTTGCTCTTTCTTATCCTCTTCCACTCTAGTCATCTCCTTACTGCTCTTGAGTTGCTCTAGTGCTTGGCTAATGTCCCTGTTTAACTGATTTTTCTCGCATGTAGTTTGGTAAAAGTTCTTTTCAACTCCTCCTTTTCTCTCCTTAGTTGTAGGATGATGGCGTTGAGGGTATCCCCCTCTTCCATGGAGATCATAATGGTGTAGAGGCTCTTGGTTCAACAGGGCAATCTAAGGAAAATGCTAACTTTATTATACGCACCCTCTCTCTCATCCATTGGGCATTAGACATGGTGGACTCCTCCCTAGGTCATTTTAGGCTTCCTTTTCCCTTGTTGAGTTGCTTCCAATCATGAACAATTTTCATAACAATAGGATTATTCATAGTCACGTCTTGCAAGACGAAACCTTCCAATAGATTATCTTCATGCTTATAAGCCAAGGGATGTCCCAGTTACCTCATAGATATAATTGTATTGTAAGTTATGCACCATCTTGATCCTATAAGTCTCACATTAGGAAAGCTCGCGCAACCTAAAATCATGTCCTTACAGTGAAGAATTTTAGGGAACCATAGAATATCTGTATCAGTGAATGAGACCGGGTATTGGGCCCATGAATCTCGCCATCTACCATTGGGTTAACACTAGGAAAGTCAGCGCCATGGAATTGATATGTGAAATAAAGAAACAAAATATGATTAAATGCCCTTCAATTCAGTACCTATCTATGGCTTTATTAGAACACTGTTTTAAAAACTGTGACAATACATTACCAAAGGTGGCTTAAGAAGTGGTTCTTGATTATATTGTGAGGATTATTGATGATCCTAAAACTGTTGATACAAACTGTTGCACCCTAAAATTTGCCCACTGGTTTTCCGACTTTGACTGGCTTTTGTTTTGTTTTCATCTGCATATCATTTAGGTTGCATTTTACCCGTGTTATCAGCTGGATTGAATTTATCAGGATTTTAGCCACTTTGTTCGCATTTCAGGCGATTCAAATCATTCAAATGAGAAGTTCAATGTCGAAGTCGAGCGAAAGTCGCTCTCCTCCTGATGATTCAATCCGTGCGGATAATTTGGCGCATTTTGGTGCTCGCCTGTTTTCCATGGCATTTTTATTGCTATTTTTTGTCTTATTTAACTATTTAGAAATAGATTTTTGTTTGGATTTAATTTAGTAGTTTTTAGATTTATTTTCATTTTAGATTAGAGTGGTTTTTAGAAAATAGGGTTTTAATAGAAAATATTTTAAATAGGAAAGATGTTTTATTTTTAATATAGATTTTATTTATTAGTTTTTTATTGCTTTTAAAAAATATAGTTTTTAATTTGATTTTATTAGGATTTTTAAATAATTTCTAGAATTTGGCATTTGATAAAAGTTTTCTTTAATAGTTTTTATTTTATTAGAAATAGAATTTTATTAGATTTTCCGTTAGAATTATTTTCTTTTAATTAAGAATAGATTTTGATTGTTATTAAATTAAATATTTAGGAGTAGGCATATTTGTTTTTAGTTAATTTAGAATTACGTTAGTTTTAATTAGGTTTGGTTTATTAGGAGTTAGGATATTGTCATTAGCTTAATTATTGGATCATTTAATCATCAGCGTAGTTTTAATTAGCAAAGACTAGAATTTCATCATCAGTTCATTAATCACGGTTTATTAGTCAAAATCATCCTTAGCCAAGTCATTTGTCATGTGCCACGTGTCTGATTCAGGAGGACACCCAACCCTAGCCGCCCAACAGAACCCTAACCCTAACCCTAGCCTCCCTCACCAACCTTCACCGTCTCCTTCATCATCTGCATCCAACTCACCAACGTCATCATCTTCACCATTGAACTACAACATCCATAACCAAAACCCCAGGTTTCATCTGTTTTCTTCATCACCATGTTCTTCCTCAAACACCCACCTGCAACCAAACGAAGTTTCTTCAAATTGTAACCCATATTCGTCTTTGAACAGAAACTCAACGACCTTCAAACTAAACCCATTGTTCTTCCAACAAACATCTGAACAAACTTCAAATATCTTTTTCTTCCACACTACACCTTAGGCGCTTCAAAACCTCTTCGTCGATCCACCGTCAAACAATCACCAACTACCGAAAAACCTTCACTCAAATCAACTACTTCATCAAACGACCCAGAAACATGACCCTTCATCCTTCCGTTGACTTTCAAACAACCATTCCTTACACAAAACCCATCTCCATTCTAACCCATTTTCTTCAAACATCTACCTAGAAACAACTCTCGAAACCCCATTCCACATTTGATTTCACGCAACCACCGTGCAAACTTCCACTTCCATTTCCGCAAAAAACTCTTCAATACCCATCGAAACCCTTCAACTTACCCAGAAAAACCGCATTCAACACAACAAACAGCAACCCACCATCTCCAACGCTCCTCCGTAAACCCACTATGAACCCCACATCAACAATCCTCCGACAGCTCTCGGAACCCTTCTTCAATCTTCTCTGATTAACCATTTTCAACAAACCCATTTACCACTCCCATCTACTTCCTTCAAATCCCGTCGCCACCATTAATAACCCATCAACTAACCTTTCAGAGCAGAAACCGAATCAGGAGATGAGGATAAGGAGTGTTTGAGGTAAAACGATACAAAATGAACTCAAATAAAATCCATACATGAGGTGAATAAGAAGAAGTGAAATCGAGAGGAAAACGGACATGAGAAAGATTGGGATGGTTGAATCTGAACAGTTTTGGTCTACCTTCTTTTTTTCCCGTTTTTGGCTTTGGGTTATCTTCATAAAAGTCTCTGACCCATATCGCCTTGTTGTGATGGGCTTGGTGGAGCCCATGTTTAGTTTCAACTTTCACACCCCCCATTGACTGAGTCTCTTTGGCCCGTGTTGATTCCTTTGTTGTTTCATACAACACACACACCCTACATTTAATTCTGCACCCCCTCTATTTTTCTTAATTAATTATATTGTAAATTATTATGTAAACTATTTTTGTTTATTATATATTATACTTATCTTATTTAAAACTTTTTTAATGTTTTATTTTATTTTTATAGTTTTAGAGACTTATTTCATATTAGAGATAGATTTTATTTCTCTTTTGTTATTTAGCATTTTGTCCCATTTTTCTCTTTTTTGGTCGATGACGAGACCTCTATTGTTTTTCTGTCAAATTATTGATGAGAAACGATGGATCCGAGACCGACTTTCTCTCCTCTTTCTCATTTTCTACTTTACGTCATTTCATCTGTTTTTGGTCGATGACGAGACCTCTATTGTTTTTCTGTCAAATAATTGATGAGAAATGATGAATCTGAGACCGACTTTCTCTCCTCTTTCTCATTTTCTACTTTATGTCATTTCATCTATTTTTGGTCGATGACGAGACCTCTATTGTTTTTCTATCAAATTATTGATGAGAAACGATGGATCTGAGACCAACTTTCTCTCCTCTTTCTCATTTTCGACTTTATGTCGTTTCATCTGTTTCAGGTCGATGACGACATTTCCGTAAATCATTACCAGTCAAATTATTGATGAATAATGTTGGATCCGAGATCACCTTCTTTCTCTCCTCATTTCTCTTCATCTTTCTGATTTTATTTTGACTTTTAGTGATCGATGAAGTCTTGTAAGACGAGGTCCCACTGTTTTTGGTCCGTGCGACACAATTCAATTGGAGAACGATCCTCAATATTGTTTCTCTATCTTGTCCATAGCATAAAAATCAATACGCGACCTCTTAAAGTTTGACTTCCCTTATAAGTCGAACTATGACGGTTTGGCGTCACATTGGTCCCGATTGAAAGCATCATCAAGGATCAAAAGAGGAGAATATTGGAATGGAGCTTGCACACAATGTCAAGGGTCAACGGAACCACTTCGTTCGGTAACATCTTTCTAATTCAAGTCTTTTAACCAACCACTGAGCGTTGTGATTTCTAAGCAATAAATATGTGGGAAATGATGAGTGGGGGGCCTCCTCTCATTCGTCTAGAGTGTTTAGTGTAACGCCCCGATTTCAATTATTTCATTTTATTGAGTGTACTATTTGAATGGAGTAATAATTGTTTTAATTGTGAATTTGATATGTTAATTTAGTATATTTTAATATTTTTACCGTTTCAGAGAGTTTCGGGTAAAATTTAGATTGGAGGGCATTTCGGTCCTTTTGATAAAAATAGAATTGAGGGGAAAGGTATAAGAGGAGAATAGAGAGTAAAATAGAAAGAAAGAAAGAAAAGAGAGTTAGAGAGAAAGAACAAGAGAAAGAGAAGAGAAAGAGGAGGAAGAAGAGCAAAACCTAGAATCATCAAAAACCAACATCTAAGCTTTCGATTAATCGGGTAAGGGTGTAAAATATTGTCATTCTATCCATGTTTATGATTATGTATGCTTTTGTTGGATTGTTTTGGATTGTTGAAGAGTTTTTGCTCATTTTCCATTCTAGGGCATAAATGGACCAAATCGGTAGAATCGAAGTTTTAACAGTTAGAATCGTGAATAAGTGGTGTAGTTTAATCGAAGATTGTTAGGCTAAGACCATGGAAACTCGTTGGAATTGAATCGGGAGATTTTATGGTAGCAAAGAGGGGAATAGTTGGTGAAAATACACTTTTCTGCATAACTTTTCAAAAACGCACAGTGAGCAATCAATTGCACTAATACAACAATCGATTGCACATTTAACAAAACTGCTGGAAAACTGAATTTTTAGTCAAGCAATCGATTGCACAGCAAAACAGTGGCCAAAATGTGAAAAATTGAGTCAAGCAATCGATTGCACTAATACAACAATCGATTGCATGCTGTATCAAAGCTGAAAATTAGAAATTTCTGTTCCGACGATTTTGGCCATAACCTTTTCACCGTTTATCGGATTTTGACGTTCTTTATATCAAACTGAAGCTAATAATATGTTCTACAACTTGGTGAAAAGAAATATTATTTTTAGCCTAATTTTAGCCAATTTTACCGATTAATCGGAATTAACGATTTTGAGTGAGAAGAGCTTATATATATATATATATATATATATATATGTGTGTGTGTGTGTGTGTGTGTGTGTGTGTGTGTGTGTGTGTGTGTGTGTGTGTGAATATATGTATATATGTAGGTTTATATTGATTGATATAAACATTGGTGATTGCATATTGTATATGCTTGATGTTCTATTTTTATATAGATACTTATATGGATACATTGCGATGTATAGAATGATTGAGGTGAGTTGTGTGTGAATGCGGAAGACGCATAACTAATGATATATATATATATATATATATATATATATATATATATATATATATATATATATATATATATATATATATATATATATATATATATATATATATATATATATATATATATATATATATATATATATATATATATATATATATATATATATATATATATATATATATATATATATATATATATATATATATATATATATATATATATATATATATATATATATATATATATATATATATATATATATATATATATATATATATATATATATATATATATATATATATATATATATATATATATATATATATATGATTTATGCATTGAATATTATGATATTGCTTCTCACCCTTCTGCTGTTTTATGATGCTCTATGAGACATTGCAGATTAGGTGCTGGTGATCCCTTTTTGTGAAGCGCGTCTTCATTAGTTTTGGTCAGATGGATCTGATATGTAACACCGGGTAGCATAGGAAGTCTTGAGCTATTTTTGATGAATACATTTGTATATGTATTATTGGTGTTGCATGTTTTATAGACATGAATGTTGTTGATGAATTACATTGAATGATGTGAATATGTATATATGTGAATACATGTCGGTTGTGATTCAAATGTTTAGATTTTCCGCTTTTATTCTAAATATTTGAGATGTGGGTATAAGGACTAAGATCCTCTGATGTGTTTGTTGTCCATTGTTGCATATCTATTATGAGCAGGTGTTGTATGTGTTTTAATTCAAGCATAATGTGACATGTTCCTTTTATACCGCATTTTAAATAATACTCTGATGAAATTTTGAATTCGTGCCTAAATGATTCGTTTGATTATTTGGGGGTATAGAAAGGGGGTGTTACATTTAGTATATACCCTTCGGGCAATATGCGACACATTCGCTCCTACGTCTTAGGTTCTAGCGTGTGTGTCCCGAGTTCCTTCCCTTTTAGGCGTGTCTTGGCCTAGTTCCTCTTTTCTCTTGCTCCCGTGCGATCGAAACTCTTTTCTCTCGTCCCCGTGCGATCGAGACTCCTTTCTCTCGCATCCTGGCAATTGAGATCCCCTCTCTTGCCCCTGTGCAATCGAGACCCCCTTTTCTCTCGCCTCCATGTGATCGAGACCGTTTTCCGTAGTTAGCCGAACTACAGCTGCTCTGATATCTCATATCTGTTGAGAGTACGTAGACATAAGATTGCGATAATCCTAGCGAGCAATTTTTCCTTTTTCCCCCTCTAGGTAAGCCGTACCTTTAAACCCATGACATACTACGTCCGTTCTACCGCAAACAGGTAACGCCTAAGTCTCCAATGGTCGAGCAACAATACACCTAACTGCTAGAATGTGTACGCTAGTATCGTCAACCTTTTCTCTCACCCCCGTGTGATCGAGAACGCCCTGTCTTCCCGTAGTTAGCCTGAACTACATTTTGCTCTGATTTCTCATGCCAGATGAGAATACGTAGGCACAAGACGCGATGCTCTATCGAGTCAGTTCTTTCCGTTTAGCATTAGCAGCCGTAGATAGTTTGTTTTTCACCCATAGACTAGACAACAAACGTGGATCCCGTCGAGTACGACGGACGTGAGGGGTGTTAATACCTTCCCCTTGCGTAACCGACTCCCGGACCCTGAGATTTGGTTACGATGACTTGTCTTATTCCCTTTTCGTATGTTTTCTCTGATCGTTTCTTTTCTCTCTCTTTGGGATAAATAACGAACGGTGACGACTCTTCTGTCTTTGTTGGCCCCTCTTCGCAGCGATGCGACACAAACCGTAATAAAGCTTTGATCATTATTAAAGCATGTAGAGAGTCAACTATTGAATTTCATAGCTCCTCTATTTTAGAGTTTAAAGGAACATCAATTTCCAATTCTTTGAAAAGCATGAATGATAACGACGAGATAATCTAATATAGATAATATATTTACATTTTAATACTTGAAAATTTTCTATTTAGTATAATCTTTTTTAACTTTTAGCTTTTTTACATTTAGGATAATGAGGCTCAAAATAGGGAAAAACATATTTCAAGTATTTTTTTCACACAATGATTCTATTGCCATTGAGCCCCATAACACTTATATGTATATTGGATTGGAATTTGACTCTCTCGAGGATGTTAAAAATTTCTACAGAGAATTTTCTAAGAAAGAAGGATATGGAATTCGTATATGTTAAAGTAAGCACAATTCTTGCATACTTGTGTGCTCTAATGCTGGAAAACATATAATCAACAGTATCAGTAATGAAGAAAGTACTGCAATTAAAATAAAACGTAAGAAAAGGTGTTCGACTTCGATGATTGGTTGTAAGGCAACACTTGTTACTTCAAAGGCACAAATGACACATATATGGACTATCATTGGTTTTAATAATGATCATAATCACAGTATAATTAGTCCAAAGTGTGTGAAATATCTTAGATGTTATAAGAAAATGAGTGCCACTGCAAAGAACCTTGTTGAAAAGTTTGGCCAGGAATGACTGTCTACAGGAAAAGTTGCTGCATTATTTAAAAATCAGAACTCAACCTTCTATAATAGAGATTGTTGGAATCATCTTAGGGATATTCGATCTCGAAATTTAGATGTTGGAGATGCTCAAAGTGTATTTAACTTTTGTAAGCAAAAACAAGCTGAAAATCCAAACTTCTTTTACGAAATACAATGTGATAACCATGCACGAATGATTAATTTTTTATGGGTTGATGAAAGATCAAGGTTAGCCTATAAATTTTTTGGCGATGTTGTTACATTTGGTACAACATATAAGACAAACATGTATAGCATGTCGTTTGCACCTTTTACAGGGTTGAATAATCATCACCAATATATTTTATTTGGTTGTGCTTTGCTGCAAGATGAAACAGAGAAATCATTTACATGGTTATTTGAAAATTGGCTCAAGGAAATGGGAGGAAAAAGTCCAGTGTCAATAATTACTAATTAAGATTTGGCAATAAAAGCTATTATATCCAAGGTATTTCCACATACTCGACATCGTTTATGTTTATGGCATATTAGGAAAAAAAATTCCAGAGAAACTTTCACACATATACCATAAAACTTTGATTTTTAAGCGTGATCTAAAAAGGTGTATTCGTGATTCATCATGTGTAAAAGATTTTGAAAAAGATTGGCATCATATGATGCTTGCGCGTGATTTGAGAAATAATGAATGGCTTCAAGGTTTATATGGTATCAAACAATTGTGGGTTCCTATTTCTAATATAAATACTTTTTTTTTTTCTGGAATGAATATTACTCAAAAGAGTGAGAGCATCAATGTTTTTTTTATTCTATTGTTGATTTTTCAACCATACTGTAAGATTTTTTATCTCACCTGATCAGAAAGGAGTCAATGACCTGTCACGCATCGTGATCTGATGTCTTCACCAGAGTTATGGAAGAGGAAATGAGTGTACCTGCAAAATGCTCTGATACCTAAGTAAGTACCGGAACTAGAGAGAGTAAGTACAAAGAGAATGTGTGGAGAATAGAATACCTGACCTACTAGTGAAATAGGGTATTTATAATGTTCCCCCAGCGTAGGGCCAATGGTTACATTGCATTAGGCTGGATTGCGAAGCCCAACACAAGTAACTGACAGGGCTGACGTGGCGTAGTGAAGATCAGCACGTGGTCTTCGCCCTAAATCAACTGCCCCGTGATCTTCGGAAGGTGGGTTGACCATCTCTATCGAGAGTGGATAGTTTCCTAATGTCGTGTCCCCGCGTGGGGGACACGTGGAGAACATGTGGAAAGCGTGTGGACCTCCCCGCCAGGAGGGTTTTCTTCTCGGTGATATGCCTTGTTGAGGCTTCTGCTCGACAGAGGAAATTGGACCTTGTTGGGCCTCATCATCGTAGTCTTGGATTGGGCCTGCCCGACTGAAGGGCAGGTCTTGGCCTAGTCAAGAATAGGAGCCCCACAAGTCGCTGCTCTGAGGTGAAGGAGTAGTGACTTAAGGGCAGGTTAAAACGTCGAGGTCCTCTTCGAGAGAGTGCATCTGCCCGACGTATGGAGTCGGGGGTCGCTTATTGTGCCAGAAGAGGAAGTATGTTAGGGATGCTAGGAGGCACGCGAAGAGCCTAGGAGGCATGTCGGGGAACTGGACGGGGAGACAGATGGCTTGCTGAGCTTTTGGAGCCGCAACGTGTCAGGCAACCACTGCGTGGCTAGGGCGGCTAGGGGTAGGGGTGCTTGAGTGCCTAGGGGCGCCTCGAGTCCTATGCTAGGCTTATAAATAGCCCAGTCCTGCTCCATTTCCCACTTTTCACTCTCTCTGCTCTTGACCCCACTTTTCTTTCTCTTCTGCCTCTTCAAACTCTGCACAGCGACGTTCGTCATCTGTCGCCATACCGACTGCTGCATCCTTTGTCTAGAACCGCCGTTCCAAGTGAGTTTTGGATGTTTTTTGTTATGTCTTTTACACTTTCTTCTTATTTTGACTATTTTTCGACGATCTCATGGTGGACATGATGAATGTCCCGAGGAGATCGCAGGGGGTTTTCGGTGAATACAATGGGCTCCCCTCGAAGAAAAAGTAGGGTTAGGATGAATGTTACGGGGATAAGTGCTGAAGCCCCCGGGCAGGTAGGTTAAACTTGGATGAATTCCCCGGGGACAAGCGATAAGTTCCCCGGGCATGTAGGATAGACTTTGATAAGTCCCCCGGGCAAACGAGGGGGCCCTCGTGGGGGCACTCCGATTTAGATGCAGTTCCCACTCTAGAGTTTCTCGCGCCCTTGCTGGGGACCAATGCTTTGGGGCCTTGGCGGGGCTGCTCTCTATGCTGAGGCATTAAAGGTCCTATCCGTGGGGGTCTCCCCTCTTAGCCCTTTCACTTGATTTGCGGTGGAAGGGTTGATTTGATTCTGGACGTTGAATTCACCAATTTCCTCTACTTTTCAGGTGTAAATGGCTGCTTGGGCCCAAGGAACTGTTGAAATCAACAACAAACCAGATTCTCTGATGGTGCCGGCCGGCAAGGAGCGTATGAGATCCGCCGAGGACTGGGCCGGGGAGGAGCCTTTGAGTATCTCCTACCGCTTTATTGAGGACGATTTCGACGCTTATGCCAACGTCGAGGATCGTGTCAAGGGTTCCATTGTTAATTGGAAGGTGTACAAATTGCAGGCAACCCATCGAATATGCTCGGCGTATGGGGGAATGAGGTTCCCTATGTACGAGTTCACCTTCCGGGAGGCGGGGTTGCGCCTGCCCTTCACTGACTTTCAGCTGAAGGTCTTTGGTTGGCTTCAACTGTCGCCCTCACAGCTTCATCCTAATGCAATCGCGTTCGTGCGGGCGCACAAGCTCGTTTTCCAGTATCTTGGTATCAGGGCCACTCTTCCGTTCTTCTTCTGTATCTTCCATCTCTAGAGACAAACGGCTGATGACCGACACAACTGGTTGTCTTTAAAGCAACCGAGGAGGCTTTTCCGAGCATATATGGACTTTATCCAGCATTTTAAGGATTAGTGGTACATTGTTAAGTCGGTCACTCATGTGGCCGTAGATTCCTTTTTTAACCTCAAGGTCCAAGAAAAGGATAGACAACCCAAGGAAGTGATCTCCTGTGCCGCTGGCACTTGTCGCACTTTTTGACGTGCTATTTGGCATATTCCTGCATGGTGGGCCAATAGTATCCCTCACGTAGGGCTTTGCAGGCAAGTGATCTCCTGTCGAGGTGTTAGGCGTTGATCCCTTTGTGAATCTCTTGGAGTATGCCCGATACCCTGGTCTCGTCGACGCACTTGAGGAGGGGGATGGAGAATCCCCGTCTGTATAGTTTGTCCTCGATCAAGACGTACGAGCAGGCTCGACGTCTAACCATGCTATCCTTTTTGGCCTCGCCGGGTAGGCGTCCCGTGCTAAGGTAGGTGTACGCAGGGGTCATCCAGCAGTCACTATTGCTGATGGCGTTTACTTCGGCAGTTATCGTGCCTTTCTCTATGCTGGGGCGAGAAAGGACTTCTAGGATTACGAATTTGTTTTCCCCCTTCCTCTTCGTGCTAGCTAGTTTTGACAAGATGTTTGCTCGGGTGTTGTGTTCGCGGGGAATGTGTTGCACCTCTGTGGAATCGAAGCCCTTCATTTTCTCTCTTACCAAGGATAGGTATTCTGCGAGGTTGTCGTTCTTGGCCTGATATTCTCCATGTACCTGGGATGCCACGAGTTGGATGTCGATAAAGATCTTTACTTCCTTTGCGTCAAGGTGTTGAGCCAGACGGAGTCCTGCGAGGAACTCTTCGTACTCGGTCTGGTTGTTTGACGTTGGGAACGCCAAGGCGATGGAGACTTCTATCAAGATACCTTATTTGTTTTCCATTATGATGCCCGCTCCACTTCCCGTCGGTCCAGAGGCGCCGTCGACGAAGATGGTCCATTTGCGGGCCCTAGGGGTCAGGGATTCTATGGAAGCCATCTCGGCGATGAAGTCAGCCAGGACTTGAGCCTTGAGGGATTTTCTGCTTTCTTAATGGATGTCGAATTCAGAGAGTTCGAGCGGCCATCTTAGCATTCTTCCCAACATGTCTGGTCACCCGAGTAGCTGTTTGACAGGCTGGTCGGTTCTGACTATGATCGCGTGGGCTAGGAAGTAATGTCGTAACCTTCTGGCCGTGGTGATGAAGGCCATAACGACCTTCTCAATCTGCTGGCATCTGAGCTTAGGCCCTTGGAGGACTTTTCTTGTGAAGTATATCAGTTTCTATCCTTCGGAGGTTTCACAGATCAGTGCTGCGCTGAGTGCTTCTGTGGCGACAGTGAGATATAGATATAAAGTTTCCCCGACGACGGGTCTCGATAGCATTGGCGGATCCGAGAGAACTTGCTTGAGGTGGAGGAGAGCCTGCTCGTACTCTTCCGTCCAGTTGAATGTGGCCTTTTTGCGTAGCAGCTTGAAGAAGGGGAGGGCATGTTGTATCGACTTGGCGATGAATCATGACAAAGACGCGAGCGTCCCATTCAGTGAGTGGATAAACTTCTTTGTGTTCGGAATGGCGAACTCAGAGAAGGCCCTGCACCTTTCCGGGTTGGCTTTTATCCCTCGTTCTGTTAAATAGAAACTGAGGAATTTGCCTGCCCGTACGCCGAAGGTGTACTTTTCAAGGTTGAACCTCATCCTGCACTTCCTCGCTGTTTCGAAGACTTTCCTGAGATGGGCAATATGGTCGACCTCGTCTCGTGATTTCACAATTATGTCATCCATATAAACTTCAAGCATGTCTCTGATTTCTCCTTGGAATACCTTGTTCATCATCCTTTGGTAAGTCGCGCCAGCGTTCTTCAGACCGAAGGGAATTACATTGTAGTAATAATTACCCAACTCGGTTATGAAGGTCGTGTATTACTTGTCAGCTTTTGCCATGGGGATCTGATTGTATCCCGAGTACGCGTCCATGAATGATAATAGTTTAAATTTTGCCGAATTGGTGACGAGTTTGTCGATGTTAGGCAATGGGTAGGCATCTTTGGGACATGCCTAATTGAGATCGGTATAATCAACGACATTCTCCATTTTCCATTATGTTTTTTAACAAGTACAATGTTGGACA
Organism: Lathyrus sativus; assembly: GCA_963859935.3. Lineage (NCBI taxonomy): Eukaryota > Viridiplantae > Streptophyta > Magnoliopsida > Fabales > Fabaceae > Lathyrus > Lathyrus sativus. Next base: position 428,709,056 of record OZ012739.1, read on the forward strand.
ACCAGGTTGAGTACTGGGCTTCCAATATAAAATTTGCCTCTAGGAGGTCTTTTACATCTTTTTCAGCAGCCTTCACTTTCTCAGGAGATTACCTACGCCTACATCGAACTACGATCTAAGCGGCCGAATCTATAGAGAGGTGGTGGCAAGCTATGTCGGGTCAGCATTCTCCCAGAGGCAGGCCTTGAGCTGTTTCCTTGCTAAGTCGGGGAATCATGTGCCGATTTTCACGCTTCATCTGGGGTTGTCTCCTAACGTGCTGAGTTCGAAGTCCCCGTCTGGAACGAGGCGTGTCAGATGGGAGAGCTTCCCGTTGTCTACTAGGGGCGTGTTTTCGAATCCTTCGCTTTGTCCCTGCTTACTGGTGAAATGCCTGTCGAGGTCGACAAAGTTAAGGTGCAGGAGGGATTTCGGCTCTTCTGCCGGAGTTGGTCTGTCGGTCGACTTGGGGGGACGTTGATGGAGCTAAGTCCTTTGAGTGCCACCTCAAAGAATCTTTTGGCTGCCTTGATGTCTCCGTGGAGGGTGACTACTCGCCCTCTGGTTGTGTAGTACTTCATCTTCAGGTGGACTGTCGATGGTACTGTGGTCAGCTCGGCCAATTTTGGCCGTCCCAGGATGCGCTGGTACAAGGAAGGGCACTTAATTACTAGAAAGTGGACTTTCACCTGTCAGGCTGTTTCCTCGGCCCCGAAGGTGACCAACAGTTCTACGTATCCCCAAGGCTTAGTGGTGGTGTCATTGAAGCCTTGGAGGTCAAAGCCCACATACGGAGTCAAGTGTCTCTCATCGAGCTCCAGGGTCGTGAACAAGTGGGCGTATATTATGTCCACCGAACTCCCTTGGTCGACCAGGATTCGGCGGATATCGAAGTTCGCCATCTAAGCTCTGATCAGGAGGGGAATGCTGGCGTTGGATGCCCCCAGGAAGTTCCTCGAGGTAAAAGTTGATCGGTTTAATTTCCCTTTAAACATGTCGAGGGTAGCGTTCATCTTTGAGCTCTTATCGATGAGTTCCTCAAACTTCCTATTGACATCTTGCTGGGTCCCCTCGAATATCACCAATGCAGTGGGGAAATCCTCCCAAGGATTGTGGGCGGTCAATGGTCTGGCGGGCTCGCTAAAGAGGAGGAAATCTTCTGGTTGGGAGATGCACAGAGCCACATACAATCCTAATTCGTCGGAGGGGACTGACGCCTCCTCGACCCTCTTGGCCTCGCGGGCCTCTGGTTAGGGGTTTTCACCCCTCCGGGTATACTATTTCAGATGCCCTTCTTTAATTAAGATCTCAATTGCATCTTTGAGGTGGATGCAATCTTCCGTGACGTGCCCATGGCTCTGGTGGAACTGGCAGTATTTGGATTTGTCCATGTTGGGCTTCGGGGGTATCAGTTTTGGGAACCGAACTCCGCCCTCTAGAATTCTGAAATGATGCATTCGGTTAGAATGCGCTTGCGAAGATCTGTGAGTAGCGTGTACTCGGTGAATCGGCGCGCTGGCCCTTTCTGCTTGCGGGGTCGGCCCTTGCTCCTTCTTTGTTCGTTGCGTCGAGGCAATGGGGCTTTCTCATGCATGGCGCCTCTGACACCCTCCTGGTTCCTTCTGTCCCCGACGGTGTTGGCGGCCTCTATCTCCTCATACTTGATGTATGATTGAGCTTTGTGGAGAAGGGAATTCAAGGTGCGGGGACGTGCGATTCCCACGGCTTTGGCGAAGTCAGAGTATGGTCGTATGCCCCTCTGTATCAAGAATATCTTCATATCATCCATGGTGGATACCTGAACGGCTTCACGATTGAACATCTCTATACAATCACGGAGAGGCTCGTTCCTCCCCCGGATGATGGCTTTCAGGGCCGCTTCTGTCTTCAGATGGCACCGGGAAGCCGTGAAGTGTCTGGAGAACTGCCGCTTCAGTTCTCCCTAGGAGGTAGTGGAGTCGGGCGCGAGGTGTTTTTACCATGCCATGGCTCTTTTCCTCAGGGTGGTGGGGAACAACCTGCACTTGATGGCTCCCCAATTATTCCGGTAGTCGAGCATAGTGTCTATGCTTTTGATATGGTCGTATGGGTTGGTTGTGCCATTGTACGTATCCAGGATCGGGGGGTTTCTCCATTCCAGCGAGCAGTAGGGCCTCCTTGATGGCTCTACATAGCAATAAGCGCTAGGGGTCCTCATCACTTCTGTTGGGAGATAGTGAGGGGGAAACTGACTCCTGGTGGCTTCGATTTTGATGTAGGGACTCCTTGGTCGGGCTCTCGGTTTGGAGGTGCCCCCAACGACCTTCTTCTTCTGAGTCGGGAAACGTAGCTCTTCTCGGGGAGGCGACCTGTCCCGTTTGTGGGAAATTGGCTGTTGAGGCCGCTCCAAACGAGGTCGGCGCCCCTTGGTCGACCAGCTAGGCTAACTCAAGTCATTACTCCTCACCTCGAAGCAACGACTTGAAGGGGTCGTGTTCTGGACTGGACTGGCACATGCCTCACGGTTGGGCAAGGCCCAATCCAGTTTAGCTTAAGGCTATGCCCAATAAAGAGATTAGGATAATCTAGCCGTTGGGCACAATATAGCCGTTGAAGCATATAGCTGTTGGGGACATCCCCCTCACGCGCTTGACAAATCATGCGACCAATTGCCCCTCCAAAAGTCATGGGGACAGTTGGACCAGGTCAAATATCACGCGCTAGATCTTCCACTTGGCAGTCCCTCATTGGCCGACCAGATATTTCGGTCACATGGGAGACCTTGGCCCCGCGCTGGGGGAATCTCATAAATACCCTCTCTTTTGAGAGGGTCAAGTATTCTAATCATTCTAAATCATAACTAAACACTCGTACTTTCTTTCTCTCTAGCCCAAACTTACTTTGACATTAGAGTACCTTGCAGGGACACCCCCTCCTCTCCTACAACCACTGTTGCTGCCCTACATTGAAGGCCACAATGATCCATTCTGATCATACCAGATCATAAAGGGATAGATCTGGATAAAAGGTTATCACCCATCAACTAAGAATTACGAGAATTGTAATTAGTAGAGGAGTTTACTTACATTTCAACATGTTTTTAAGGAGCGGCCAAAGTCCACTTAGAAACATGTTTTTTAGTGTCTTAGAATCACTTGGTTCAAATGGTACAAACTTAAAACTGGATTAAATGTGTGAATTTTTCATTTTAAACCATTTAAAAAATTTTAAAGCCTATTTTGGTATACGTAATAATGTTACATATCTTCTACTATAAATATCATCTCTGTGACAACAATAATTCACTGTTCAACTTGCATTCAATCCTTAAGAAAGATAAGTTGAACGACAATAACTTCCTTTATTGGGAAAGGAATCTAAGAAATTTTCTTAGATCCGAAGGTCGAGAGGATGCTCTCGAAACCCCTGTTACTAGAAAATATACCTTAAGTCATAGAATTTAGATGACAAGCTTTGAATTCTAGCATAAACATTTTTCCATTTTTTCAATAAAAATAAGCGCGTGTCCCTTCACATTTATTGTTATTTTAAAACTGAAAGTATAACAACTATGATTGTTTCATTCAACCGTGATTATGTTCCATGTTTCATTGCAGTTGAAGCTTGCAACAGTTGTAAAATTATTTCACACAAGATTGCAACCGCGTGTCCCTTCACATTAATTATTATTTAAAAATTGAAAGTATAACAATTACGATTGTTTCACTCAACCGTGGTTATATGTTCCATATTTCACTACAGTTGAAGCTTGAAACCATTGTGAAATTATTTCACTCAAAATTAAAACATAAAAAAAATACCTCATTTCATTCATAACACACAAGGGTGCCATAGCGAACGAGACGACATCGATAGTGAAATCTTCATTCATTTATAGAAACGAAATCATTATCCTCTTTGAATTATGGTATGTTACCACTCTCTCTCTCTCTCTCTCTCTCTCTCTCTCTCTCTCTCTCTCTCTCTCTCTCTCTCTCTCTCTCTCTCTCTCTCTCTCTCTCTCTCTCTCTCTCTCTCTCTCTCTCTCTCTCTCTCCCTCTTTCTCTATCTCTCCCTCTCACACGCGCATATGCATATACACACACACACATTCTCTCTCTCTCTCTCTCTCTCTCTCTCTCTCTCTCTCTCTCTCTCTCTCTCTCTCTCTCTCTCTCTCTCTCTCTCTCTCTCTCTCTCTCTCTCACGCGCATATGCACACACACACACACACACACACATTCTCTCTCTCTCTCTCTCTCTCTCTCTCTCTCTCTGACGCTTCTGAATGTTTATGTTCTTCACTAGAGTTACTGGTTTATTTTTTTAACAGATAAATTATTTTAGGATGTTGTGTGTATTGACATTATCATGTGTATTATTCATGCTACCATGTTCTTGTTTTATTGAGATTTTGTGAATATGCTTTAGGTTTTGGTGTTGGATATGCATATGCAAATAACCATATTAGGATGTTGTGTATGTAATATTAACGTGCCACTCACATTAGTCTTTTGATATAAATTTCAAAATTTGTTATGGATCGTAGTTGGATGAAAGCTGATAGATTAAGCCCGGTGTATGAAAAATGAGTTCTTGAATTTCTTAAATTCGCTGGAAAAAAATGTTCCCAACACTAATGGTATCTTTTATTGTCTCTGTGTTGTTTGGGGGAAATATTAAAAAAAAAAACGGTCAAAGAAAGAAATATTATATCACCTATGTTGTGATGGTATATGTCAAAATTATACAACATAGATGTGACATGGAAAAGTGGGTAATAATCAAAATGTGACGTCACAAATGGATGAAGATATGAATAATCAACTAGAAGATATGATCTATTATATTGGAGAATCGTCTTATACGAAAACCCATATTTATGATACTTTATGTATCTACAAATATGTGCCTTTATATAAGGGGCGCATAAGTTTTACATGATTGTATGCGTTGTTAAAATTGTTTAATCTAAAGGCAAAAGGTGGTTAGTTGGATAAAATTTTCGCAAAATTGCTTGATTTATTGAAACAAATGCTACTAGAAGATAACAATTTGCCGGATCACCGTTATGAGACCAAGAAGATATTGTGTCCAATGGGTTTAGAGTATGTCAAATACATGCATGCTCTAATGATTGCATATTATACAAAAAAGAGTATGAAAATTTGGATAAATGTCTAGAATGTGGTGATTCACACTACAAGTTGAACAACAACAATGGTGATGACTATGACAGTGTTGGTAAGAAGCATCCTCCTACTAAAGTGTTATGGTAGTTGTCAATAATTTTAAGGTTAAAGAGAATTTTTGCTAATGCGAATGACACAAAGAATATTAGATCGCACGAAGATGAAAGAAAATATGACGGAAACATTTTCCATGTAGCTGATTCTTTGCAATGGAAGAAAATTGATTCATTGTTTCCGGATTTTGGCCTTGAGCCAAGATGTAACACCTTACTCCCCGACTCGATAATTTAATCAAATAAAACATATATAATACGAAATTCTTCGTGTAGGATGTTATCCACATCAAACCATCATCCAAATTGAAACATTTATTCATCATTAAATAATTCAATACACAACACAGTTTTGTTTTAAAAGTATTATGGCATTAAAATCCTTAACAACAACTCAACATTAAACATGGTTCATCTCTAAAACAAAAGGAAGATATGAAACATAACATAAAACAAAGAAAAAATTGTTCCCCTGGTATTATATATTAGAGAAAATTCATTAAAGGAATCGACCGACATGCAACTAAGGAGGCACAACACCGTCCTCAACCACAAAATCCTACTCGGATACCTGATTGTCTGTACTCTAGAGGAGCACATACACAACAACACAAACATGGGATGAGAATACATTCAAATAATTAATTGTTCATATATAATCAGAGTAGTTCACTACATACAAGGACAACCTAAGAACAAGTGAATAAAGGAGAGCTATGCAAAAGGGCAGCAGAAAAACAGGCCTAGGCAAAGTGCAGCAGCTAGTGCAGAAAAGCAGCATTCGTGAAAATGGAAAGAAAGAGAGTGGCATCAAGAAAGTGATACAAGGTATTCCCCAATGAAGAAATCTGAAGTTTTGAAACAAGTGACAACCCTAATGTTTTGAGCATAAAAAGAGAGGGAGCAACAACAAACAGGGGGGAGATCAAGAGAGTCATTGAGAAACATTGAGAACATCATTAAGAAAAAAGAGTCACATAGAAACATAAGGGAAGAAGAGAAAAAACAGAAAAAAGAGATTGAGAAAGAAGAAAGACAAACCATTGAGAAAATAAGAGAGTGATAGAAAACCAGAAAAAGGAAGTGAATCATAGAGCACATCCAACAAAAGTCATTGGTGATTAGAAGGAGAATAGTAGCTCTTGGGTATCTTTTCTTTCAAACTCTTCTCTCTTTACATATTTGCAAGTTTTTATTTTCTTTCTTAAATAATATTTATGTTGTACATATTGTAATAAGGTCTCAAGAGTGACCAAGAACTATTGTAAAAAAACAAAAAAAAAGGAAAGAACATAGTTTAGTTTTTGTAGTGAAATGAGTTGAAAAATACTCATGTGTGCTGTCATGTTCGCACTGCGAACATATCCTTCGCCTAGCGAACATCACTTTATGGAATATAGAGTGCCACTAAACAGCCAGTTTTCCCTTATTTTTAGCTAGCGAGTTGTTCGCTGGCACCTTCGCACTGTGAACTTTGGCACCTTTTGCCTCTGTTTGTGAATAGTGCGTGTTTGTGGGATTTCTCAGCAAGTTCGCACAACAAACTTAGTGAGGTTTTTTCTGGGCAGCTTCACTGCAAGGTTCACACAACGAACTTCAGTACCTTTTGCCCCTGTTTGTGAATAGTGTACTGATCTGGGTAAACCCTTAAGAAGTTTGCACAGCGAACTTTTCATAGTTTTCAAATTTTTTTTTCAAGAAGTTCGCTGTTTTTTTTCATGTCTTGTTTTTATTCATATTTTCAAGACGATTAACCCGATGTGATTGTACGGCCATTGTATGTGGATATTATTATGGCCATTTTTGACTTTTGGTTCCAAAAACTATTTTCAAAAATAAACTCTCGATTTTGTCGAGCCATTTTCAACCTTGTAAGTCGATTGCCTTGTGCGTCGTCATCGACCTTTTTCGCATCACTTCAAAGATTTTTACAAGCAATAAAACCCTTGATCCAACATCAAGTAATATTTTTCTCATAAAAAAATCCAAAAAACATTAAAGATACGATTGGGTTATATGCCATGAGCTTTAAAGTGGTGGAGAAGGAATGAGAATTGAACCCCTCCTACACTCGTTTCGAATGTTTTGAATACAAGGCGCTTGACTTGGTTATTCGAATCATTCATCTCTATCCAAAGTCTTTAGTGTGATCCGAATCAAGAACAATTTCTTCTTAAAAATCCTAAAAAACATCAACTCATCAAACTTATCTTCGCCTTAGGGCATCAATCCAAAAACCTTTTTCAAGGTATAAAATCAACCGACAAACAACCATTTCACAAGCCTCTGAACTACGGAGCTCTGATTCTTCACTTATTTTAAGTGAGGATACGTAGGAAAAAGGGCCACAATCCTTGGCGAGCACTCTAATAAACAACCAACCCCTCTTTTCCTTTAAGCAAGTAAACTTTTAGATTAAAAACACCCATTCAAGCTAAACAACTTAGAAGGTTCCCGTCGAATACGATTGATGTGAGGGATGCTAATACCTTCCCCTCACATAACCGAATCCCGAAACCTAAAACTTGGTTGCGATGACCATGCTCTTTTCCTAAAGGTTTTGTTGTTATTTCCCTTTCTCTCCTTGGGATAAATAAAATCCGGTGGCGACTCTGTGTCATTTTTCACGTAGTGATAATATATAATCACAGTAGTGTTTACTGTGAATTTTGGTAAACAACCGCAGGTCTATCAATTTAGAGTAAATTGACTAACTTGCAGGATCGACCATACTAAATCCTAGAACATGTGCTAAGCGTGCGAAGGACCCTAAGTTGAACTCCACGTTCGACAGTGAAACCTTTTGAAAAGTAAGATAACTTGAAGATTTAAAAGAAAGTAAGTAATGCGTCAAAGAGTAAAAGCAAGAATGTAAAAGTGCAGTTATCTAAAAGCTTAAAAGTAAATTATGTAAAGTAAAAGGCGAGATATTACAGTCAAACTCCGCGTTCGACTATAACGTCTTTGTAAAGTAAATGGCGTTGAAGATAAATGTGCAAGAAAGTAAAGTGCTTTGAGAATAAATGTGTGAAAGATTCTACTCTGAACTCCATGTTCGACCAGAGATCTTTGGAAGTTAAATTGCAAGAAGTTAAATAGCTTGGGAAATAAATGGGCAAAAGGTTAAAAGTGCAGGAGAGTTAAATGGCATAAAATAACTCTAATCTGAACTCCACGTTCGACTAGGGGATTTTTGAAAGTAAAACGCAGAAAAACTTGTAAAATAATTTAAATGTAAAAGCTGAAAGTTAAAGTGCAAAATGAGTAAAGGTGCATAACGGGTAAAGGCAAGTAAATTGCATTAATGAAAAAGGGTTGGTGTTGTATCACATACATTCTCGCTAACTCATTTCTCTACACGCGGGTACTTTGAGTTGTTTGGAGTGACTAGTATAAAATGAATGAACACCCTCCTTACATAAAAATGACAACTATTTATAGTACTAGAAAATAACTACTACATGACGGTTGAGACTTCACAACGTGTCCCTTTTGGCGCTTTTTCCACTATCTCAACCGTTCCAACGTTCGTCCACTCTTAGTTTGAATTTTGAACACTTAATATCTCCCTCCCATTTTGGTTGTGACTTCTGCGCGTTCTTCTCAACATGACCCTTGTCGAGAACTTCTCAGTACTTAGCAAATTTTAGTAGCTTTGTCCACCTCTCTTCGACTTGGATTGTTCTCTGATTGTGTCGAAAGGTTGACATATTTCAAATTAATATTTTGACTTGAGGTGATTCTGAAATTAACTAGCGTCGAAAATTGAGAGCTAACAAATTTCCCCCAAATAATGTCCTTTCACCAGTTTGGGTAGGAAGGTCATTTTTTCCTTCACCGTTTTGACGCGTGTTGATTTTGCATGGCTTTAGCTGAACCACCCACTGCTTGTTTTAGTGTTTAACTGTTCATTTCTTTTCCTTCCACACTTATGACGTCATGCCATTATGATAAATCCTTAAACGTCTTTTCAGCCGTTTCTATCATTACTTTGTCTTGAAAACGTACATTTTCAGTCTGACCATAACTGGCCATACGCATCTTCTCTTCCAAAACAAACACGCGTCCCACTATCCGCTGGTCTTCAACGGTGGATTTTAGTCCTTTGGGATTTTTAAACGCTTATAAATATCTCCCTTCACCACTTTGTGAATTTTCTACACTCTCTAGAATCTCAAGCATCCCATATCCTTCTCCATTTTCATCCAATCTCAAGGAAAAAAACCATTTCACTTCTTTTAACAACAATGGCATCTTCTCAATCTATCGCTCAAGAGAAGAAAACCCAGAAGGGACGCGTTACTCAAACCAAGCAAGCTATTCCTCCTTTTACGAACATAGCTGGTCCTCAACTGGTGGAGAACCGTCAATGTGTACCGGAACCCACTTCTGAAGCTGCAAGGAACATCTACCACTCTCAGGTAATGACTCCTTTAATTGTTTCGGGTAAACCCTACGCGCTCTCTGGTCCTTTGGCACAGGTTGATGTTTCTGACGCAAGGCTGAGTGAGTTTTTTCCGTCTTATAGAAGAACCAGGCCGTTAGGGCAAAAACGTTTCCCTACACCCCTTACCAATGTTGCTGAAGAGACTTCATTGCCAACTTTCAACCTTGGATATCTTGCTGACGGTACTCGGCTAGTGAGAGCCATTAGTCCTCTTAGAGATTTTGACCTTTGGATGGCAAAGGTGGAGAAGGTTAAGGCCGATCATTGGAAATCTGTGGGGATTTATGACCTTCTGATGTTGTCGAAGACTACCATTCCTTATTGTCTGAACTTGCTGATGGCATCCTTATACTTTTGGGACAATACCCACTATAATTTCCACTTGCCATGTGGGATGGTTTCCCCAACCCTTTTCGACATAGCCGCTATAACCGGCCTTCGTCCTGATGGTGTCTCTTACCAACCTGACGTCGATGTTGAAGATTATATACATATCCCCAACTCCAAACTCACTTATACATATTTCATTAAACACCACTTCGACAGTACCACTGACGACATATCTGATGAGGAACATGTGGTGTTTCTCGCCATATGGATATCGAGATATGTGTTATGTACCAAATCCCTGCAGGTAGCCAAAAAATACCTACCCGTTGCTAACCAGCTCCATTGTAACAAAGGTGTCTGCTTGAGCAAACTCATTCTGGCGAACCTTTATAAATCCCTGAGCAAAACAACTTCTCGACTGAAGCACATGGAGGCCCATGATTCTGTGTCTTAAAATGGTCCTCTATGGTTGCTTCAGTTGTGGCTGAATGCCACGTTTGAAGCTAGCCTTCCCAGGAAAAGTCTGGTTGACAAAACCTCTGCTGAAATCGTGGGGAGAAGCATTGAAGGACCTCGTTTGGTTCAACTGACTCCCAACGATGATGGCGAAACTATCAAAGGAGAATTCACCAGTTACATCCTGATGTTTGCTAAACGCCATGAGTTTACTTCTGGTATGGCGCCCTTTGCTGCAAGGATGTTTGGCCCTACATGGTTTAGAAGGCCATTTCCTACTCCTCATGGGCAGGATGATGATGAATCTGTTTCAATCTGGGAAGCCTTTTTAATTCCTAGATTTATTGCTAACAGGCTCAATTTGGAAGAGGTTTATCATCTTTGATTTCATATCACCCCAACCTGGTTTCTCGTCAATTTGGGTTGGTTCAAACTTTTCCTAGGTGCTTGTATGAAAAGAAGGGCCAAGTCATCCTTCATACTGCCAGCTTCGACGAAGGAACAACTGCTGACGTCTTCACCGATTTGAGCACGAAGAGAGGAGTGTTTTCCCCTGTGTTCTTCGAACCTTCTTTTTTATGCACTACTTCTTTCCACCATTGGTGGTCGAAACATTATCATGAGCATTTTCTTAATGTTACCACCTTTTCCTCACTACTTGACCAGGCTTTCCTTGATGTGCAGGACAAGACGAAGAAGAGTAAGCTCGCTCATATCCAAGAAATTCAAGCTTTCTAGAAATACTTTGAAACTGTTTATCGACTAGATGATCTTAGTCGAACCATTCACGAGGCTGCTGTTAGTTTGAAGAGAAACTTTTTGCAAAAGCTGGATACCTTGAAAATTCCTCCTACCGTTCCTCGTGAGAAACGTTATGAAGTAGCTTTTAAAATTTTTCCCCATAAATTCCCTTGCTTGCCTACTGCTGATTTTGGAGTAGCACTTGCCCCTCAATTTCCAGATTGGTTTATATGTAGTGAGGATTTAAAACTTCTTCGACAGCAGTCTCAACCAAAGCCTCGACGAGTGGTTTCGACTAAGCACACTTTAGACAGTTTCAAAGGACATCTTCATATAGGGGTTCAGGATGTTCGTGTCGAATCTGACATATATGAAGGTTTGATGTCTTTTACTTATGATCATGCAATTGAACTCTCAATATTTAACTGGCAACCATCTTCTGTTTTCCAGCTGTGCCTAAGAAAGCTCCGTCCACTAAGGCTGCTACTTCTCAAAGTAGCAAGGAAATGGAAGGCAGATAGGTAAATCTTATATCCTTTTCCTCTTTTCTCACTATGTGACTCATTTATCACATTTGTGTCATCTCTTTTTATTTTCTCAGACTGGGCGCAAACCTTCGACTCTTTCTAAGAAAGGCAAGAAGGATGCTCCCATCATTGCGGCCTCAGCTGCTGATGAATCTCCTGAGGAGGTTCTAGTGAAAAAGAGAAAAAAGTCTACCAAGGCATCTGGATCTACTGGCCCACCTCCATCGAAGGTGGCCAAAATTCTTAGGTCGACGTCCACTTCAGGTGGCGTCGAAGAACAACCTCCTGTGGTTACCTCGAAGTCAACTTTTAGCGACCATGGGGGTGAAAATGCTAACCTTGGTGATACACTAGCTCAGGTATGTGTACCAACATTTTGTCATATTTACCTTTGTCAAGCACCTTCTTAGCCTTATTCTCTTTCATTTGTGTTTTCAGGCTAATACCACCAACACCAATCTTCCTCCAGTTTCAGGTGCTTCTGCCACTTATTCCCTCAACAGCCAAGGTGAGCCAACTTACCATCCTTCTTCGGATCTTGGCTCTGGCTTAAGTGAGGTAAACCAACTTATTGTTCCTTCTGTAGGAAACAAACCCCCTTTGGCGCCAACCACTACGCAGCAGGCTCAAACTGAAGGTTTCAACTCTGGGAAGGACGCTGCCTCGAGTCCCCCACCTCTCGACCATGTTGAACCTATGGTCACTGATGAGGTGGCTGTCGAACAAGCCCGTACTCCTTCAGACCCACCAACAACTGACAGTCCACACCCAGCTATTCATGAGGAGCCAAAGGAAATGCATCCTGAACCTATTCAACATCCAAACAATCCCCCATCCGCTGATGATAGAGAGGAAGAAGTGAGAATTGAGGAAGAGGAAGAAAAGGACCACGAAGAGGACGGAGATGAAGGAGAATCTAAAGAGGATGATGAATAGGAAGAGGAAGAAGAAATGGACGAAGGAGACCAAGCTGGTCCTGAATCCCAACATACTTCTCCTGTGGTGAAGAAAACTCTCCCTCCCATCGTGACCCCTGAAGATCCTTTAGCAGCTCTTAAGTGGTCGAATCCCCGAGAATATGCTAAGAGGATACTTGGGAAAAATGTGGTTTTGCTTCTGCTTCTTCGACTCCTTCCAGTCATCCTGCCTCAGATGACTTTGCTGGTCCAATTCTCCAATCCATCAAGAAAAAGTTCTTTAGAGGAGATATCTAAAATGTCCTGGCCTCAGACCCCACATCTAGACTCTTTTTAAAGGATCAACTCAAGAAAATGAACCTTACTACCCTTAGCCTAGAAATTCATGGTTTCTTTCTAGAGTTGACGGTTGTGGTTGACGATTTATCTTCAGAAGTTCGAAAGCTCCCTTCTCTCGTGAAGACAATCGAAGCTATAGCTGGTCGAGAGAGTGCAACCTGGACTGGTGCACAAGATTCAGAGGCTAGGGTCGAACAATTGGAAGCTGCCCATAAACAACGCCAGGAAGAAATAATTTCCAATCAGAAGGACATTGAGGCGTGGCAGCAGCAAATCAAGCAGCTTCAAACAAAGATCTATAATGCTGAACAACACAACCTTGAGTTGCAACGCTTTGGTGCCCCTGACATGACCCAAGAGCTGAAGAGCACTATTGACTTCATTGATGCGGCCCCAAAATTCTAAAAAGAGCTTGCAGCAGCCAGGCTCGACAAATCCCTGTGCGAGGCTCGCCTTAGTCATCACACGAATACTTTTGCTCAGCTCAAATCAAAGCTTCCTTTCTGATCACCTTTCGACCTCTGCTTTTTGTAATCGCCACTGATTTTATGGCCTTCCGAGCCACCTTTATGTAATGACAATATATTACTTTTGTAATTTGATTATCTGGGCCATATTATTCCTTTCGACATGTTGTTGTTTTTATTATTATGGCACATGAATGACGCGTTATTTTTTATGACCTCAATTTTGAGTTTAATGTGTGATTAAGGCCTCTTCCTTTCCTAGAAAACGCCTTTTCCCAGCTTCGTTTATTGCTCCAACGACATAGGCTTTTAGCTTTATTATGGTATTTAAAGCATAGCCTTTTTAGGCATACTCCCAAGACAAATAGACTTCCACCGTTTGACTGACCAATCCATACCTAGTCTTTCCTCTATAAATCCTTCTTTCTCCTAAACCATGTCTTGTACTCAGCAAAGCAAGTATGAACATTAATCCAGAAAAACCCACTCTCAAGGACCAGACAAAAGGTTCAAAGGAACTTGTGGTGGTGGTGGCGACTAGGGAAGCCACAAAACCCGAGGCCTCCACTGGAGCACCCCCTCCCATGAAGATGAAGGAAACCAGAATGAAGGTATCCAAGCAAGCACGTCCTCACACTACCAATTATGATGATGAAGCTGATGAGGATTATATGGAATACCTCAAGTCCATTGATTTGAGGGATTTTGATTGATCCCTATTTTAAAGTTATGAATTGTTGTATGAACTTTTGTTTTGTGTATGCCATGTTAGGCTTGTTTGGCCTATTTTGGCCTTGGTGCCTTCTTAATAAATTTTAAGCTTTGACATGAATCTCTTGCAAGATAGGCTATACTTTTTCAAATATTTTCCATTTGCTTTCAGGATTCTTTTATCTTGGTCTAACTCTTCAATTTCATAAGCACCATTGGAGAATACTTGTATGACTTGAAATGGGCCTTCCCATTTAGGAGACCATTTGCCCAAAGTTCTATCTCTTCAATCCATAGGCAAAATTACCTTCCATACTAGGTCTCCATCTAGAAAGGATTTAGACTTAACCCTTTTATTGTAGGATTCCTCAACCCTTCGCTTTTGTATCCTTAGTAACTCAAAGGCCTTAAGCCTTTCCTCATCTAGATCTACTAGTTCATCCATCATCATAGCCCAATAATCTTCAGATGGGATTTCATGATGCCTTTGGATTCTCACAGATTGTAAGCATATCTCGACAGGTAATACTGCATCATGGCCAAACGTAAGTCGAAATGACGTAGTACTGGTAGCCTTTTTAGGTGACGTTCGACATGCCCAAAGGATTTGGTCTAACGTCTTATGCCAATTTCTAGGTTTCTTTCCTACATGCTTTTTAATGAGTCCAATCACTACTTTGTTGGCAGCTTCGACTTGCCCATTTGCCTGTGCATAATAGGGTGTAGAAGTTAGGAGCTTAAAACCTATTTCTTTGGCAAACTCCTGCATCTTTTGACCAGTGAAAACTGATCCTTGATCTGTCGTAATAGTCTCCGGGATACCAAATCTATAAATGATGTGACTTTGGATGAATACGATGAAGTCTTCTTGACCTACATTCACTAATGATATCACTTCGATCCATTTAGTAAAGTAGTCAATGCCAACCAAGATATATCTTTGGTTTTTTGACGATGCTGGTCGAATCTCTCCCACTATATCCAGAGCCCATCCTCTAAAAGACCATGGTTTTACTATTGAGTGTAATTCACTTACGGGTATGTGTTGTATGCCAGCATGGGTTTGGCACTCTTTGCAACCCCTGGCAAACTCTATGCAATCTTTCAGCATAGTAGGCCAATACAATCCTTGTTGAAACAATAACCACTTCATTTTGTGGCCAACTTGGTGTGCTCCACAGGCCCCACTATGAACTGTCGAAAGTGCCAAATATGCCTCTGTTTCACTAAGGCATTTCAACAAGACTCCCTCAAGCGTCTTTTTTAGCAATTCATTACCCACGAGCATGTAACTTAATGCTTGATACTTGATCCTTCGATTTGTCGAACCCGTTGGATTTTGTAGGTACTCGACTATAGGCTTTCTCCAATCTTTGTCTGTTAGACCATCTATGGCAAAAATTTCAAAATTTTCGCCATCTAGGCACCCAAGCTTAGTTGTCTCTAAATCTGATGGGAATAATCCAACTGTCAGTATTTTCCCTCTTGCCTCAATTGCTTCTTGAAGGTTTTCCTTCGACACTCTATATCCTGAGGCAATTTGTGCTAAATCATTAGCGACCTGATTTTCTACTCTGGGTATGTTTTGGATAGCCACTACCTCAAATTTCTTCAATAGCCTATTCGCCACCACAAAGTATACAATGAGATTTTCTTTAACACATTTATATTCCTTTGTGATTTGTTTTATAACCAACTCTGAGTCTCCCATTATTTCGACTCTAGTTGCCCCAATTCTAACAAAATTTCAAGGCCAGCAATCAATGTCTTGTATTCAGCCTCATTGTTAGAACATGGTCCTTCGACTCTGAATTTAAATTTTGTTGGAATTTTTTCAGGAGAAATAATGAATATACCTACCCCTGTTCCATTTTTATGGCTTGATCCATCAAAGTATAACTTCCAGGATTTTAACTCAACATAATTTAAATCAGTTTCTTTTATAGAGTGGTCGACTATGAAGTCAGCCACTATTTGCCCTTTCACAGCCTTTAAAGGTTGATATGTTAAAGAATATTCAGTTAAAACTAAAGCCCACTTGCCAATTCGACTATGCAAAATAGGTTTAGATAACATATGTTTTATGATATCAAAGTGAGACGATACATACACATCAACAGGCTTTATATATTGATTTAATTTGGTACAAGAGAAATACAAGCATAAACACAACTTTTCAATCATGCTATACCTAGTTTCTGCATCATTTAGAACTCTACTAAGATAATACATGGCTCTTCCGACTCCATTTTCATCTTCTTGAGCCAACATGCTCCCTAAAGTTCTGTCAGATGCAGCTATATATAATCTCATACTTCTATTTCTACAAGGTGGTGACAAGATTGATGGGTGACTTAGGTACTATCTTTGTTGAAACGAAGCAATGGTGAAAAAGCTTGTGTCTTGCCACTTAGGTTCGAGATGAACCTTCTTAAGAAGTTGATTTTGCCCAATAATGATTGCAACTCCTTTTTGGTTAATGGCGCTTTTGCTTCCATGATGGCCTTGGTCTTATTTTGATTGATCTCAATCCCTTTCTTGTGGACCACAAAGCCTAGAAAGTCTCCTGCCTGTACACAAAAAGCACATTTAAGGGGATTCAATTTAGACCAAACTTTCTCATTCTTAAGAATGAGCGTCGAAGATGTTCAATATGGTCTTTTCCAGAAATAGATTTTACAACAATATCATCAATGTAAACTTGCATGAAAGTGTCTATAAAATCATGGAAGATAGAATTCATTGCTCTTTGGTAAGTAGCACCAGCATTCTTAAGACCAAAAGGCATCAATACTCATTCGTATGTGCCTAAAGCCCCAGGACATCTAAAAGCAGTTTTTGGAATATCTTCCTCAGCAATGAATATTTGGTTATAATCAGAATACCCATCCAACATGCTAAGATATTCATGTCCTGCTGCAGAATCTACTAACATTTCTGCTACTGGCATTGAATATTCGTCTTTAGGAGTTGCAACATTTAAATCTCGAAAATCTATGCAAACTCTTAAAGAACCATTCTTTTTAATAACAGGTACTATATTAGCCAACCATTCGACATACCTTTTTGTACGAATGAATTTGCAACGGAGCAGTTTTTCGGCCTCCTCTTTAATCTTTGACAGTATTTCTGGTGCAAACCGTCTTGGACCTTGTTTGACTGGTCTTCTTCCAGGTGTCATAGGCAACTTATGTTTGACTAACTCCCTGCTTAAACTAGGAATCTCGTTGTAGTCCCAGGTGAAACAGTCTTTAAACTCCTTCAATAACTGTACCACTTCGACCTTCAGTTGAGGGTTCAACTTGGCGCTGATGTATGTAGGCCTCTTGAGTGCCCCCTCACTAAGATCAATTTCTTCTAAAGGGTCTTGCACTAACATCTTGACACTGTTTGCTAGTGGATCTTTTTCGAACCCCAAAGGTTCTGCTTAGTAAATGGCATCAAGCCTTTGAGCTTGTTCTCTATCTTGGATCTCATCTAGAGAGTTTAGGTTACAGTCCTCCCTAGGACAGTCTTGGTGGAACTCATAAATGGCTTTGCCAACCATGTGATTATTAGCAGCTTCCAGAGCCGCTTGTAATTTGGTTTCATCCACATAGGCCAAAATTTTCTTCAATGTTTCGAACTCAGTCATGATCACCGAATCTTTCTTCCCACCCAGTGGGTTCCACTATAGGCCCTTTAAAACCTGGTAGCCTTTCTCCTGGTACCTCACTGTCCCATCTGAACCCTTCGATAGGATGCAAATATAATGAATGGAACATTGCTTCATTTGGAGTAAATTCAAACTCTGCTGGAGGACATGGAGCAATATTCGCCAAGTGTTTGTCAAAGTGATTCCCCTCGACATAATTGACGGGAATCTTGAAGTACCCTTGGTCAGCTTCAATGTTCTCGATGATACCATCTGGCCTCCAAATGGTAATCCTTTGGTGCATTGAAGAAGGCACAACGCCTATGCCATGAATCCATTCTCTTCCCAAGAGCAAATTATAATTGGCTTTGGTTTCGACAACCATGAACATTGTGGGTCTTATAACTGTTCCCACTGTAAGATCAACCTGGATCACTCCCAAAGTGGAGCCCACTTTTCCCTCATAGTTCGATAGAACCATGTTGTGGGGCTTAGTATCATCATCACATTTTCCAATTTTACTAAGTAGAAAACGAGGCATCAAGTTCATTGTTGCGCCACAATCTACTAGTATCTTGTTGATAGGTACGTTCTCCACTTATCCAGTGAAATAAAGAGGCTTTAATTGACCTTTCATAGCCTCTGTAGGGCGTTCGAAGAAAGCATTCTGTTCCTCCATGCACCCATTGTTCATAATGTAATAGCACACAGGCTTGTGTGCCATCATTTCCATCTCAGTATTTTGATCCACATCTTCTACCTCTGTGACCTGGTTGAACTCTCTATGCATGACGGATACCACATTTACTATAATGTCCAAGGAGGCCGTTAATTCATTGTCGTAGTTGTCAGTCATGTTCTCATCATCTTCGACTAAGCCAACTGGTTTGTACTTTCGGTCCTCAAACAATTTTCATCTTATAGGAATCTTCTCAGTATTTCCACCTTGATTGCCAATGTTAGTACTCGACTCTCCCTGTTTTGGTCCCTGCGCTTCCCTAATGGCCTTTCGCCTGCGCTGCTCCCTTCGCCATTGAGACCTGGTCATAGGGTTTTTTCCTTTGTAATTCTGAGATATATATGCTGACTTATTAGTGGTGTGGTTCTCTTTTAGATACTTAAATGAGGAACCTCTTTCCACCTCAAACTTTCTCCATTTTTTCCATCCCTGTCCTTCGACAGGTTTGACCCACTTTCCTGCAGGCACGTTCTCAACAGGTTTGAATGTGTTGGGCTTAGCTGGAGTTTTTATACCCATTGAAGGATTTCTGGGATCAAGATTCCTTGGACCCTGGTTCTTCTTCTTCCCCCAGCTTCCATTAGTCTTTTTGATCTCCTCTACATCGTGAGTAGCTTTCTCATCAAAAATGGTGCTGCACATGGGACACAACATTACCCCTGATCCATTCTTCTGGAAACAATGAAGGAAGTCAACAATGGTTTCCTCCTACGTGGGGTACACCATCTCGTTAGGTTCTTCACTCGTTTCTTTGACTTTTGGATTAGTGTTCTCGACCATGTTGACATCAACCTTATCTTCGAGCTTCATTTTAGACAAGTGAACTTCCAGGTTTTCAGTATCTTTGGAATCTTCAATTTGACTTGCATCTTCAGTGTTGAATCTCTCATTGTCAGGGGAAGTGTTGAAGAAGTGTTTTGTTGCCATGCATATCCAATTTTCTGGCAGACAACCATCCATTTCCATCACCTCTCCCACCAGCAGCATGTTATTATCCAATTCCTTGACCACTTGGACTCTGGGAACATTTCTGCCTAACGCTTCATTGGTGCTGATACTATCAGTACTATCCTCAGATTCTTCACCAGCTTCAACCATATTAATACCCTCAGCGGCATTTCGACCTAATTCGTCTCCTGCCATAGCTGATCCTTTAGCAGTGTTGTTGAACTGAACGAATTCGTCAGCAGTCTTCTTAGTTATCAGCATCAAGTTACGACCATCAGAGTTGGCTGGGTTATTTGGTATTAAGTGATAGCCTTCAGTTACCTCATTCGTTTCAACTTTGGTGATGGAGTTCTTAGTAAGTTCGACCATATTGACTGGAGACTTTTCAATGGCTTCGACCATTTGAACTTCTTCAGGTTCTGCATAATTAGCTTCTATAGTTTGCAGTGGGTCAGAATCTATTTTCATCTGAGTCTTCCCCTTGTCTTCAAACTTCAGCGTTCCTTCTTGAATGGCGCGTTGCACCAGATCCCTGAAAAGAAAACATTGAGAAGTCTTATGACCCAAGAAATTATGGTACTTACAAAAACCTCTTTTCTTTCTTTGTTCTAAAGGAGGCACTTTAGCGCCAACAGGCACTATTATTTGTCCATCCTTGACTAACAAATCAAAGATTTTGTCACATTTAGTAACATCGAAAGTGTATGTTCTTTTAGGAAATCTGTCGTTAGACTTAATGAGATTTTTCCCATTCGAAGGAGCCAAGAGTTTATAGGCGTAAGGTGGACCCTGCTTTAATTCAGCCACATCAACCTCATGCTCGTCGAAGTAAAGTGTTTCCTCATACAGATTTTCCACATCTTCGTTACACTCGACAAAAGCTACTTTTTTACCCTTACTGAACTTAGTGTTCTCTTCTCTTAGCCTTTCTAGATGTCGAACTCGATCAGCTAGTTGCGCCATATCTCTGAGATATTGGGTATCTAATTTTTTCCTGATGGAATAATCTAAACCCCTTGCAGCCATTTCGACTAGTTCGTGCTCTAGCACTTGTGTGAAGCACCTGGCCTTAAGAAGTCGAAACCTATTCAGGTAATCATCGATTGGCTCAGCATCCTTTCGTTTGATACCGACCAATTCTTTCAAACTAATCTTGGTTTGCCCCATATAGAACTGTTCATGAAACAAACGCTCTAATCGGGCCCAATTATAAACTAAATTAGGAGGCAAAGTAGTGAACCATGTAAAAGCATTTTTTATGAGAGAACTTGGGAAGTATTTGACGCTAAGGCTCTCATCACCAACTATCTCTCCTGCTTCGGTCATGTACCTAGCCATGTGTTCGACAGTCGATTCGGTAGTGTCCCCTACAAATTTACTAAATTTTGGAACCTTCGTCCTAGGAGGTAACTCAGCCTGGAAAATATAATCCACTATAGGTGAAGTATAATTTGGCCTTGTAAAGCCAAAGTTTTCTCCATTTCTGGTCATTATTCTTTCGACCATAGCTGCAAGGTTATTTTCTTCAGCTGCATCATGACGTTGAACTTGTCTAAGTATCTGGTCAACATTCTGATTTCTGTTCACCATGACTATCCCTGGCTCTTCCTCCATATGGGCTGGTACCTGGTTCCTTTGTGGTTCGACTCTGAAAGGTTCTCCCATTTCATGATCCTCCATATTTGCCTCTTGAACATTCTGTTGCTGATATCGTGGGACATTCTCAACAACTGTTGCTCTTTGCTCAAATGTTGGTACTCCCATAAAATCAGCCATATGGGCTAATTGCGTCACCACCTGCTGGTTGGTTTGAGTAGTATTCTGAATTAGGGGTTGAAAGATTTCTCCCATTATCTGAGACAACGTGTGCACCATTTGCATATTACTTTCGTCCATTTGCTGTCTTAAGCAGTTTATGGATGTAGTCGTAAGACTAGGTGCTTGCCCAAAATAACCAACACCTATGCTCTGGTTGTTTCGACCGCCTAACCCAGCTCCTTGTACTGGCGAAGATACCACATTTTCTGAAAATATGGATGGAGCATTTTGCAAATTCTGCATTATTGACGTAGTCATACCATATGGTTGGTTCCTCAGTAATGGTTGTGAGAAACCTGGAGGAGGAATTTGCCTATACATTGAACTTCCTAGGGGTGTTAGCGAATTAGGACTTTGAGGTCCTACATATTCCAACATAGGTTGAGTGTACGTTCGTACACATGTTGATCTTGGATTCACCATAGACTGCACTTGTTTAGACACCACTACCGGTGGTGACGTCTGTCCTCCCGTCGAAGAAACTAGGTATGGAGTATTCTGAGACCTCATGCTCGACTGAGCATTTAAAATGCTTCCTTGAGGATCAACTTGTTGAGTAGCATTTGTTGCCATCCGTTGAGTGTATCTTCTTTTTGGTACTTCTTCGTGCGTAGTGACTAACTTTCCATTCCTTAACATACAACGAAGTATTCGCCCAAAAAAGATTAATGTAAACTTTGAAATGGTTAGCACTCGGTCCCACCAGGTGTGCCAATTTGTTTACTATGAATTTTGGTAAACAACCGATGGTCTATCATTTTAGGGTAAAATTGACTAACTTGCAGGATCGACCATACTAAATCCTAGAACATGTGCTAAGCGTGCGAAGGAACCTAAGTTGAACTCCATGTTCGACTGTGAAACCTTTTGAAAAGTAAGATAACTTGAAGATTTAAAAGAAAGCAAGTAATACGTCGAAGAGTAAAAGCAAGAATGTAAAAGTGCAGTTATGTAAAAGCTTAAAAGTAAATTCTATAAAGTAAAGGGCGAGATATTACAATCAAACTCCACTTTCGACTATAACGTCTTTGTAAAGTAAATGGCGTTGAAGATAAATGTGCAAGAAAGTAAAGTGCTTTGAGAATAAATGTGCGAAAGATTCTACTCTGAACTCCATGTTTGACCAGAGATCTTTGGAAGTTAAATTGCAAGAAGGTAAGTAGCTTGGGAAATAAATGGGTGAAAGGTTAAAAGTGCAGGAAAGTTAAATGGCATAAAATACCTCTAATCTGAACTCCATGTTCGACTAGGGGATCTTTGAAAGTAAAACATAGAAAAGCTTGTAAAATAGTTTAAATGTAAAAGCTGAAAGTTAAAGTGTAAAATGAGTAAAGGTGCATAAAGGGTAAAGGCAAGTAAACTGCATTAATGAAAAAGGGTTGGTGTTGTATCACATACATTCTTGCTAACTCGTTTCTCTACACGCGGGTACTTTGAGTTGTTTGGAGTGACTAGTATAAAATGAACAAACACCCTCATTACATAAAAATGACAACTATTTATAGTACTAGAAAATAACTACTACGTGACGGATGAGGCTTCACAATGTGTCCTTTTTGGTGCTTTTTCCACTATCTCAATCGTTCCCACGTTCCTCCACTCTTGGTTTGAATTTTGAATAGTTAATATCTCCCTCCCATTTTGGTTGTGACTTCTGCGCGTTCTTCTCAGCATGACCCTTGTCGAGCACTTCTCAGTACTTAGCAAATTTTAGTAGCTTTGTCCACCTCTCTTCGACTTAGATTGTTCTCTGATTATGTCGAAAGGTTGACATATTTCAAATTGATATTTTGACTTGAGGTGATCCTGAAATCAACTAGCGTCGAAAATTGAGAACTAACAAGTAGCTCACTACATATAGATTCGCAAAGAAATTAATCAAGTACCACATCCACAAGTATTCATAACTCACCTACAACACCATCATATGCATCTATCCATGCAATGCAACTCATAACATATTAATGACTCATATGTTTGCGGTACGAATCTCAATAATGGTTCTCATCATGAACTAGGTTCCATCTACCAAACCCATGATCCCCACACTAATCTCTAAGCCCCACGCCGAGCTTAGGAAAGTTACAAGTCCCCTTACTGAGACCCCCATCTCTTTCACCAATAGTCATAATATAAGATGCATGAATGAATGAATGCATCATCATAACATTTCAACAACAATTGACGGTATCACATAGAACCGTATGATTCCTGTACAATAACTAGATAGTGGTTTCCATGCTGAAACCACATATCTTGACACAACCTGTTATCATTATATGTATAATAATTTGTCTCGTAATCACATTAATATTATCACCACAATTACAACAATTTATTAACCGAACATATAACAAAACTTCCCAAACACAATAGGCATAAGAATAATACTTGAACAATTCACATATCTCTATCATGTCATAGCTAGGGATGGCAAAAAAATCCATACATGTGAATATCTGCGGATAAAATCCATCACGGATATGGGACGGGTAACTTAATGGATATCCACGGATAAAATAGATAGATATTTAAATACTCGTTTGTTAATGGATATTGTCGCACCTCGAAAAATCACGGAGATATTTCGGAGAAAACGACCCTCGCGCAAAAGGCGCGGAAATGCGGTTCGACAGAGTCGCCACCGAACTTTATTTTTCCCGAATAAACGGGAGAGGAAAATATCGAGAAAACCTCTTAAAACGAAAGGATAGGAACAGGGCTATCGCAACCAAGTTCCGGGTTCGGGAGTCGGTTACGTGAGGGGAAGGTATTAGCACCCCTCACGTCCGTCGTACTCGACGGGAACCTCTTAAGGTAAATGTGGGGAGTGTTGTTTAGGTTTACTTGTTTTCTTCTCGTTGATAAGGTAGAATTGGTAGGTTAACAGGATAAAGGCGCTAATGGGGAGATGAATGGTTAGAGAATAGGGTGCTCGCCAAGGATTGGGGCCCTTGTGCCTACATATGCTCATTCGGACGAGAATGAGAAATCAGAGCGTCGTAGTTCGACTACGGGAAAGGATGGGGTGGAAGACGGAAGATGGATAGAAGTGTGCTCGCCAAGATCATCGCAATCTTGTGCCTACGTATCTTATATCCAAGAATGAATAAAGAATCAGAGCGTCCGTAGTTCGTGGTAACAACCACGAAAATATGAGGTTGAATAGATTGGGAGTTTGGGAAAGAGACGAAAGGGTGACTGACAAGCAACCCAAGGGCGTGCCTCGAGAGCTAGCCACTCAAGAATTCAAAGAATGCGAGATTCCAAGAACTCAATGCTTTCGGGAATTGACTGAATAAATTGAAGATAAAGAGTTGGATGTTTTGAAATCAAAAGAATGAACTAATAACAACTCAAGGGCGCGCCTCGAGAGTTACTCATTCAAATATTCAAAGAATGCTAGATTCTAAGAATATCTCTCTTTCGTAAGTTTTAAAAATGTTTGTGAAAGGATCGAATCGAAGAATGGCATGCGAGGCCAAAAGGAAGTTGTTTTGAACTGGCTCGACGACGTGTCGAAGATTTGATTGAAGATGGAACCGACTTGACGACGTGTCAAGTGTTAGGGCTGTGAGAAGCGATATCAGTCCCTGAGGGTGCTCCTAATATCGAGACCACGAGGAATTGTGAAAGAAATGGGTTGCGAATGCGGACGAGCATTCGACCTAGGAGAACGTTTGAAAATGATTTAATTTTGAAAGAGTCGAAAGGTTGAGCGAATAACAACTCAAAGGCGTGCCTTGAGAACTATTCACTCGAAGACACAAGGAATGCTAGATTCCAAGTATCTCCTTCTTTCGAAGTTTAATCGAGAAAGAATATTTTAAAAATGACTTGAAGCGAAATGGGGTATGAAAATAATTTGTGAATGTGTGAAAAGTGAGAACGTGAGATTGAGCTTGAAAATATCAATTATTTAATAAATGAGACGTCAGCCCCACAACTAAATAATCAGAGTATTACTGAAATGCTAGATTCCAATAACACCATTTTATTTGAAAAATATTTGGATGAACAGCGGAAATGTCACACAAAATGCTAGATTCTTATGATATTTTTTGTTCTAAATTGCGTACTAAACGAATAGTCGAACGACGTATTATTTGAGGTGTACACCTCCATAATGTTCGTCCAAAATTCAAGAAATGCTTGACTTCAAGAATTTAATTTTTATGACTTGATTGAGAAATAACTTAGTATTGAAAAATATATATTGAAACAGGATTTAAAGAAAATCAAACCTATTTTAGAAATAAGCTGAAAAAGAGATTGTAAGTTAAAATAGATTGATTTAAATAAAATAAATTAATTAAAATTTAAAAGTAAATTTGAAAGAAATCTAAAGCGTAATTCATTGAATTGTTTAAAATATGTTACTTACTAATACAAAAATAAAAGTTGAATTGCCTAATAAATTAACTATAAAAATGAACAATACATTATTTAAGGTGTACACCTTAATAATGTTCATTTGAAAACTCGAGAAGTGCTAGACTTCAAGAGTTTAATTTTCACCCATTGATTTAATTTACGAAATAATGTTTAAAATAAACAGTGAAAGTATCATGTGGAATGCTAGATTCCAATGACATTTCCTTGTCTAAATAATTAAAAGGTACGCGTCGAAACGAGAGGTCGAATGTCACTACCCAGGACGTACGTCCCAATAGTGACTATTCAAGAACTCAAAAAAAAAGCTAGACCTTAAGAGTTCCCTTTCGCTGTTGATTAAGAGAAAGATTTGTGTGTTGAAAATAAATTATATTAATAATTTAACGTATAATTAATCACATTTTGAAAATACACCTTAAAATTGTTCATGTCCTTTCTAGAAAAAAAATAATTTGAATTGTCTTTAAAATAAAATATTTGTTAAAATAAAAAGTGAATTTAATTAAAAAAACAATTATTTAGAGAAACAAATTGTTCTAAGTTAGTTTTATAAACAATTGCTTGATTGCTAAAATAAAATTAATTAAATAATAACAGGATACTTGAAAATGACTAAAAGCAATTTGGGGTAGAAACGAAATATACCTACAAGCCAAACACCAACGACCTAAATTGATTGGTACAGTATCTAGGCAAAATGCAATTTTATCAAACCATGTTGTTAGCCACACAAAAAACGTAATCCCGGCACAAGATAAAGCCGCCATCATGATGATAAAAACCAGAAACATAGAACCACACATGCATCAGTATCTCAGATCAAAATTTTAAGGCTAACTTATCAAAACAGGACATCCTAATTTACAGCGTTAACTAGAAAACCCGTAAAAAAACCGAGAATTGACACAGAGCTAGAGACGAAAGACCAACAAATATTAAATCTAAGACCTCGTCAAAGATGTGCCACTGATGTCGAAACCATGACGAGATAAGATGCCGGCGTATGCGACTCAATGTCGTTGCAGGATCAGACTAGAATTTGGTGACAGAATTGTAGCTGCAATGGCGCTAGTGTTGAGGTCGGCTGCAAATCTGCTGTGGTCGAGTTCACGTTGCTGTCAAACCGGGTAGGAATCTGAAGTCATGGATGCTACACTTAATATGTCGCGACTGCTATCGAAGTTCGAAATCGCGACCTGTTTTTTTTTGACAAAGCAAAACGAAATTAGCGGCATTCATTGAAACTCGTTAGAATATCAAGGTAAGACAGCAGCTACATATATTCCTCTAAGTTTAACTTTTCATAATCAGAAAAACCAAACTGAAAGTGAATAATCAAACCCCACCGTATAAGCATAATCAGAACAGCGACATGTTTTTCCAACAGTAAAAATAACCGCAATGAACGTTATTCAAAACAGAACATCACAACAGTAGCAGAAACTTGCAAAAACGGAATCATGAAAACAAGGTCTACACAACTCTATCAAATTAACACAGTGCCAATCCTAATAACATGATTCACGGGAAAAACTTGTCAAACCTTAAATCCCCTCTCTGCAATAACTCAGAATTAAATCAAACAACAGTTATGAAGGTAGAATTCAGACTCTAACCCCTCATTATCAACACACATTAAAAAATTTACAAACCAAGTTTAAAATATGCACATGATGCAGATAACTAAAAGCAAGGATCCAACCAAACCAAATCCAGTATCAACCTACAATAAGAACAGAGTCAGTAAAACTACACCATCAGGATCTCAAAACTCAGATTGTACTGAACCGTTACTGCTACTCGTTCGTCATTGTTGTCGTAAAGCTGATATTGCAAACTGAATCGTGCTTTTTGATGAAGAGCTGGGTTGTGGATTAGTGTCGAAACTCACTGTCATGGGCGTTGCATTACTATCGGTTGTACAAAACCTTTCGGATGTGTACCGAAAATGTCGTCGGAACCGTAACGGGGTGTGTTGAATGCTTCGAAGTTGCTTGTCCCATAGCCATTATCGCGGGTGATGTGTGACGATTGAGGGTGATGGAGTGAAGACGGAGGTATTTTAATGGCGGAAAAAGGGGTTTGTGAGAACGATGACGGTTTTCTGGAGGTGAAGATTGGATTGAGGTTGATGGCGGAGAAACGAGACTGGATGGTTCGGATGGAGAGTATTTGACGCGTAGGATTTTGATTAGGGTTAGGCGACGGTGGCGCCGTTTTGCTGAGGGAGGAAGATGAGCAATAATCTTTTAGGGTTTTCTGCGTTTGAAAGAGGCGCCGCTAGGGTTGATGAACAGTGCCCTTTCCATCTGAACATACTTCCTCTCTTATACCGCGTGGGGATCCTCAGCCCTTTCCTAATGGGCTTCCAACCGTGGGCTTACTCCCACCAATTCTGATCCTCATAGCATTTTTGCTTTCCTCTTATTTTAAATTACTAACAAATTACTTAAAAAATGTTAACAAATATAAATAAAGAATATTAACAAAGAAAGTGCTAATCAAATCTACACTACTATTAATTAACTAATTATTACCAAAATATCATTAGTTAAATAAATAAATTAAAATTTAAAAATAAAAATAAAAGAAAGTTATTAACAAAAATTATTAATAACATTTTTTTTTAAAAGAAAAAGTTTAAGTAATTAAGAAAAGAAATAAGATTCACAAAAATACCCTTTTAGGCCACGTGTCACACTTTGATTGGTCAAAAGATAAATTTTAAAAAAAAACAACCAATTGCGGGATGACACGTGTCTAAATGGCATGGAACGATAAGAGCGAAAATATTTACAAAAGGGTAGGACAAATTTAGGGTATGACAGATGCCCCTATCTAATGGGCTTAAACCTAGGAAGATGAACTGCATTGGTGTTTACATTCCTGAGGTAGAAGTCTATTAGATATAAAAAGACCCTGAATTTGTCCGAAAGAAAGAGAGATGCTAGAGAATTGAAAATGCTGGATGATGTAAACCTCTGAGTAAGCTGTGAATAACTGGCACAAGTCGTCATCACCAAAAGGATGATGGGATGAGACACACACAACTATTACCACCAAAAGGATGGCAAAGCAAAACACTATCGCACAATCTATCATTAGTGACCATGATAGATCCCCCACCAAAAGGATGACGGAGCGAAATAAACAAAATTCGCACAATCCATCATCAATGACCATGATAGACCCCTCACCACAAGGATGACGGAGCGAAACACAAAACAATTTGCACAATCTATCATTAATGACCATGATAGACCCCCCACCGAAAGGATGACGGAGCGAGATAAACAAAATTCGCACAATCTATCATTAATGACCATGATAGACCCAACACCAAAAGGGTGGCAGAGCGAAACTCACACCAAAATATCGCACAATCTGACATCGACGAAATGCCAGACCTACCACCAAAAGGATGGCAGAGCGAAACACAACACAGATCGCACAATCTGATATCGACGAAATACCAGACCTACCACCAAAAGGACGGTAGAGCGAAAACATAAAAGAAAACATCGCACAATCTGATATCGATGAAATACCAGACCCACCACCAAAAGGATGGTAGAGCGAAAACACAAACAAAACATCGCACAATCTGATATCGACGAAATACCAGACCTACCACCAAAAGGATGGTAGAGCAAAAACACAAACAAAACATCGCACAATCTGATATCGACGAAATACCAGACCTACCACCAAAAGGATGGTAGAGAGAAAACATAAATAAAACATCGCGCAATCTGATATCGACGAAATACCAGACCCACCACCAAAAGGATGGTAGAGCGAAAACACAAACAAAACATCGCACAATCTGATATCGACGAAATACCAGACCTACCACCAAAAGGATGGTAGAGCGAAAACATAAATAAAACATCGCGCAATCTGATATCGACAAAATACCAGACCTACCACCAAAAGGATGGTAGAGCGAAAACATAAAAGAAAACATCGCACAATCTGATATCGACGAAATACCAGACCCACCACCAAAAGGATGGTAGAGCGAAAACAATAAATAAAACACCGTGTAATCTGACATCGACGAAACGCCAGACCTACCATCAAAAGGATGGTAGAGCGAAAACACAACACACAGGTCGCTATCACCAAAAGGGTGATAGGACAACACCAATTTGAAGTTTACCAACATCAAAAGGATGCAGGCTAGGTTGAACTGACGAAGTTCGACTATCACCAAAAGGATGATAGTAAGGCAATTGACAACGGTCACGCTTGCTGGGTACAACTCATTGGGGAACCCCTGAGAAGAAGATTGAATTGAAATGAGTCAACGGGGTACGCCCACCGTCTTTGCTTGGAAATCATAGTTTTGCTGAAATGATTCCATGGTTACGCCCATGAATTCTGAAGAGGATGCCCCTGACTGGGCTGAATTTGTCTTGATGTCTTGGTTTGCTCAACAAAAGGTTGAACAATCTTCATGAGGAACGCTCATGGTTTTGCTGAAGATGCCCCTGCTCGGGCTGGATCTTGCTTTGAACTTCTTGTATTTGCCCAGCAAAAGGTTGAACAACTTCGTGGGGAAAGCCCATGGTCTTGAATGGCATGCCCCTGACCAGGCTGAATATTGATTTGAATATTTGATCAACCACGAGGTTGAAATACGTCACGGGAGAGACCCACGGTCTTGAAAAAGATGCCCCTGACTGGGCTGAATCTTGCTTTGAATAACTTCAAATTTTGTGGGAGAAACCCACAATTGCAGAAGATTTCCCCTGACTGGGCTGATGACTGCTTTGAAGCTCTTTGAAAATCGTGGGACAAACCCACCATCTCGCAGAAGATGCCCCTGACTGGGCGGTCGACGGTCTTAGAAATCTTCGAGATTGATCTTGGACCTTGACTTGCATATATGAATGCTGGATGCTAAATGATATTCCATATGAGTGGACGTGCAAATGCAAATGCTGACGAGCGGAGATGCAAGAGCTGGGGAAGTATGGTATGATTGGAGTATGCATATGATGCAAAATATTTATGATAGCAAATGTAATGCGCGTGATGCACATGATGCAGACGGGTAATTTGGAAATGCAGGTGAAGATGCCAGCGTGGTGGACTTTTGGTAGTTGCCAATGTGAGTTGGACTTTGAGTGGTGGGAGGGTTTGACTTCCTCGACACGCAGTTTGTTGAGGACGCCATGATTGAAGCAGAAGATATCCTTGATGCCCCAAGTCTGGGATATTTGGATGACTGTGAATTTGCATCAGAGAGAATTGCAACTTTGCTCGATGGTCAGGATGACCTGGTCTTGCCCCAGTCTGAACATGGTAGTGGCCTGCCCCTGCTCGAGCTGTTGAGTGGTTTGCCCCAGCCTGTGGGTTCTGGGGTAGTCTTGCTTCATGACAGTCACTGAAAGTCAGGTTCCTCCTCGATTTCCCCTTGCTGGAGTGTCTTTGAATAGCTAGCACTGATTTGCAATTAAAATTGTACATTCATAGATGGTGACGTTAATGCAAAGTTCGATGCAAGATTTGGAAGAGTATCGTTTTATTGAAGTGTCGTGATAATGGGATGAATGGACCACTAGCCCAAACATTGTGCTGTTTGATTAGTGTGGAAGATATAGCAAGCAGAATGACGCCAATATTGATGATTTGCAATCATGTGAGGAGTCAGGTTACGCAACCTTGCGATAGTATGCTTTCAGAATAAACCTCATCTCAATTAGGTCTTTCGAGGGTTGTAACGTGGTTTGGTTCACGGTTATGAAACAAAGGATATTAGGCTCAAAGTGTGATTTGTACCCACCCCTTCTTCTTAATGATCTCCAATCCTACGCTCAGTTAATCCTACACTTGTCTGGACGGTGTAAACTTGATGGTTCAAGGTTTGCTCGTCGTGGCAGTCACCTTATTTTGGTTTTTGATGGATGTTAGTGCCCCTTTGATCTGGGTGGCCACTGAATCCTATTTTGTTTTTGTTGAGGATTTCGGGGTCCTCTTTTGCTTTTGTTTTGATCCCTAACTTTTGCATGGATTGACTTCGTTTGTCCGATCCATCGGGATTGCCTTGATTCTGCCTAAGTCCCCTCTAAGGTGTCTGACTTAGCAGGATTTTTGATTTTTTTGATTTTATTGTAACTGCCATAGCATGGGTCTTTGATGGACAACCGTCTTTTAGATATTGATTCGAATACGGGATTGGATTAACTGAACACTACCCTGCCCCAGGTTGAGTGTAAGGGTTTGAATATCCGAAGGAAACTGCTACTTCTAGGCTCAAAGTGGTTTACTAGGGATTAACTCCTTATATCTCCGGTGTTTGGGGAATTGAAGCAATGCCTGTACATCCTTGACGAGATTCGGTCTGAAAGCATACAATTTGCAATTATGGGTATCTCGTTTTCATCATCCTTCCTCAAATCATGCTAAACAACAGTGAGTAGAGTGGAGTAAATGAATGTGTCGGTGATAAGCGAAAAATGAGTGAATACGACATAACTAATTCAAAACATGCATAAACGATACATTAATAAAAACCAAATACGAATGGCAATTGTTCAAAGCATACAATACTTAAATAAACGAAGACAAAACATAAGAAACTGCGAATAATGAAATGGCAACATGACTGCCTTCTTCTTCGGGGAATGAACTTGACTGGAATCAATCTGATGTTGGCACTAGTTGACTGGTGGCATCGGATTGTTGATGATGTTTGGAGACTTCCCATTGAAGTTGATAGCATCCCTGTCGATCATGTCTTGAATTATATGCTTGAAAGCCCTGCAGTCCTCAATAGTGTGACCTGGAGCGCCCTTATGAAACTCACAATGAGCATTTGCATCGTAATCGGCAGGAAGGATGGTTGGAGGAGCTAAATCTCTCGGAACAACAACTTTCTTCTCCATCAACTGAGCAAAGATTTTGGCATATGGCATTGGTAGACGATCAAAGACTCTATCTGGCCTCCATGTTCTCTGCGGACGCTGTGGGCGAGCACCTTGTCGTTGCTGAGTAGCTTGCATCTGCTGTTGCTGAGGAGGGTACTGACATCCTTGCTGGTTGTAGGCTTGTTGCTGAGGAGCCTGTTGCCGTGGCATCTGAGCTTGCGCTGCTTGAACAACTGGCTGATAAGGCATTGGAGCATATTGCGCAGCAGCAACATATGGATACTGATAGTGGGGAACTTGATAAGGCATAGGAGGAGCTTGTTGAGAAGCTTGCCCTTTCTGCACAAAGATGGCATTTGTTTCGCCCTCCTTCTTCTTGTATCCATTAAAAGGCCTCTTGGCATTAGCCTGCCTGTTAGAACCTCCTGGGATCTTCCCACTCTTCAGCCCTTCTTCAATTCTCTCACCGACGATCACCAAGTCAGAAAATCCAGCGGAGACACTACCGATCAGCTTTTCGTAGTACTGGCCTTGTAAAGTACCCATGAAGATGTCAATCAATTCACGGTCAACAAGAGGTGGATGCACCCTTGCGGCTAGCTCTCTCCATCGTTGCGCGTACTCCTTGAAGGATTCGTTGTCCTTCTGAGTCATACTCTGAAGCTGAGTACGGTTCGGAGCAAGATCGGTGTTGTATTTGTACTGCTTGACAAATGCATCAGCTAGCTCGGCCCAAGTGCGCACACTATTACGCTCCAGCTGCATATACCATTCAAGTGATGCCCCAGACAAGCTGTCCTAGAAGCAATGGATCATGAGCTTTTCATCTCTAGCATAAGCAGCCATCTTGCGATAGTACATCTTCAGATGAATGTTTGGGCAGCTGAGACCTTTGTACTTTGAAAATTCGGGCACCTTGAACTTGGGAGGAATGACAACATCAGGCACCAAGCATAATTCTAAAGCACTGAAAGAATTTGAGTTATGCCCCTCCATGGCTCGGAGTTTCTCGGCGAGATCTCGGCACATCTTCAGGGCTTCAGAATCCTGAGCGGCAACAGGACTGGCGATGGGAATAGCAGCATGATAGTTCTGAACGTCGTCATACTGATCCATCAGAGTGTCTTCGATATGAGGAGCTGGGATTTGCACAGCAGCAGGCTGGGCGTGCGGGATAACTCCAACGGTAACTCCAGGCGCTGGGATTGGTTGAGAAGTGTTTCCCTCGACTGCGTTGTTGAAATTCAACGGCATCCCATGAGAATTCGGAATTGGAACCAAAGGGATAGCAGTAGACCCTTGTCCATTGACGACAGCGGCGGCTTCACGCTGTTCTTCCTCTCTCCTGGCTGTGAGGATGGCTTCGAGGATCTGGTCGATCTTTCCTTTCATGGAATCCAGCTCTTCCCTGAAGGCGACTTGCTCCTGTTGAATCTGCTCCATCATTCGTCTGGTATTGGCTCTAGTTGCGTACTGGTGTCGAGGAATCAGCTTGATTTACTGGAGAGGAAGGAACGGAGACATAAGATTCTGTTGAAGGATTGGAAATGCAAAATTCACAACATATGAAATGCAATGCGAATGATATGCAAGATGCAATACAAAATACAAGATCCAGGATCACAGGATCACAATCAAACAACTCCTGAAGCTGGTAACTGTAATAGATAAGCAACCATAATTCCTGCTCAAAGAAAACTGACAGGAGAAAACTCTATACGGGAAGGTCCAGATATTCTACCCATAAACCCACTTACGGGATGGTTTCTATATTTGGTTCCCAAGATCACGGACACTAGTCGTATTGGCGTCACGCAACAGGCTGGCTGTATTACGACGATAATGACGATAAGGTCTCTCCTGAGCGGGGTCCTCATGCTAGGCGCACAAGGAGCGAGTCCTTGGAGACTAACACTACACGACCACCAATATCGGAACTGGTGCTAACAAAAGGTTCCCAGAATCACGGACCCTTCATTAATCAAGTCGCGCAACAGGCTAGCTGTGTTACAACGAGATCTACGAATAGGTCTCCTATGGAGGAGCTTTCATGCTAGGCCCACAAGGAGCAAGTCCTCGGAGACTAACACTACTCGACTACCAATTCTAAACTAAGTGTTCTCTCTGCTTTTACCAAAGCTCGGGTGCAGAGCTTTACTCATGATGTCATCCCAAGGACCAAAAACCAACAGGCGACCCAGATAACAAGTACGAATAAAATCTACAAGAGAACAAATAAATAAACAAGAAGAAAATAAAAACAAACACTCCTCACAAACCAAAAGATAGGCTCGACTCTCTCTTTGCATGGAGCAAAAATGTCTCCAGCAGAGTCGACACCTGTCTCACCTCGAAAAATCACGGAGATATTTTGGAGAAAACGACCCTCGCGCAAAAGGCGCGGAAATGCGGTTCGACAGAGTCGCCACCAAACTTTATTTTTCCCGAATAAACGGGAGAGGAAAATATCGAGAAAACCTCTTAAAACGAAAGGATAGGAACAGGGCTGTCGCAACCAAGTTCCGGGTTCGGGATTCGGTTACGTGAGGGGAAGGTATTAGCACCCCTCACGTCCGTCGTACTCGACGGGAACCTCTTAAGGTAAATGTGGGGAGTGTTGTTTAGGTTTACTTGTTTTCTTCTCGTTGATAAGGTAGAATTGGTAGGTTAACAGGATAAAGGCGCTAATGGGGAGATGGATGGTTAGAGAATAGGGTGCTCGCCAAGGATTGGGGCCCTTGTGCCTACGTATGCTCATTCGGACGAGAATGAGAAATCAGAGCGTCGTAGTTCGACTACGGGAAAGGATGGGGTGGAAGACGGAAGATGGATAGAAGTGTGCTCGCCAAGATCATCGCAATCTTCTGCCTACGTATCTTATATCCAAGAATGAATAAAGAATCAGAGCGTCCGTAGTTCGTGGTAACAACCACGAAAATATAAGGTTGAATAGATTGGGAGTTTGGGAAAGAGACGAAAGGGTGACTGACAAGCAACCCAAGGGCGTTCCTCGAGAGCTAGCCACTCAAGAATTCAAAGAATGCGAGATTCCAAGAACTCAATTCTTTCGGGAATTGACTGAATAAATTGAAGATAAAGAGTTGGATGTTTTGAAATCAAAAGAATGAACTAATAACAACTCAAGGGCGCGCCTCGAGAGTTACTCATTCAAATATTCAAAGAATGCTAGATTCTAAGAATATCTCTCTTTCGTAAGTTTTAAAAATGTTTGTGAAAGGATCGAATCGAAGAATGGCATGCGAGGCCAAAAGGAAGTTGTTTTGAACTGGCTCGACGACGTGTCGAAGATTTGATTGAAGATGGAACCGACTTGACGACGTGTCAAGTGTTAGGGCTGTGAGAAGCGATATCAGTCCCTGAGGGTGCTCCTAATATCGAGACCACGAGGAATTGTGAAAGAAATGGGTTGCGAATGCGGACGAGCATTCGACCTAGGAGAACGTTTGAAAATGATTTAATTTTGAAAGAGTCGAAAGGTTGAGCGAATAACAACTCAAAGGCGTGCCTTGAGAACTATTCACTCGAAGACACAAGGAATGCTAGATTCCAAGTATCTCCTTCTTTCGAAGTTTAATCGAGAAAGAATATTTTAAAAATGACTTGAAGCGAAATGGGGTATGAAAATAATTTGTGAATGTGTGAAAAGTGAGAACGTGAGATTGAGCTTGAAAATATCAATTATTTAATAAATGAGACGTCAGACCCACAACTAAATAATCAGAGTATTACTGAAATGCTAGATTCCAATAACACCATTTTATTTGAAAAATATTTGGATGAACAGCGGAAATGTCACACAAAATGCTAGATTCTTATGATATTTTTTGTTCTAAATTGCGTACTAAACGAATAGTCGAACGACGTATTATTTGAGGTGTACACCTCCATAATGTTCGTCCAAAATTCAAGAAATGCTTGACTTCAAGAATTTAATTTTTATGACTTGATTGAGAAATAACTTAGTATTGAAAAATATATATTGAAACAGGATTTAAAGAAAATCAAACCTATTTTAGAAATAAGCTGAAAAAGAGATTGTAAGTTAAAATAGATTGATTTAAATAAAATAAATTAATTAAAATTTAAAAGTAAATTTGAAAGAAATCTAAAGCGTAATTCATTGAATTGTTTAAAATATGTTACTTACTAATACAAAAATAAAAGTTGAATTGCCTAATAAATTAACTATAAAAATGAACAATACATTATTTAAGGTGTACACCTTAATAATGTTCATTTGAAAACTCGAGAAGTGCTAGACTTCAAGAGTTTAATTTTCACCCATTGATTTAATTTACGAAATAATGTTTAAAATAAACAGTGAAAGTATCATGTGGAATGCTAGATTCCAATGACATTTCCTTGTCTAAATAATTAAAAGGTACGCGTCGAAACGAGAGGTCGAATGTCACTACCCAGGACGTACGTCCCAATAGTGACTATTCAAGAACTCAAAAAAAAAGCTAGACCTTAAGAGTTCCCTTTCGCTGTTGATTAAGAGAAAGATTTGTGTGTTGAAAATAAATTATATTAATAATTTAACGTATAATTAATCACATTTTGAAAATACACCTTAAAATTGTTCATGTCCTTTCTAGAAAAAAAATAATTTGAATTGTCTTTAAAATAAAATATTTGTTAAAATAAAAAGTGAATTTAATTAAAAAAACAATTATTTAGAGAAACAAATTGTTCTAAGTTAGTTTTATAAACAATTGCTTGATTGCTAAAATAAAATTAATTAAATAATAACAGGATACTTGAAAATGACTAAAAGCAATTTGGGGTAGAAACGAAATATACCTACAAGCCAAACACCAACGACCTAAATTGATTGGTACAGTATCTAGGCAAAATGCAATTTTATCAAACCATGTTGTTAGCCACACAAAAAACGTAATCCCGGCACAAGATAAAGCCGCCATCATGATGATAAAAACCAGAAACATAGAACCACACATGCATCAGTATCTCAGATCAAAATTTTAAGGCTAACTTATCAAAACAGGACATCCTAATTTACAACGTTAACTAGAAAACCCGTAAAAAAACCGAGAATTGACACAGAGCTAGAGACGAAAGACCAACAAATATTAAATCTAAGACCTCGTCAAAGATGTGCCACTGATGTCGAAACCATGACGAGATAAGATGCCGGCGTATGCGACTCAATGTCGTTGCAGGATCAGACTAGAATTTGGTGACAGAATTGTAGCTGCAATGGCGCTAGTGTTGAGGTCGGCTGCAAATCTGCTGTGGTCGAGTTCACGTTGTTGTCAAACCGGGTAGGAATCTGAAGTCATGGCTGCTACACTTAATATGTCGCGACTGCTATCGAAGTTCGAAATCGCGACCTATTTTTTTTTGACAAAGCAAAACGAAATTAGCGGCATTCATTGAAACTCGTTAGAATATCAAGGTAAGACAGCAGCTACATATATTCCTCTAAGTTTAACTTTTCATAATCAAAAAAACCAAACTGAAAGTGAATAATCAAACCCCACCGTATAAGCATAATCAGAACAGCGACATGTTTTTCCAACAGTAAAAATAACCGCAATGAACGTTATTCAAAACAGAACATCACAACAGTAGCAGAAACTTGCAAAAACGGAATCATGAAAACAAGGTCTACACAACTCTATCAAATTAACACAGTGCCAATCCTAATAACATGATTCACGGGAAAAACTTGTCAAACCTTAAATCCCCTCTCTGCAATAACTCAGAATTAAATCAAACAACAGTTATGAAGGTAGAATTCAGACTCTAACCCCTCATTATCAACACACATTAAAAAATTTACAAACCAAGTTTAAAATATGCACATGATGCAGATAACTAAAAGCAAGGATCCAACCAAACCAAATCCAGTATCAACCTACAATAAGAACAGAGTCAGTAAAACTACACCATCAGGATCTCAAAACTCAGATTGTACTGAACCGTTACTGCTACTCGTTCGTCATTGTTGTCGTAAAGCTGATATTGCGAACTGAATCGTGCTTTTTGATGAAGAGCTGGGTTGCGGATTAGTGTCGAAACTCACTGTCATGGGCGTTGCATTACTATCGGTTGTACAAAACCTTTCGGATGTGTACCGAAAATGTCGTCGGAACCGTAACGAGGTGTGTTGAATGCTTCGAAGTTGCTTGTCCCATAGCCATTATCGCGGGTGATGTGTGACGATTGAGGGTGATGGAGTGAAGACGGAGGTATTTTAATGGCGGAAAAAGGGGTTTGTGAGAACGATGACGGTTTTCTGGAGGTGAAGATTGGATTGAGGTTGATGGCGGAGAAACGAGACTGGATGGTTCGGATGGAGAGTATTTGACGCGTAGGATTTTGATTAGGGTTAGGCGACGGTGGCGTCGTTTTGCTGAGGGAGGAAGATGAGCAATAATCTTTTAGGGTTTTCTGCGTTTGAAAGAGGCGCCGCTAGGGTTGATGAACAGTGCCCTTTCCATCTGAACATACTTCCTCTCTTATACCGCGTGAGGATCCTCAGCCCTTTCCTAATGGGCTTCCAACCGTGGGCTTACTCCCACCAATTCTGATCCTCCTAGCATTTTTGCTTTCCTCTTATTTTAAATTACTAACAAATTACTTAAAAAATGTTAACAAATATAAATAAAGAATATTAACAAAGAAAGTGCTAATCAAATCTACACTACTATTAATTAACTAATTATTACCAAAATATCATTAGTTAAATAAATAAATTAAAATTTAAAAATAAAAATAAAAGAAAGTTATTAACAAAAATTATTAATAACATTTTTTTTTAAAAGAAAAAGTTTAAGTAATTAAGAAAAGAAATAAGATTCACAAAAATACCCTTTTAAGCCACGTGTCACACTTTGATTGGTCAAAAGATAAATTTTAAAAAAAACAACCAATTGCGGGATGACACGTGTCTAAATGGCATGGAACGATAAGAGTGAAAATATTTACAAAAGGGTAGGACAAATTTAGGGTATGACAGATATGGATACTAGCTTAATGATATCCATACCCGCAGATATCCATATCCGTTAATTAATATAAAAATCATTTAAATATCATTAGTTTATTATACCATATCTTTTCATCTTCTAAAAAAATTAGTCTTCTTATATTTCTTTGTTTCTTTATTTATAAATTTTCTTTGAAGAAAACTTCTCACATTTCATTCCAGTTCTATTAGCCATTTCATATTCAAACTCTTCAATACTTCATACCTCACTTCAACAATTTCATAGTCCAACCAATTAGTGTCGTCATTCCTCTGTCGAACCAGTGTTTCCATTCCTACTCCACTATCGTCCTCTCTTTCATCATAACTCACAATCACAATATCTTTTATTCATTTGATTAAAAATGAAATGTATGAATAATATGTTTGGATCTAATTATATTTTAGTGAATAAGAAGAAAATTAATGTGATGAAATTTTACTATTAAATTAAGAGTAAATTGTATGGATGTTATTAGGTAGTATTTGTATGTGTCTTTAAAAGAAGTTAAAAATACTTTTATATAAAAAAAAAATTATTCATGGATATCTGTAAATATCCGCTGATATTGTAAAACTCGTATATTATCCGCTTAACGAAGACCCACATGGATATGGGGTGGATATGGATATCATATTTATCCAACGAGGCTGATACATATATCATAGTAGCTGTCCCTATGGATATCCATTTACATCCCTAGTCATAACTCTGGGTGTCATCTTCATGACACTTCAAACAACACGTCATTTAGATACACAGTTAAAAAGTTATGACCAAAACCGTCGGGGATCAAAGTTACAATTTAAACAAATTATTTTTCAAAAATCACCTAGTGACAATTGATTGGCTAAAAAATTACTACGTTCCTAGATTTTCCAAAATTGCATTTTCTAGGCATGCCAATGGATTATCATCTAACGACAATAGATTGTAATAAACGACAATGGATTGTAACCTAACACAATGAATTGTCTCAACTTTTTCTTCCAAAATTTACACTAGTCTAATTGGTTGTCATCTGGGAACAACCGATTGTCACTATGTGTTTTGCCAAAAAAAATCTCAATTTTACTATTATGTGACAATGTCAGTCTCCAATCACTCAGTGTTATACAAGACCAAGTTAAAGTCTTCTAATTTACTTCGAATCATGATCTATTAACACTGTCACACCTATTTTATTTTATAGATCATAAACATATTAAGTTTTTCATGAATTACTCGTTAGATTTGCCATCTAGGGATAACTTAATTCACCAAAAAAAACTCAAGAGTTTAACATCGCAACAACCACATATCAGTATAATTCAATGAGAAATTCAAAAACACATCACAACAATTGAATCACACATGCAACCATAAAACACATCACTATTTATAAAATTTGTCAACATCACAAAACACACAATTTCTAATGGAGGCCAAGGGATACCTCCTTACCCTTTCATGATTTACCAACCATAAATGAATAATCTCCCCCTTACCTGATTATTTCAACAAAGATGAGAAAATCCTTGAACTCTTGCTCCTAATCCCTTCTTATCCTTCCTCTTGCCCTAGCTTTTCTTTTCTCTCTTCCAAGTTTTTCATGTAATATGCAAACTGAATTTTTCTTCTTTTCTCTCCTATTTCTAATAACCCTATTCCTCCTAATTATATTTTCTCTCCATTACCACCAAATCCTTTCCATAATTTACCAACTTACCCTTAATTCCTTTGCACATCCTTATTTTTATTATTATTTCAATATCCCAATATTTTCACCTAATTAAATAAATACTCTTATTATTTAATCACCAAAAGAACTCTAAATCATTCTATTAATTTCTACACCGCATAATTATTTTAATTGACCCAACCCATCAATAATTTAAAGCACACAAAAACACATATAATTCACAAATAATTTGATAAAAACGAATAATTGAAAATGGGGTGTTACACAAGAAATCTTAAGCTTGGGCTTGCCACAGATGGAATGAACCCCTTTGGTAATCTAAGTACTAACCATTCTTCGTGGTCCGTGCTTCTCACAATTTACAACCTATCTCCTTGGTTGTGCATGTAGCGCAAGTATATGATGTTAAGTATGATAATTTCTAGACCAAGACAACCTAGAAACGACATAGATATTGATCTAAGTTCATTAATTTAGGATTTAAAATTTTTATGGTATAAAGGTGTTAATGTTGATGATTCATATTTTGGTGAAAAGTTTAAGAGATGTGCATTGTTATTTTGCATAATCAACGACTTTACTGCATATGGTAATTTGGCTGGATATAGTGTCAAAGGACATAAAGCGTGTCCTATATATGTGAATCTAATATCTGTTTTCACCAGCTTGAGTTTGGAAAAAAGAAAGTCTACCTTAGGCATTAGAAATTTCTAAATCTCAATCATCCTTATCATAAATTGCATAAGGCTTTTAACTGATAGTAAGATCTTGAAAACGCTCATAAACCTGTAACTAACGATGAAGTTTATTAACAACAAGAACACATTATTGTTGTCTTTGGAAATAATACATGCGGTCCCGTTGAGAAAAATATTTGGAAAAAGAGACCAATGTTCTTTGATCTTCCATATTGGTCTAGACTCGATGTAAGACATTGTCTTGATCTGATGCATGTGGAGAAAGATGTGTGTGATATTTTGATAGGAATACTTCTAAACATTCCAGGCAAGGCTTAAGATAATAAGAATTCCTGTTTAGATATGGTGAAGATGGGTATACGACAATAATTGGCTCTAGAAGATAAAGGAAAAAGATCTTATCTGCCTCCGGCATGTCACACGCTATCTAAAAAGGAAAGGAAATTTATTTGCGAGTGTTTACAGGCTATAAAAGTTCCCCAAGATTACTCTTCAAACATCAATAAACTTGTATCAAAGAAAGATCTCAAGTTAATTGGCTTAAAATCTCATGATTGTCATGTCTTGATGCAATAACTTCTACCAATGGATATTTGTGACATCCTTCCAAAAAATGTAAGAGTAACTATAACCAGATTGTGCTTATTTTTAATGCTATATCTAATAAATTTCTTGATTTCAAAAAATTAGATGAATTAGAAGATGAAGCTGCAATAATATTATGTCAATTGGAGATGTATTTTTCTCCATCATTTTTTGACATTATGGTCCTCTTACTTGTTCATATAGTCGGAGAAATCATATTTTTTAGTCCAATTTATTTAAGGTGATGTATTCTTTAGAGCAATACATGAAGATATTTAAAGTATATGAAAAGAATTATCACCAACCGGAAGCTTCAATCTTTGAAAGGTACATCACAGAAGAATCTTTTGAGTTTTGTTTAAACTATTTTTCCGAAATAGAGTCTATTAGAATTCTAAATTCTCGTCATGCTTACGTATTTGAAAGTAGATGTACTCAAGGTTTAAATGTTAAGTCAATGGGTCGAGATGTAGTACTTGAAGCACATTTATATATATTGAATAATCTTAGTGTAGTTGAACCTTACATAGCTATTCACAAAATAATTGTAAAGAAAAAATATCCTTGAATGAATGACAAGTGGTTTTTGACATGACATAACAAGGAACTCATAAGTTGGTTTAATAAGAGGATTTCTAATGATGATTGTGCATCTAAGACAGTTAAATGGTTGTCATACATGCCAAAATTTACTGTGATAACTTGGACGACATACGACATTTCTAATTATTCCTTTTATATAAAAGCAAAAGATTGTCGTAGTACAATGCAAAATAATAAGGTTATGGTTGAGGCTGAATCCATGTATTTCTCTAACTCGAAAGATAAGAATCCTATTTTGGCAACCACTATGTTCTATGGTTTCACTGAAGAGACTATGGAGATTGATTATGTTATTTTCAGATTGCCTTTATTTAAATGCAAGCGGGTTCCCAATAAAAATGGTGTACAAACTGATAAGTTAGGATTCACATGGGTTGACCTTGTCAAGGCAACTTATAACACCAAATCATTTATCATGGTTACTCAAGCAAAATAAGTGTTTTATGTGATAGACCCTGCAGACTTATCGAGGAGATGGTCAATTATTTTCAAAGGAGAACACATTCCTCTTAGTGATGATGCAATTTTTAATATTCTTTCCACTCCTTCTTATACAACACAAGTGCCTATTTCATATGAAGAAGTTGATAGAGATGATGTACATGATATTCGTAACAATCATCAAGAAGGCATATGGGAAAATTAACAAGTAAGTATTTTATATTATTCGTTCATAATTTCTAATGATTTTATTTTCTAACAATTATTATTATTTGCAATGATAGGTGTTTAAAGTCAAGACACCAAGATAATATTATTTAATGTAATGATGTGTACATTATAGGTTATTTTCTGCCATTTTGGTTTTGATGAAATATATAATTTTCGGTTCCTAATGGAATCGTGTCATTGATCTAATACAACTTTTGGTCTAATTTAATTCACAAATGAGTGTATTGTTGTTTCTGGTCTGATACGATTAAAAAATATTCAGGTTAAAAATTTAGGAATATTGTAAAATTGAAAAATATATATAAAAAACAAATAATATCACAACTATTTTTAGTTCAA
Organism: Lathyrus sativus; assembly: GCA_963859935.3. NCBI lineage: Eukaryota > Viridiplantae > Streptophyta > Magnoliopsida > Fabales > Fabaceae > Lathyrus > Lathyrus sativus. The sequence goes on from OZ012739.1 coordinate 428,753,197, forward strand.
ACATTCTTATAAGTAGAGCGTTATTCAAAATAATAAAAGGCAAGAATGGAATTGTTGGGATTCGAACCTAAGACCTATAAACTATTTCACAACGGTTGTTTGATTTAAATGTTGTTATAAGCAGCACGCTACCTAACTTATTACCACAGTGACTCGCCCGTTATAGAAACCAGCATACATATAGTCAGACGCTACCTAACAACGAACATGAATTCGTCACTATATGTGTTTTGTAACCGTCTTTATATGTGCTTTCCGTAGTAGTGCCTAATCCTCAATTGTAACCTCTACCTCTGTTGATGAGGAAAATGTCACTCACAAAACCATTGAAAATAGGCCAGTAATGAAGTTTCACGTACCTGATACATTCATAAGGACAACTGTAACACCCCATTTGAATTATTTAGTCTTTTTATACTTTATTGCGTGCGTAAATATTGTGATGTCCTTAATTAAGGATATGAGGTTAGGGGCGAGAGTGATGGCTGACCTTAGTTGGGGTAATGTGGACTTAGAATAAGGGATAATTTAATAATAAGATTAAGAGCATTATGATTATTAACATTATGATTTTAATTTTTATTAATAATAATATTAATAGGATTATTATTATTATTATTATTATTATTATTATTATTATTATTATTATTATTATTATTATTATTATTATTATTATTATTATTATTATTATTATTATTATTATTATTATTATTATTATTATTATTATTATTATTATTATTATTATTAGTAATTAAATTAAAGGCAAAATATCCTTCTTGGTCCCTTAACTATATCTCGGAGTTCATTTTGGTCCCTTAACTTTAAAAAGTTCCATATTGGTCCCTTAACTCTTCAAATGTTCCATATTAGTCCTTTTTGACCTATTAGCGACGAAAAAAAATCAAAAAACCGTCGCTAAATTCGTCGCTAATAGGTCAAAAAGGACTAATATGGAACATTTGAAGAGTTAAGGGACCAATATGAAACTTTTTAAAGTTAAGGGACCAAAATGAACCCCGAGGTATAGTTAAGGGACTAAGAAGGATATTTTGCCTAAATTAAATGAACTAAAAACCTGATTTAAGGGGTTAAGAGAGGGTTAGTGGAAAAGTAGTCAGTTAACACGTGAAAGGGAAAAAAAAGGCAGAGAAAGGAGAGATAGGGAAAAGAGGGGCAAATTCTCCATTGTTGTCAAGGAAAAAGCTTCAATCCAAGGTAAGGGGGGAGAATGGATTTCAATATGGGTGATTTAACATGAGAGGGTAGTGAGAGGTCCTTTCTCTCATAGGAACTTTTGTTTGTTCTTGTTCATTGATCTGATTTCGTAACTTTGTGATGTTTCTAGTGATTACTGTCATTACTGAATATTTCTTGTCCGATGTTGGATGAATGGATTTAGAACTGATACGAAAATCGCGTGGAAATCGATTAATGTTGTAATGTAATTCTAACAGTTAATAGATCTGAGAAATAAGGGTTTAATCGTAATCGAAACTAGATCTAATAGATATAATCTGGAAAGAATAGAAAATAGGATTCATTGAAATCGATTAAAATCTGAGTTGTAGGATGAATGAGAGGGTAGAATGATGAATCTTGAGTAGAAGCTCGTGAGAATAATGAGATATGAGTTTTTGATAGATCTGCTGGTCATACGCGTATGGGCTTGGTCAATACGGGTATGGGGGACTTCCAAGGGGCTGTACGCGTAGCAGACGTGCCCTGTCCCCAGTACCAGCACGACCATCTGGTGATACGCGCATGGGCCTGAGCAATACACGTATGGGGGTAGTCATACACGTAAGGCGTGACTCTGAGGGGTTTTTGGGAGGTGAAGGCCCTGGTCATACGCGTAAGGCAGGTCTGATACCCGTATGACAACAGGCATTACGCATATGGACCACGTTGGTACGCGTATGGGTAGCCTGGGGTGACTTTTCCCCAATTTTTGTGATTTCTGTCCATATTTCACTTGGAACGCGATTCCGTATAATCGGTAGGATTAATATGACTAAAATGAACCTAAGGAAGATTAGTAATGAATTTAATCAAGTCGGGAGAATGTGTAATTATATGGGTGTGCCTTTTGGGGGTGTGTTGTGATGAATGTGAGCCATGATTATCGAATGTGAATAATCTTGCGATTGTGGTAATTCCCGAGAGGATTACGGTGAGCGGATGGCTCGTATGGATCTTCGATGATCGAGAATTATACTTGAATTATTATATGCATAATTGTGTTGCCATGCATTTCATGTCATGTGTCTTGTGAAGATGGCTATGTGGGAATCCACGATGGGTGCCTAGTTTCATCCGAACTTCATGTGGAAGTCGTTGTGGAGATACGTTATAGTTCAGAGGAACGTATACGACTTATCCGGATTCCGACGGGAATCGGGTTCTAGGGGGAACCATATGTATTTGTGTTGGTACCATATACATTGTGTCGAGTCTGTGAGTCACATTGCATATTTAAACTGGAATATGGGCGATTGATGTCGAGTAATTGAGATGGCACGTGTATGTGCGTTGTATGTGTGGTGTGTAATTACTCCTTAGCATGTGTATTTCACCGTTTATTTATTGAATGTAGTTCTCACCCCTTTTCTGTTTGTTGCGTCTGTGCTCCTTGGGGAGTGCAGATGACCAGGTACCTGAGTAGTGCTTGGAGTGTGTTGCTATTTGATCGAGTCCTAGGAGTCGCTCTGATACGTAACATGGGATGATGAGATTACGTTATATTTTGGTTATTTTCTTGATTTATTGTTACATATCTTTTAGTTGTTGGATTAAGGATGTATGATCACCTGGTGGTGGAGATTATGTTTAAACAATTGAAAGTTAGATATCGTTGGTTTAATTATGAAAAATGAAGTGACATAGTGTGACATCCTACTTGTTTTGAGAACTCTGATGCACTTTTATGAAATATTTCCGTATATGTCTTATAATACGCGTGCGAGGTAGAGTGGGGTGTTACAATTGGTATCAGAGCAGGTCAGCCTGTCCGGCCAGTGTTATAGTAGAGTCTGACTATAGGATGTCTATAGTTATGTATTTCTTCTAACCTGTGTTTTCATGGATATTGAACAGTATGACTGGTAGGAATGATGTTGCGATGGCTGCTGCGTTACAAGCTGTTGCGCAGGCAGTGGAGAACATTGGTCAGAATATCAATCGGAGTGCTGGAAGCGGAGAGTTCCGTAATTTGGAGAAGTTCTAGAATAACAAGCCACAAAAGTTCGAAGGCGGACATGATCCAGATGTAACACATAAATGGATGAAGGATATTGAGAAGATCTTTAGAGTCATGGGATGCTCAGAGGATCAAAAGGTACAGTTTGGTACCCATATGCTGGAAAGTGAGGCTGAGGACTGGTGGGACAACACCCGTCAGAGATTGGAAGCTGGTGAGGGTCCCATTAATTGGACAGTGTTCAGGGCGAAGTTTCTGGAACAGTATTTTTCGGAAGATGTTCACGAAAAGAAACAGATTGAATTCATTGAGTTGAAACAGGGGAATATGATAGTGGCAGAGTATGCGGTTAAGTTCGACGAACTGGTAAAGTATTATCCTTATTACAATACTGATGCAGCTATGAGTTTGAAGTGTATCAAGTTTGAGAACGGGTTGCATCTCGATATCAAACTGGGCGTCGGTTATTAGAAGATCAGATACTTTCCTGAGCTGGTGAACAGGTGTAGAATCTATGATGAAGACAACAGAGCTAGAATCGCTCACTATAAGAGTCTAAGTGACATAAGAGGCAAACAGAGGCATGGGAATACACCTTCCCGTGCTCCAGCTGATAAAGGAAAGCAGAAAGATGTTGTTGGGAAGAAACCAAGTGAGGGAGGAAATCCTTCCAATCCTCTCAAGTGTTTCAAATGTGGTAGCGCAGGTCACCATGTGAATGAATGTCAGAATGAGGTAAAGAAGTGTTTTAAGTGTGGGAAGCCAGGTCATATGGTCGCGGATTGTAGAACCAACATACCAACCTGTTACAACTATGGTGAGCAGGGTCATATCAGCACCCACAGTCAGAAATCGAAGAAGTCTCAGAGAAGTGGGAAGGTGTTTGCATTGGCTCAGCCTACCAGTGAGGATCATTTGGTCAGAGGTACGTGTTACATTCATGACACTCCGTTGATTGCTATTATTGATACGGGTGCAACTCACTCGTTTATTTCTGTGGATTGTGTGAAGAGACTGGGGCTTGTGCCGTCTACTTTGAGTAGAGGGATGGTGATTGACACTCCATCTATTGGATCAATCACTACATCTTTAGTGTGTTTGAATTGCCCTGTGTCGATCTTTGGTAAAGATTTTGGAGTGGACTTGATTTGTCTACCACTCAGCGAGCTGGATGTTATTTTAGGGATGAATTGGCTCGAGAGCAACTATGTTTATATTGATTGTTATAGGAAGAGGTTGTTATTCCTGACTCCTGAAGAAGAAGAAATGGCTAGTCTTATATCTACTAAGGAGTTGAGAATCTTGGTAGAAGATGAAGCTAAAGTATTTGCAGTGTTCGCTTCATTATCTATGGAGGATAAGTCGTCAATTGAGGAATTACCTGTTGTAAGAGAATTTCCTGAAGTGTTCCCAAAGGATGTTACAGAGTTACCTCCAGAGAGGGAAGTAGAGTTTATGATTGATCTTGTCCTTGGTACCAGACCTATATCTATGGCACCATACAGAATGTCAGTGTCAGAATTGGCAGAGTTGAAATCTCAGTTGGGAGAATTATTGGACAAAAAGTTTATCAGACCTAGTGTGTCGCCATGGGGAGTGCCAGTTTTGTTAGTAAAGAAGAAAGATGACAGTATGCACTTGTGCATCGATTATCGCCAATTGAATAAAGTAACCATCAAGAATAAGTATCCACTTCCAAGAATCGACGATCTGATGAATCAACTCATGGGAGCTCATGTGTTTAGTAAAATTGATTTGAGGTCAGGCTATCATCAGATCTATGTGAAAGATGATATCCAAAAAAACAACTTACAGAACTCGGTATGGACATTATGAATATGCAATGATGTCTTTGGTGTGTCCAATGCACCGGGTGTGTTCATGGAGTACATGAATCGTATCTTCCACGCTTATTTGGACCAGTTTGTAGTAGTTTTCATTGATGACATTTTGATTTACTACAAGTCAGAAGCAGATCATGTAGAGCATTTGAGGGTTGCGTTGCAAGTGTTGAAGGATAACAAATTGTTTGCAAAACTTTCGAAGTGTGAGTTTTGGTTGAGCAAAGTGAGTTTTCTTGGACATGTTATTTCTAGAGGAGGCATAACAGTGGATCCATCGGAAGTGATTGCTATGCTTCAGTGGGAGGCTCTAAAGTCAGTAACAGAGATTAGAAGTTTCTTAGGCTTGGCAGGCTATCACTGTAAGTTCATCAAAGGGTTTTCTAATTTGGCTCTTCCGTTGATTCAGTTGACTAGAAAAGGCCAGACATTTGTATGGGATATTTTGTGTGAAGAAAGTTTCTGAGAACTGAAGAAAAGGTTGACTATCGCACCAGTGTTAACCTTACCCAATCTGAATGATCCTTTTGTGGTGTATTGCGATGCGTCTAAAATGGGATTAGGCGGTGTTTTGATGCAAAATGGAAAAGTTGTGGCTTATGCTTCACGATAATTGAGGATTCATGAAAGGAATTATCCTACTCATGATCTTGAGTTGGCGGCAATAGTTTTTGCGTTAAAGGTTTGGAGGCATTATTTGTACGGGTCGAGATTCGAAGTGTTCAGTGACCATAAGAGTTTGAAATATTTGTTTTACCAGAAGGAATTGAATATGAGGCAGCGAAGATGGCTGGAATTTCTGAAAGACTATGACTTTAGCTTGAGTTACCATCACGGTAAAGCTAACATCGTGGCAGATGCTTTGAGTCAAAAGTCGATTCATATGTCGACATTGATGATTAGAGAATTGGATTTGATTGAGTAGTTTAGAGACTTGAGTATGGTTTGTGAGTTAACTTTGGAAAGTGTAATGTTAGGGATGCTGAAAGTGAATAATGAGTTCCTTCGTGAAATAAGAGAAGGTAAAAATTTGGATTTGAAATTGGTAGACTTAATGACTGTGGCGGAACGGATAAAGAAGAAGACTTTAAAGTAGATGATTCTGGTGTGTTGAAGTGCAGAGGCATAATTTGTGTGCCAGATAATCCTGATCTGAAAAAGGTAATTTTGCAAGAAAGCTACAGGAGTAGCTTGAGTATTCATCTAGGAGCTACGGAAATGTATCAAGACCTGAAGAAATTATTTTGGTGGCCGGGTATGAAGAAAGACATAGCTAGGTTTGTGTATGCCTGTTTGACTTGTCAGAAGTCAAAGGTGGAATATCAGAAACCATCCGATTTGATGCAACCGATGGAAATACTGGAGTGGAAATGAGATACTATTGCAATGGATTTTGTGACTGGATTGCAAATACGGTGAGAGGTTTTGACGCAATTTGGGTAATTGTGGATAGATTGACGAAGTCGGCGCATTTTATACCGATTAACATTAGTTTTCCTTTGACGAAGTTAGCAAAAATTTATATCAGAGTGATAGTGAAGTTACACGAGGTTCCGTCGAGCATTGTATCTGACAGAGACCCGAGGTTTACTTCTAGATTTTGGAAAATCTTGCAAGAAGCTTTGGGTTCCAGTTTGAAGTTGAGTTCTTCTTATCCCCCACAGACAGATGGAGAATCTGAGAGGACTATTCAATCATTGGAAGATTTGTTGAGAGCTTGTATACTCGAGCGAGGAGGCGCTTGGGATACTCATTTACCATTGATTGAATTTACTTACAACAACATTTATCATTCTAGTATTGGAATGACACCTTTTGATGCTTTGTATGGTAGAAGGTGTAGGACATCTCTATGTTGGTATGAGTCGGGCGAGAGTACGGTACTCGGACCCGAGATTATGCAACAGACCACAGAGATAATCCATATGATTAGAGAGAAGATGAAAACGGCCCAGAGTAGGCAGAAAAGCTACCATGACAATAGGAGGAAAAACTTGGAATTCAGCAAGGATGACCATGTATTTCTTAGAGTCAATCCGGTTACCAGTGTTGGTCGTGCACTGAAATCAAAGAAATTAAATCCTAAGTTTATTGGACCTATCAGATTCTATAGAGGGTTGGGGTTGTTGCCTATAGAGTGGCGTTGCCACCCTAACTTTCAAATTTACATGACGTGTTTCATGTATCGCAACTTCAGAAGTATGTTGCTGATCCAACTCATGTGCTTCGGAGAGATGAAGTACAAGTTCGAGATAACCTTACGGTGGAAGCGATGCTGTTGAGGATCGAAGACCGCAAGATGAAACAATTAAGAGGGAAAAATATCCTGTTTGTGAGAGTAGCTTGGGGAGGAGTTGCTGGAGGAAGTGTGACCTGGGAATTGGAGAGCAAGATGCGAGAGTGGTATCCGGAATTGTTCTCAGAAAGTACATTTTCGAGGACGAAAATATTTTAAGTGGGGGAGAGTTGTAACACCCCATTTGAATTATTTAGTCTTTTTTATACTTTATTGCATGCGTAATTGTTGTCATGTCCTTAATTAAGGGTATGAGGTTAGGGGTGAGAGTGAGAGCTGACCTTAGTTGGGGTAATGTGGACTTAGAATAAGGGATAATTTAATAATAAGATCAAGAGCATTATGATTATTAACATTATGATTTTAATTATTATTAATAATAATATTAATAGGATTATGGTTATTATTATTATTATTATTATTATTATTATTATTATTATTATTATTATTATTATTATTATTATTATTAGTAATTAAATTAAATGAACTAAAAACATGATTTAAGGGGTTAAGAGAGGGTTAGTGGAAAAGTAGTCAGTTAACACGTGAAAGGGAAAACAAGGCAGAGAAAGGAGAGCTAGGGAAAAGAGGGGAAACTTCTCCATTGTTGTCAAGGAAAAAGCTTCAATCCATGGTAAGGGGGGAGAATGGATTTCAATATGGAAGATTTAACATGAGAGGGTAGTGAGAGGTCCTTTCTCTTGTAGGAATTTCTGTTTATTCTTGTTCATTGATCTGATTTTGTAACTTTGTGATATTTCTCGTGATTACAGTCATTGCTAAATATTTCTTGTCTGATGTTGGATGAACGGATCTAAAGCTGATACGAAAATCATGTGGGAATCCATTAATGTTGTAATGTAATTCTGACAGTTAATAGATCTGAGAAATAAAGGTTTATCCGTAATCGAAACTAGATATAATAGATAGAACCTGAAAAGAATAGAAGATATGATTCATTGAAATCGATTAAAGTCTAAGTTTTAGGATGAATGAGAGGGTAGAATGATGAATCTTGAGTAGAAGCTAGTGAGAATTGAAATTATGGCAAGCACACGATGGATGTTATTACCAAAGTTATAACATCCACTGCGACATTGACTACTGTACTAACTAATTAAACTGTAAGTAAAAGCAGTAAATAACACAACAATTGTTCACCCAGTTCAGTGTCAACAACACCTAAATCTAGGGGCTACCATGCCAGGGAGGAAATTCACTATCAGTAGAATTAATTCATAGTCAAACAACCCAGTTTGCACTCCTCACTTAAAACCTACCCAATGAAAATTCAACCTAGAGACACTCTAGATCTGAGTATTCCTACTCACTCCCCCTCAATCACACCACATTGATATCCAATTACCAGTTACAAAATACAGATGAACAAATACTTCATGCACACCTTGATCTTGCTTCACAGCTTTGATCAAGGATCACACACTTTTGCTTAAAATCTTTGAGTGACACAACAGCCTGAAACCTACCTAACCAATGCAGCATACAGTTGCTTGGTAAACAAGTATTTCTAAGACCCAATTCAACCGTGAAGTTACACTTTCTTCACTCACAATACTCACGTGAAGAACAACCTTCTTCACTCACAAGGACTCATAATATGCACTCTCTAATCTTCTGTCAAGAGCTGCTCTTCTAGGATTTCTCCTTCTGTTATTTATAGCAGCAGTCAGTCCTTGGGCCTGGGTGCACAAATTAGGTTTATCAATAACAAACCTCTCTTCAATAATCTGCACGCTTGCCAATTAATTCAGGGACATTTTAGATTGCTTAGGGTTTCTAAAATGTTTCCTGACTTCCAGCTTGAGCTTCTGATTTGTTTCCTGATTTCTAGATACCAAAAAAACTAATTTGCTCGCTAGATGTCATACAGTCAGTGTCATGACATTCTGTATGACATTCAACTTAACTAACATTTAGCTAAGTTAACTTACCCTGCAAAATCCACATTATGTATGTAATAACACCAATCATGACATACATACATACACTAATGTTTTGCCACAAAATGCAGCCAATCAAGAGCACTTACAAACTCCCCCTTTGGCAAATTTTTGGCTAAAACACCCTGTTATTATATCAGAGATTTACACACAGCAGAAGACTTATCATATGTCATGTCTTGCAGGAAAGTTACTAGCTCAACACACTCTCAGAGTCCTCATAGTTAGCTCTCACTGTTATAACTCACCTTGTTAACCATCTGTTAGTTACCACTACAGATGTCAGACTTTGCTGAGTAACACACTGGGTTACTCCCCCTCAACTGATGCACCTTACCAGCTGATCACTTAACCTGCACACTCTGCAGTCACACACAACACTAGCAGCTATAAAGCTACTAGGTTCTATCAAGGAACTCACATATATCTAACATACATTCCTATACTCATTAGGAACTCACACATTACTAATAGCATCAGCTGTTATCACACATATCCCCAGCATCACCTGTGGTCACACCTGCAAGCATGATTATACCATGTGCACACAATATCACATACGCTAGCCCATATGCTCTTCAAGCTATCCACCTGTTCTGCACACCACCTGTTCTTCCACCTGCTGTCATGATCTAACACTCTCTCCCCCTTTTTAGCCATAAATTAAGATCCAACTAAGAAATTAGCATAGATAAAAAATTGTAACATTAAAATTGTTAGGGTAAAATTATACGAACTGCTCGTACTGAGCATCACAAATTCAGGTTGTCAAACAATTCCTACAGAAGCCTAATTAAAACAAAACAGTAGCAACACCTCTTCTGCAATAACTCAACACTCAGTAGTCTGAGCTACACAACAGGCCAAGACATCAATCTTCTTCTTCAGCTGAGCTGGATCTGTCCTCCTCAGATTCTTCATTGCTTTCTTCATCAGTGTTTTCTTCTGTACTAGCAGCAACTTCTTCAGAGGCAACTTCCTGACCATCAACATCCCTTGTACCCTCATTATTGGTTTCATCAGAGAATTCGGCTTCCTTATCTTGCTCAAGAGATTTCATTAGTTTCTCAAGAGTTTTCTTCCTCGTATCCAGTTCCTTGCATGTTTCTTTGATTATTGCCACTACTTCAACTTTCCTGGTTTTGGGACTCCCTTTGGATGTCTCAGTGGGTGTCATGACAATATCTGGAACATGAGTTCCTTGAAACAGCTTGTGATGGAAGGATAAGGGAGTTTCTCTTCTGCTTGCTACATCACTTTTCTTGAGGATATTTGGATATTATGCTAGAATGATTCCACAAACGAGCGAAGGAAATGCTATGGGCCTTTTTATGCTATAGCTACTAGCATGCTTCATTTTCTGATCAAATATGTAGGTGCCATAATCCATTTTGGTCTTGGTCCCAACAACATAGATAACTCTCCCCAGGATAGTGGCCACTGATGATTTGTGATTAGTTGGCACCCAGTTTGCAGCACCAATCTTGTGCAACATAGCATATTTCACACTTAGTTTGCTGGCAGCAAGCTTCCTTTTGATGGCCACTTTGTGACTTGATTTCCAGTAATTACTTGGCACATTTTGTTGTCAGAGATGGTTAACTCAAGCTGGGCTTCATTTGATCTTTCAAGGAAGTTGTTGATGGTAGTGGGAGTAATGATGACACCATTTCCTCTAACATAGACTTTCCCAAACCCAGTGGATTTTCTATCATTACATTCATCTGATAAATTTACTATGAATTCTTTGACCAGAATTTCATAGCATTTGGAGAATTCAGTCACAGTTTTCATCAAGCCAGCTTCACAGATGAGGGCCATGATCTCCTTATTTTCAAGTGCATTTTGTGCAAGCTCTCTCTCCAGGGCCAACCTCTTTTGATATACATATTTCCATCTGATAGCACACGATGGATAATGAAAAGAGATGTTGTCAATTGGCACTTTAGAGACATTTGCAGCCAGTTTGCTGGTAGAAGGTTTCTTCTTAGATTGGATGTCAGTGACATCAACAGCAACATCAGAATCTGTCTCTGGTTTTGAACTAGATTTAACCTTCCTCTTTTTGGTGGTTACTTTGCTCCAACCTTTGGAGGGCCCAACCTGAGTCCTCTTTGTTCCAACCTTCTTAGTGGAGATGTCTTGCTCAGCATTCTTCTCAACAGCCCTTTTTATGGAGATGTCTTCGTCACCAGTCTTCGCAACAACCTTTTTCTTGAGGGAGCTTTGGTCAGCCACCTTTTTCCCTTTCCTTGTCATCAGCCTTTTGGCTATGCCCGAATTGATCTTTGCTATGAGGTCATTGTCCGGATATTCATCTAGGTCTACCAACTCAGTATTTTTGGTGCCTTGAATATCATCACCCATTTTCTCAGCACCTTTACCTTTGTTTTTCCCTTCTGGTGTAGGGTCTTTCAATGTTTTGACATTGTGAGAGACATCAGCTTGATCATCCTGGTTAGGATCAGTCCTCTTATTGTTGGATGGTGTGGGTATGTTGAGTGCTCTAGCCACCATATTTGCAATTTTAAGGTGTGTTCTTCTCGCTTCCTCTCCATTTTGGTCATCAGATGTAGCAGCAGGAGGGACCTGACCTAAGACACGATCTTTAGGTCTTCTTGCATGTAAATTTTTAGGTTCCTTCACCAATAATCCTTCTTGTGTCATCATTCGTAATGGAGCTATTTTAAGCACTTCATTAGGGTTTGAATCAGCATCATCGTTGTTGGTCATTCTTTTGGATGAGGTTGGTTTAGAATGTTGTAACATTTTTAGGGACGTTGATTGAGAGAAAAGGAATTTTTTGTGCTTGTTGGAAACGGTATGGAAGTTGAATAGTTTGTGATGGCACCAAGAGTAGAGGGGTTGTATCGTATATGTGGTAATGGGGTACGATTGCCCAATAAGAGGGAACTTACCTTTTTAATATATATGATTTAATTTCAAAATGTAATTCCCTATTACTTTTAATTGCTACAACCCATCATTACTGGAGGACCCTCAGTTTCAGTAGAGAATTTTTAAATTGAGGCTCCTTGACACTTCTTGAACCCATGTCAGCACTATTTAGGACATAATCACCAGGTTTTTCACAAGCCTCTTTCCATTTACACAAGTTACCCCTGAGCATGTCTCCCTTGAACTCATCAGAGCTCGTTTGGATGGTACTCTTGATGTCACAGAACAAGGTCATGACATCCGGAGTGACATTGCTTTCTTTAGGCAGGGCAGCTTCCATGGACTCCATCAGGATCGAATGTAACCTATCTAGATTTCTACAATGTCTTCCTTTTGAAAGAACTTTCTGTGATTGCCCTTCATACTGATATGCATCACATCTTTTATCTGGAATTCCCTTCACGGCTCCCTTGGCTCGGATCTTCTTTAACTTTTCTATGCCTTTCTTTTGCCACAGGACCTGCTTTTCTTCCATGATTGAGACAAAGTCATTTAGATTATTCTTAGATACCCATAAATAACAATGATTCTGAGCTCTAGTTCCCCTCATGACTTCCTCATCCTTTTCATTTGTAACCACACATGTCTCCTTAGAGAATTTGACACTAAATCCTTGGTCACAGAGCTGGCTGATATTTATGAGATTCACAGTCAGTCCTTTAACCAGCAGGACATTTTCCAGTTCTAGAGTACCAGTACCCTCTAGCTTTCCAACACCCTTGATCTCTCCTCTTGCTCCATCACCAAAAGTTACATGACTTGAGGTACAAGGTTTAATGTTCATTAATAGATCATTTTTTCCAGTCATATGTCGAGAACAACCACTGTCAAAATACCAGTCTTCTTTGGTAGGCATCCTAAGGGAGTTATGAGCTACCAGGGTAGACACTTTGGTAATCCATTGTTTCTCCTTGACAGGGACATTCCTTTTTGGTCTAGCCGGATGCTGTTTCTTGATATGAGCACCATGTTTAACTTTGCCTTAATGAGGATGCCTGGGAAATCCATGTAGCCAATAACAAACGGCTTGTATATTACCTAACCTTCCATAATAGTAACATCTTTTCCTTTGAAAGTTCCTCTGGTTCTGGTGTGTACTTATGTGACCTTGATGTTGTGACATTGGTCGTGACATCAGGTTAGTCCTCTGAAATTTTGGCTTTGACTTCTTGATCCCCAAGCTAGGCTTTTGTTCACCACCAAATCCTAGTCCAGACTTGTTGCCTGCCTTCTGACCATTCTGTAGAATTTTTTCTAGAGTGTCAGTTCCAGGGTTGAGCATTCTTATGGATTTTGACATCTGATCCATTTTTGATTCCAACAAGCTGACCTCCTTGTTAAGAGAGTCTATAGTTGCCAGATGCTCCTTTTTCTCATCCTCCAACTCTTTGATGATTGTCTTTTGCTTTTCCCCTAGTTTGCATACCTCAACACTTCTCATGCACAACTGTTTATATGAGGCAGCCAATTCATCAAAGGTTACCTCTTCTTCACTGGACTCATCATCAAACATGCACACACTGGCCAGAATATTGACATGTTTGGTAGATTCTTCTTCTAATTCACTTTCAGAATCCTCATCAGTCCAGGTGACAGTTAGGCATTTTCCCTTCTTTTTGAGGTATGTAGGACATTCCTTTCTAATGTGTCCATATCCCTCACATTCATGGCATTGAGCTCCTTTGCCTTGGTTAGAATTCTCCTCAGAGTTACTCTTTTTGCTGCTGTCAGAAGAGGTGTTCTTGGCATAAGGCTTTGACTTATGATCTATCCTTTTGATCAGTTTATTGAATTGTCTTCCAAGCAAGGCTATTGCTTCTGACAAATTCTCCTCTTTTTCACCACCCTCTTCCTCTGAATCCTCAGTAGTGTTTGAGACAAGAGCTATGCTTTTGCTCTTTTTCTCTACAGTTTGATCACACCTGCCCATCTCAAATGTTTGGAGAGAACCTATGATTTCATCCACTTTAATGTTGCATATGTCTTGGGCTTCTTCAATGGCTGTTACTTTCATGGCAAACCTTTTAGGTAAGGACCTGATAATCTTCCTTACAAGCTTCTCTTCAGCCATCTTTTCTCCCAAGGCTCCTGAGGTGTTTGCAAGTTCAAGAACATTCATGTAAAACTCATGAATGGTCTCATCTTCCTTCATTCTCAGACCTTCAAATTTGGTGGCCAGCATTTGAAGTCTTGACATTTTGACCTTGGAAGTTCCCTCATGAGTTGTTTTGAGAGTGTCCCAAACATCCTTTGCCAGTTCACAGTGGTGTACCAGTCTGAAGATGTTTTTGTCTATACCATTGAAGAGTGCATTTAATGCTTTAGAGTTCCCAAGAGCTAATGCCTCTTGCTCTTTGTTCCATTCCTCTTCAGGAATTAGCACAGATGCTCCATCCTTGTCAGTCTTCACAGGATGTTCCCAGCCAGAGTTTGCAGCTCTCCAAGCCTTGCTGTCTAAAGACTTTAAGAAGGAAATCATCCTAGGTTTCCAATAGTCATAAATAGAGCCATCCATAATTGGAGGTCTATTTGTGAATCCTATGTCTTTATCCATAGTACTAGAATTTATCTTCCCTAGATCTCACCCAGAAATTAACAAGCAGGGTGCCTGCTCTGATGCCAATTGGAATTCTGGCAAGCACACAATGGATGTTATTACCAAAGTTATAACATCCACTGTAACATTGAATACTGTACTAACTAATTAAACTGTAAGTAAAAGCAGTAAATAACACAACAATTGTTCACCCAGTTCAGTGTCAACAACACCTACATCTGGGGGCTACCAAGCTAGGGAGGAAATTCACTATCAGTAGAATTAATTCAGAGTCAAACAACCCAGTTTGCACTCCTCAGTTAAAACTTACCCAATGAAACTTCAACCTAGAGACACTCTAGACCCGAGTATTCCCACTCACTCCCCTTCAATCACACCACAGTGCTATCCAATCACCAGTTACAAAATACAGATGAAGAAACACTTCATGCACACCTTGATCTTGCTTCACAGCTTTGATCAAGGATCACACACTCTTGCTTAAAAGCTTTGAGTGACACAACAACCTAGAACCTACCTAACCATTGCAGCAGACAGTTGCTTGGTAAACAAGTATTTCTAAGACTCAATTCTCACGTGAAGAACACGCTTTCTTCACTCACAATACTCACGTGAAGACAACCTTCTTCACTCACAAGGACTCTTAATATGCACTCTCTAATCTTCTGTCAAGAGCTGCTCTTCTAGGATTGCTCCTTCTGTTATTTATAGCAACAGTCAGTCCTTGGGCCTGGGTGCACAAATTAGGTTTATCCATAACAAACCTCTCTTCAATAATCTCCACGCTTACCAATTAATTCAGGACATTTTAGATCGCTTAGGGTTTCTAAAATGTTTCCTGACTTCCAGCTTGAGCTTCTGATTTGTTTCCTGATTTCTAGATACCAGAAAAACTAATCTGCTCGCTGGATGTCATACAGTCAGTGTCATGACATTCTGTATAACATTCAACTTAACTAACATTTAGCTAAGTTAACTTACCCTACAAAATCCATATTATGTATGTAATAACACCAATCATGACATACATACATACACTAATGTTTTGCCAAAAAATGCAGCTAATCAAGAGCATTTACAAGAATGATGAGATTTGAGTTTTTTGACATATCTGCTGGTCATACACGTATGGGCTTGGTCAATACGCGTATGAGGGACTTCCCAAGGGGCTGTACACGTAGCAGACGTGCCCTGTCCATAGTGCCAGCACAACCATCTGATGATACGCGTATGGGCCTGGGCAATACGCGTATGGGGGTAGTTATATGCGTAAGGGGTGACTCTGAGGGGTTTTTGGGAGGTGAAGGCCCTGGTCATACGCGTAAGGCAGGTCTGATACGCGTATGACAGTAGGCATTACACGTATGGACCATGTTGGTACGCGTATGGGCACCCTGGGGTGACTTTTCCCCAACTTTTGTGATTTCTGTCCATATTTCACTTGGAACGCGATTCCGTCTAATCGGTAGGATTAATATGACTAAAATGAACCTAAGGAAGATTTGTAATGAATTTAATCAAGTCGGGAGAATGTGGAATTATATGGGTGTGCCCTTAGGGGGTGTGTTGTGATGAATGTGAGCCATGATTATCGAATGTGAATAATCTTGTGCGATTGTGGTAATTCCCGAGAGGATTATGGTGAGCGGATGGCTCGTATAGATCTTCGATGATCGAGAATTATACTTGAATTATTATATGCATAATTGTGTTGCCATGCATTTCATGTCATATGTCTTGTGAAGATGGCTATGTGGGAATCCACGATGGGTGCCTAGTTTCATCCGGACTTCATGTGGAAGTCATTGTGGAGATACATTATAGTTCAGAGGAACGTATACGACTTATCCGGATTCCGACGGGAATCGGGTTCTAGGGGGAACCATATGTATTTGTGTCGGTACCACATGCATTGTGTCGAGTCTGTGAGTCACATTGCATATTTCTATTGGAATATGGGTTATTGATACCGAGTGATTGAGATGGCATGTGTATGTGCGTTGTATGTGTATGATTATATGTATGGTGTGTAACTACTCCTTAGCATGTGTATTTCACCGCTTATTTATTGAATGTAGTTCTCACCCCTTTTCTATTTGTTGCATCTGTGCTCCTTGGGGAGTGCAGATGACCAGGTACCTGAGTAGTGCTTAGAGTGTGTTGCTATTTGATCGAGTCCTAGGAGTCACTCTAATACGTAACATGGGATGACATGATTACGTTATATTTTGCTTATTTTCTTGATTTATTGTTTCATATCTTTTATTTGTTGGATTAAGGATGTATGATCACCTGGTGGTGGAGATTATGTTTAAACAATTGACTTTATTCCGCTGTTTAATTGAAAGCTAGATATCATTGGTTTAATTATGAAAAATGAAGTGACTTAGTGTGACATCCTACTTGTTTTGAGAACTCTGATGCACTTTTATGAAATATTTCCGTATATGTTTTACAATAAGCGTACATGGTAGATTGGGGTGTTACAACAACCCCAATACGATTTTGTTGTTTGTCGTGTCACTTTCGTTTCACTTATTATTGTTTATTGAGTATCCTTCGTGATTGCACATCTATGTATCAAGTTTTGAATCATATCGCTTTTTAGTTGCATAATTCAAATTATTGTAATTGAGTTTGATCATGATGCTTTAAGTCAATTTATTGAGTTAGTGAATAAGAACCATGTGTATTTTTGGTTCAAGTTAGGTGGAAAGGGAATCTCAATGTATTTTGAAAAACATGGAAATTGAGATTTTACTTGTATAGCTTGAATGATGTACATATCCTGACTCGAATCAAATTGAATAGAGGCAAACATAAGTTTTTCAACACAAATGACTTGAATCAGAATATTAACTTGATTCGAATCAGGCAACTATATAACTCGAATCACAAGTTGCACTTGATTCGAATAAGACAGATCTTGTCAACCTATGCCTCATTTAATTTGGATCACACTTTATACTTGACTCGAATCACACTATTTTTTCTTTTTTTTTTGTTTAGATTTTTCCAAATTGACACTAATCAAGCTTTATACCTGATTTGAATCATGATCCTTCAAGACTCAAATTAGAAATTTAAGGTGACTCGAATCACACGAAAAATGGGTCAATTTCTTTATGAGATCTTGTTTCACTCTACTTGCTCATTTGACTCAAATCATGAAATGTTTTTTACTTGAATCTAACTAACTTTTACTGTCCATTTTTATGCTTAATCTTAAGCACATATAAATTCTTTTTTGTCATATTATTTTAAGATCCCAATTTCATAATCTACATTGTGATTTGTAAAATCAACAACCCTCGTATAGTTACACGAGATGCTCATGATTGCTGAGTAAAACATCCCTATTACACACAAGAAGGATGTTCTTATGGTGCACAAAAGGAAGGGGATTAAGAAGGATGGGGTGACAAGAAAAAGCAATATAAAGGCAAGCAAGTTGCCTCTTAACGTGCCAAAGGCCAAGCCAAAGGTGGAGGTTGAATCCAAATGCTTCTACTGTGATAGGATAGGTTACTGGAAGCAGAACTGCCCCAAGTATCTAAAGGACGTGAAGTATTAGGTTTCTACTTCAAGTATATTTGTCATCAATATCAACTTAACAACTTATGATTTTTAGGTATTTGATAGTGGTTACCTTTTCACATTGTTTCGAATGTACATGGACTAAGAAGAAGTAGAACCTTGGTGTAATACCCTAATTTTTACCCCTAAGATCCCACATTTCATTTGCATATCATTCCACAAACAAGACCATACTTTTTGATCCCTTGTTGTTTCTTACTTTCTTTATGTTTGTTTTTGTTTACTAACATCTAACCAAAATATCAAAAATATTTTTTTCAATTTTTGTTTGTTTCTTCTTTCTCTCTGTGTGTTTAGGGTTTTACAAGGAGATTAATGGCAAGGACATTCATTCGAGTCTAAATCAGATGAAAGTTTGACCTCATCTTGGTCGAACTATCAAGAGTTTGCTTCGACTATAAGTTACCCGTGATTGTAGGCTATTTTCTCAGGCAATGTGACTGTTCAAGGTCAAGTTGTCCTATATCATAATTCATCAAATTTTCAAGCAGTGTTCTATGAGAAGTTTGGTCAGGATTATCGCGATCAGGGTTCATCAGTCTAGAGTTTTTTCTGTACAAGTCAAGTTTGGCGGATGTTCGATAAAGATGTTTGTTTTGGGATGCAAGTCCAAAGTGTTTATTCAAGTGTGCAATTTCCAAATGATTCTAAAGCATGTTTGGAGATTAATCTTTGAGTTTATTCAAGAATTCGATTCAAATTAAATTTGGAAGAGACAAGAGAGGGAATATAAGAGGGGAATTGATGCTGCCAGGCCTTGTCTTTTGCCTCCTTGGATTTATCAAGAGATTAGGGATATGTTGAATAAACAAGGTTATGATTGTACTCAGGTTGTTAATTTTGGTAACCTTAATACGCGTGAGGTGGTGTGTGAGGTTGTTGAAGGGGATATTACAAACTTGTCTATTCAGTATTTGGATAAACTTGGTAATGTTGTTGAAGGGAACACGGAAGGATTTGTTGTTTCAAGAGAACTTCCAAAACAGCTTCAACCGGGTCATACTTTTAACATTGAAGCTGGGAAACAAGCTTTGAGGAACCTAAACTCCCTGGCTTTGTTTTCCAACATTGAGGTGAATCCGCGGCCTGATGAGAAGATGAGGAGGCTTTACGCTGGGCGGCGTTGGAGAGGCTTCCGACTTACAAGCGAGCAAGGAGAGGAATCTTCCAGAATCTCGTCGGTGATAAGAAAGAGATCGATGTGAGTGAACTACAGACGCCGGAGCAGAAGCTTATTTTGGAAAGGCTTGTTGATTTCGTTGATAATGATCCTGAGAGATTCTTCCACCGTATGAGAAGCCGATTTGATGCAGTTCATTTGGAGTTTCCGAAGATTGAAGTTCGATTTCAAAACTTAACCATTGAGACTTTTGTACATGTCGGAAGCAGAGCTCTGCCTACAATTCCAAATTTCATCTGTAATATGACTGAGACTCTTTTAAGACAGTTACGGTTATACAGAAGAAAGAGAAGCAAATTAACAATTCTATCTGATATCAGTGGGATTATCAGACCTTCAAGGCTAACATTGTTATTGGGTCCGCCAAGCTCTGAAAAACAACATTGCTTTTAGCTCTTGCTGGCAGATTAGGACCTGGTTTGCAGATGTCAGGGAACATTACCTACAATGGACATGGTCTGAATGAGTTTGTTCCTCAGAGAACATCAGCTTATGTCAGCCAACAAGATTGGCATGTAGCAGAGATGACCGTGAGGGAAACTCTCCAGTTTGCTGGTTGCTGTCAAGGAGCTGGATTTAAACATGATATGTTGATGGAACTTGCTAGAAGAGAAAAGAATGCTGGAATAAAACCTGATGAAGATCTTGATTTATTCATGAAGTCATTAGCTCTCGGTGGACAGGAAACAAATCTTGTGGTTGAGTACATCATGAAGATATTAGGTTTGGAAAGTTGGAGGGGATTTTATCAAAGTATTCGTCCTACTCAAATGGGACTGTCTTTGAACATTGATATGTCTTCAACTGCATTTATTGAGCCACTGCCTGTGATAGATTTCGTTACCCAGTTGCTGAATAGGGATGTCTCATCCAGGCCTTTGTCTGATGCTGACCGAGTTAAGATAAAAAAGCGCTCCGTGGTATCAAAGTTGAAGTAACACATCGTGGCAACATGAGAAGAAAATATCGTATTTCTGGTTTGACTTCACAAGCTACTAGAGAGCTGACTTTCCCTGAGGATGAGAGAGGGACTATGAAGTCTGTTGTTGAGTATTTCTTTGAGACCTACGACTTTGTCATTCAACATACTCAGTGGCCTTGTTTGCAAGTGGGCAATACTCAGAGACCAAACTACCTTCCAATGGAGGTCTGCAAGATTGTCGAGGGGCAAAGGTACTCTAAACGATTGAATGAGCGACAAATTACTGCCCTGCTCAAAGTCACCTGCCAACGCCCATTAGATAGGAAACGTGACATCATGCAGACAGTACATCATAATGCCTATCATGAGGATCCTTATGCTAAAGAATTTGGAATCAAAATAAGTGAAAAACTCGCCCAAGTTGAAGCTCGCATCCTTCCTGCGCCTTGGCTCAAATATCATGATACTGGTAGAGAATATGGAGCCAGAGAAGGTGATACTCTATCCTCAGTTATTTTGGGGTTGTGTTGCTATGATGCACACAGATTTTGTCCATGTCTACCGCCAGGTTCTCGAGCTCTTCTCTCAAGTGATTGACCGTTTATCTTTCCGTGATCGCACAACAGAAAATGTGCTCCTTTCAAGCATGCCTAGGGATGAACTTGACACCAGTTATATAGGAGAATTTCAACGTACAGAATCCAAAAGTGGCTATGAACCCTTACAAGAGGGGAGTTTGCCAGTATTTGAAGGGGTGCAGCCTCTTGTTCTTAAAGGACTTATGTCAAATGTCAGTCACAGTGCCTCTAAAGTTCAACCGTGCAGCAGCAGCCTCAAATCGGTCAAATGGGAATGCAGAGAGTAGTCCAAGAAGCAGCGAACCAGGTGATGATTGGAGATCTGCCTTTGATGCAGCTAGCAATGGTCCTGTTGGCCGTAGTGGTTCAACGAGATCTGGATCAAATGGTCACAGTCGACATAATAGCGATCCTGCGCAAAATGGTGACATGAACTTTGGCCCAAACTCTGGAAGTCGTCGCAGCCTCCTGTTCACCACGCTCAACAAACACATCCAAGCTTCCGCCTTCACCAATGCCGTCAAACTCACAGATGCAGCAGATGATTAATTCCCACAGTCTGACTTTTCAGCAACAGCAGCAGCTGCAGTTAGAGAGAATGGGAAACCAACAATCTAATCCCCGCCCTGCTATGGATGTAAACAAGGAAAGACCATTGGTTCAAGTGAAGATTGAAAGCGCAGACATCCTCAAATGCAGTTTAGGCAGCAGCAGTTGGCTGCAATGTCAAATTTCCATCCTCAATCTAACACTCAGTTTAGACAGATGAGCTCCTTACAGACTCCTCAAATGCAGTCATTCCTAGTTATATATTTGCAGAAAAGCTAGTTCCTGTACTGGTAGATCTATTCCTGCAGGCACCTACAGTTGAAAAGTATATGGTATACCCTGAAGTTATTCAAAGCCTGGGAAGATGTATGACAACAAGACGAGACAATCCAGATAGTGCACTTTGGAGGTTAGCAGTTGAAGCATTCAATCGTGTTCTTGTTGACTATGTAACCAAATCAACAAAAGGTGGTCCACAGTCGGGCATTACTAAACCTGTCAGAACACGAATACGGAAAGAAATTGCTGATGTTTATAAAATATTCCTTGTTGGATACTGTGACCGAGCTCTTTCTTCAAAATCTCTCTCGGCAGTGGCGTTAGAGGCTGATGAGTCCCTTGAGATGACCATCTTGGAAACTCTTGGTGACCCTGTCCTCAAATTGCCAATTGACACCCCTGCGGATGTTGTGGAGCGACTGGTCTCCACGTTGGACCGTTGTGCATCACGCACATGCTCTTTACCTGTTGAGACTGTAGAGCTGATGCCTCCACACTGCAGCAGATTTTCCTTGATTTGTTTGCAGAAGTTATTTTCTTTGAGCAGTTATTCTAATCAATTGGAATATGACGAGATCTGAAGTCAGCAAAATCTCAATTATGGTGCTTATGAACAGATGTGAATACATTTTGAGCAGGTTTCTGACAGATGAAAAAGGCTTGGGAGAGTATCCATTACCTAAAGCAAGACTTGAAGAAATTAATTATGTCCTCCAACTGGCAGGTCTTCTAATTCATCCAGATGTAGCATCCATCCTCCCCTTACACCCATGTATGAGAACTGACCTAGTAGAGGACAAGGAGAAGCACGGGAGCCGTTCCTATCTGTTTGTGTTATTACCTTCCTTTTGTGAGCTTGTTACATCGAGAGAATTAAGAATACATGAGCTGGAGAAGTACCGCAAAGCAGGTTCTGATGAAGCCACAATGGCTATGCGATGCACGGGCGTGGGAAAGAAGCGATCGAGTTTTTCGAAAGAATTGTAAGGGAAGAAGGCATGGAGCCTGATCATGTAACTTTTACTCATTTGTTAAGTGCATGTAGTCATTCAGGGCTTGTCAAAGAAGGAAAATACTACTTCCAAGTTATGTCTGATGTTTACAAAGTTCAACCAAGAATGGATCATTATTCTTGTATGGTTGATCTTCTCGGTCGTTGCGGTCTACTCAATGATGCTCATGAGTTAATTAAGAACATGCCATTCGAGCCAAATTCTGGAGTTTGGGATGCCCTTCTTGGTGCTTGTAGGGTTCATCAAAACATTAATCTAGGGAAGGAATCTGCAAAAAGTTTGATTGCATTAGATCCTTCAGACCCTAGAAACTATATTATGTTGTCAAACATGTATTCTGCTGCAGGTTTGTGGAGTGATGCATCAAAAGTAAGGACTTTAATGAAGACTAATGTTCTTACTAAAAATCCCGGATGCAGTTTTATTGAACATGGAAATAAAATCCACCGTTTTGTTGTCGACGATTACACTCACCCTGATTCACATAAAATACACAAAAAGTTGGAAGAGGTTATGAGAAAAATTCAAGAAGGCTGGAGCTATGAATGCTTTGATTCGAGTTTCTGCTGTTTTGACCAACGGTGCATATATGTTGAATGTTGATTGTGATCACTACTTCAATAATAACAAAGCTCTGAGAGAAGCAATGTGTTTCATGATGGATCCTGCCTATGCAAAGAAGACATGCTATGTGCAATTTCCTCAGAGATTTGATGGCATTGACTTGCACGATCGATATGCCAATCGCAATATTGTCTTCTTCGATATCAACATGAAAGGTCATGATGGTATTCAGGGTCCAGTCTATGTGGGAACTGGTTGCTGTTTCAATAGGCAAGCTTTGTATGGTTATGATCCTGTTTTGACCGAGGAAGATCTTGAACCTAACATAATTATGAAGAGCTGTTGTGGTTCTAGAAAGAAGAAGTACGGTGACAAAAAGAGGGGTACTACCCTTGAATTGATGACAGGGATTGAGAGTGTTCCACAAATATCTTGGAACTATTCTGAATATTCTGTTCGTTATCCAAGCTTGTCGAAAGAAGTTTGTGTAGGTCAGTATTATCTGCGTTTACTGCTTGAGAGTGGCAGTGGTGGCAGGGCACAAGACTTTCCATTGCGTGATCCAGTTGCTTTCTTTAGAGCCCTTTACCATCGTTTCTTGTGTGGTGCGGACACAGGGCTTACCGTAGATGGTGCTGTTCCCGATGAATTAGGTGCATCTGATGATTGGTGTGACATGGGTAGTTTAGATGGTTTTGGCGGAGGTGTTGGATCATCAGTGAGGGAGCTTTGTGCAAGGGCAATGTCAATTGTATATGAGCAGCATAGCAAGACCATAGGCCCTTTTGAAGGTACAGCTCACATCACTGTTCTATTGGATAGGACAGATGACAGAGCTTTGAGGCACCGACTTCTTTTACTTCTGAAGGCATTGATGAAGGTTTTATCAAATGTTGAGGCCTGTGTTCTGGTTGGAGGTTGTGTTTTAGCAGTTGATCTGATTACAGTAGTACATGAAACCTCAGAGAGGACATCTATTCCCTTGCAATCGAATTTGATAGCAGCTGCTGCTTTGCTGAAGGCTATTGTTACCCGCAACCCCAAAGCCATGATACGTCTATACAGTACCGGTGCATTTTACTTTGCGCTAGCATATCCTGGGTCTAATCTACTTTCAATTGGGAAGCTCTTCGCTGTCACCCATGTCCATCAAGCCTTTCATGGTGGCAAAGAGGCTGCAGTTTCTTCTTCATTGCCTTTGGCAAAACGCAGTGTTCTTGGTGGACTTCTACCTGAATCTTTACTGTATGTACTGGAGCGTAGTGGTCCAGCGGCTTTTGCGGCAGCAATGGTTTCTGATTCTGACACACCAGAGATTATCTGGAACTCTTCAACTCAAGCAGAGCTCATTTTTGGACTTAAAAATTGAGTGTCATTTTCTGTCATCGATCGATTTACCAAATTTTAGAGCTACCCGTGCCGGCAGAGATTTCCAAAAAGAAATTAAAATAGGAGCAAGATTTTCTGAGGAGTGTTGTATATATGAAGCAGAGCGAAAACGGCTCGAAATTGAGGTTAAGCTGAGAAAACAATTTGTCACTTATCCAAGCCATATTGCAAGCCATGTGAATATAATCTCAGCCATGTAGCTGACCCCACAAGCTATCCATGTCACTTAAATGAGCTACAAAGAGAAAAATTGCAAAACGACATGTCAAATACCAGCAAAAAATATCACGCACAACACACCTACTTCAAAACGGCAGAAAATTCTCACAAACTGCAAATCATTTTTCACTCATTCTCATCTATAAATAGAATTCATCCCTCACTCTATTCTTCAAGCTTTTCAAGCCAAAAAATCTCTGCTGATTTTCTTCCTCAATTCTTCACTACCAGAAAAACCTTCGTTCATTCTCTTCTCATACTTCATTCCACCAAATTAACTTCAAATCAACCTCAAACACAGATCAATTTCGAACCAGAATTCGTTCAGAAGAAGAAGAGAAGCAAGAAGAAGCTTGGATTGATTTCTTACCTGAGTTTGAAGGTAGATTGAGCTTCACCGTCATTTTCGATCCGTTATCTTTTGTTGTGATTCTCTGAATTGTTGGTACCATTGTGAAGAGCTCTTGATTTCGATTGCAACCGTGTTAATTTTGCATCCCGCCGTTGTGATTTAAGCTAGCATCCATGGCCGTGAATGTTTTCGCGTGTGAGAGCTAGAAGAAGAAGATAACTCTGTTTCGTTTTCTCTTTCTGTTTTTTTCAATATTACTTTTCTTTTATTTGTTTATTTTTATTTTCTTTTTTTTCATTTCTTAACTATGTGGATTTTTCCACATTTTTCTTTTATTATTAAATTTGTATTTTAATTTCATTTCTGAAAAAGCTTTTAAAAAAAAAATTATTTAAAAATATTTTGATTAAGTGTTGATTGTTTTGGATCTTGATGTTGATAAGATTTCATCAATATCAATGGACTTTGGGTGTTGATTTTATCCACCAAGAGAGGTGATTGATATTGACGATAATTTAATCGATTCGAGATTCAAATTGTGATTTCATTTTCTTTTTTTTCTTCTTTTTATTTTTGATCGATGAAATCTATGGATCATAGATTGTTGATTATCAAGGTTGATTAATCTTCATTATTTCAAAACTATGGACGAATAATCATTGAGATAATTCTCCTTACTTTGGAATAGTGATAGATTACCTTTGATTAATTAATTAAAAATCTTGATTATGATGAGATCACTACCTCTTTTCTTTTTGTGTGGCATGTTTTAGGAGAGTGATTTATATATCATTTCTCTAACATGTATTAACACTAACATTTTATTGACCGGCCTCAGATAGTCGTGGTTTCTACATAAACCCGATTACGATTGCTTAACATAGCGCTAAAGTGTCCCTTAATCGGAAAATGATCATTCGTGACTCAAACTTACGTTTAAAAGTCCAAGTATGTTTAGTTACTTGTCTTAACTCCAATACCTATGAAAATCATTGTTAGGAGGCTTTGATTCTATCAATCCTCTAATGAATTTTCATTAATCTTGGTCTAAGTGCAAGAATTAATCATCATTGATCATATGTTCTAACCACTAACTACTAATTCACTAACAATATCCTTGTTTAATTTTGTTTATATTCTCTTCTTACTCTTTATTTTTTTACTTTTATGCTTCCATTTTATCATTACATACCATATCTTTGTTTATGTTTATGTCATTTTTCTTTTGTCCACTTGGACCATACTTTGTTCAAAACACTAATAAAAGGATAAAACATCTAAAAATTTGGTGCTATTAATTTTGTGGTTATACTCTTGGACCATTCTTAGACCTTGGACTTCATGGACATTTTGGACTTAGGATTAGGATTTTCTTCCCTATGCTTGGAGAATTTTGAATCTTAGCCTTTATTTGGCTCGATCACTGGCTTATACTTTAAATCGGATGGAATTCTTTTTGCTTGCTTTGGAGTGTGCCACAAGTCGGTTAGATCTTTCTTATCTCTAGCTCTTATTTTGTTTTTTTTAGGATAGTCACTTCATCTCCTTCCCTTCTTAAATTTTCAAAACTTTCTCCCTCTTTCAAAACCTTCTTGGTTTCAAACTTCAAAACCGCTTTCGCAATAAAACCTTGACTTTCGTCAAGTGATTTTTAAACTTTGTTTTTCTTAATAAAAGTCAATCAATGTTAATCATGTTTTGACCAATTTCAAAAGACATAAAAAATACAAAAACTCATCAACTCTTTTTGTGCCTTTATGCACTTTTTCACTTTAAAACTTTTTTCATAAAGTTTAGACATGATTCATTTCTATAGTTGAGATGTAAATCTCCTATTCCCCATATTATTAAGACTTTGACATTTTCCACGGTGATGTTGAGTGATAGTCTTGTTGATAATCCAAGTAAATCCTCCATCTTTATGTGACGCAGATGTTGTCTTAATACTCGTGGGTGGATAGTCGCAGTTTTCTCCTTGAAATGACGACTTGTCTGAACATCTAAAATCAATCAAAACCAACAAAATTTTGTCATTTGTACCACGAATTACGGGGTTTTGATTCCATATTGCACTTTATGGGTACGTAGGCATGAGACGATAAGTCTCTCCAAACACAAAAATCTAAAAAAATATTCTCTTCTCATCTCCCCAATCTCTTTTCAAACAAACCATTTTCAAACCAAAAAGCGTAAATATTTCAAAGGGCTCCTATAGAGTACTATAGACGTTTTGGGTGCTAACACCTTCCCATTGCGTAACCAACCCCCTTACCCCGATCTCTGTCTCGTGTTCTTATTTTAGAACTCTTTGGTTTTGTTCGCTCTTTTTTCCTTTCCTTTATTTGGATAAAATAAAAGTGCGATGGCGACTCTTGTTTTCTTTGAGTTAAGTTAGTCAATAACTTATACTCACGATTTTTACCGCTACAGAAAAGTGGCGACTCTGCTGGGGACTCCAACGGTTCCTAGTGGGTTTCGCCTACTTTGATTTATTTATCGCTTTCTGTTTGACTTGTTTGTTATTGATTGTTCTGTTTTGGTGCCTGGTAATTTGTGTGGTGAGATAAGTCCTAACCCGGAGTTGAGTGCACTTATGATAGGAGGGTGGTATAGTCTTGTTGGCTTACGTGGAGTAGTCCTTACTAAGCTGACTTGAGATCCCCCGCTCGGTGGAGGCCCCTTTGGAAATTACTGATGTCTTACGAGTAGTCGTAATTGATATTACTTTTTCCGACTGGGAGCCTGAGAAGCTGAGGACCTTAGAACCCTTTAACCCATCTTGGCCTTATTAGGACGTGGTGCGGTGGCTGTTCAGGTGTAGACTTGAATTGGTCGTTACGCGATACCACACTCAGATGAGTTTCTCTTGAGAATATTGTTGGCCGACGAGTAGTCGTTTAAGCCGATAATATCCAAAAGATGGAATTATGATTCTGGGAACTTTTTAGAACCTTGTTCTACAGGTGATGATATAACCATAGTACATCCCATTGTGGGTTGGTTGATTCTTACCTTTGGCTCCATGCTCGTGCCGAACCTTTGAACCTGTGTGCTTTGTATGTCTTGTTTGTGGGTGTTGCATCTTGCACTCATGCATTCATGAGCATTGTGTTTCAGCTGGTTTTTAAGGATCTCAGAGATTTTCTTTTGCAAACATCGCAGATATTGTTGATTATGGATATTGGAAGGAGAAACACTCAGAAGTACGGTTTTTGGGCTCCTGATCTTACAGAGTTGAGAAAGCTAGTGTCCTTGGTAGATGATCGTTCAGGCTTCTTATCTCGTTATGGGAGACTTTTATTTGTTCTTTCTACCAATATTGAAGACGGAGTTCTGAATACCCTTATGCAGTTCTATGATCCTATTTACCGATGCTTCACATTTCCCGATTATCAGCTCATGCCGACCTTGGAAGAATATGCTTATTTGTTGGGTGTACCAGTTTCTGATAAGGTCCCGTATACTGGTTTGGAGGAAGCTCTTAAGCCTCAAGATATCGCTGAAGTTACCCATTTGACGTAGTCGGATATTGATACAAATCTAAAGACTAAGGGAGGCCTCAAGGGTTTAACTGCTAAGTTCTTGATTGAGAAGGCTACTTTATTTGCTGACATTGGTCGCACATTGGCGTTTGAGGCTATATTGGCTTTACTCATCTATGGACTAGTCTTGTTTCCTAATATTGATAATTTTGTGGACATTAATGCTATTAGGATTTTCTCGATTGGGAACCCTGTTCCAACTTTGCTTGGTGATACTTATTTTTCCATCCATAGTAGGACCTCTAAGGGAAACGGTACCATTGTTTGCTGTCTACCTCTGCTGTATAATTGGTTCGTTTCACACTTACCTCAGACATCTGCTTTTAGGAAAAACAAGGATTGCTTAAGGTGGTCTCAAAGGATTATGTCTCTTACGCATACTGATATCACTTGGTCTTCTTCGGTTTACGATAATGTCCGGATTATTGATAGTTGTGGAGAATTCGCCAATGTTCCTCTTCTTGGAATACAAGGCGGAATTAACTACAACCCGAGTCTAGCTCGCCGTCAGCTGGGATACATGCTGAAGGATAGGCCTAAGAATATTTTATTAGAGGGTTTATTCTTTCAAGGAGGGGATGATTCTCTTGGTTTGAGAAGAAAAATGGCTCATGCCTGGACTAAGATTCACAGGTTGGGTAGAGGGGAGCTTGGAAGACAAGTTTGCATTGCTTTAGAACCGTACATACTTTGGGTGAAGAAGAGGGCTATGGAGCTTAAGATGCCTTATTCTATTGAGAAACCTCTGACTACTGTAATCTCTACGCCACTCCCTACGGCAAGCCCTGTTTCTTCTGATGATGTGAAGACACTTCAAGACGCTTTGGCTAAGATGAAGGAAGAGAAAGAGATGTGGGAAAGTAAGTTTCAAGCTTCTGACAAAGAGAAGATGGAATTGCAAAAACAGATGAAGGAAAAAGACGACTTGATAGAGTTACTTGAGCGGCGCGCTGTGAAGAGGCATGCAGAGGATTTATTTTCCTCTACTACTCCATCAGCACATCCTCCTACTTCTGGTGCTTGGAAGGGTATTGTGGATCAGCTTGTGCTAGAGAAGATCACCATGAAGCACAACTATGAGAAAGAGATTAAGAGACTCCGAAGGAAGTATCAGCTTGGATCGTCATCAGATGTTCCTTAGGACCTAGCTTTTTCTTATTTTGATATTATTGTATTTTGTACTTCCAAGTGTAACTCTTTCCAATATTCAATGAAATGAGATGTTTATCAGTATTTCAAGAAGTGTTATTTTTCTTTATGATGTTTGTAATTGCTTTATATCTTAAAAATCCTTGAAAACTGGTTGAAACACCTGCATTTTGCATTTGCATTCGCATCATCGTGCATTGTGTGTTGCCTTTTCCAGATGTCTTATTTGTTTCTTTTGGCCTTCCTTCAGTCAAGCTGTCGCATCACTACAACACTCGGGCTAGCTCTAAGAAAAAGATGGATCAGTTGCAACAAGAGAACCGCGAGCTCCGTGAAGAGGTATCAACTCTGAAAGATGGTTTGGAAAGACTGACTGCCGCAATGGAAGCTCTGGTGGCTGCTCAGAATCAGCCACCACTACCTCCTCCTTCTCCTGTCCAAGGAACTGTGATTTCTGAAATCGGATCAACGCCCATTTCTGTGGCCCCGATTAATGCTTCTCAATATCAAATGCCTGTTGGTTTCCCTTGGGGCATGCCTAACAATTATGTGCCAGAGGGATATCGACCTCCTGTTCCCGAAGGTTCTAGACTCCCTGCTGTCATGGCTGTACCACCTCCTGTGGTTAATGTTGTTCCTAATGCTGAAGTTCCGGTTGTTCCTACTGTCATACCTGTGCCACCGCCTGTAACTCACGCTATGCCTTATACTGAAGAACAAATTTTCCATACTGCTCCGAGCGAGAGTTTGGATGTTATGGATCGAATAGATGACTTTCAAGATCAGTTTGCTGAAATGCAAAGAGAAATAAGGGCTTTAAGGGGAAAGGAGTTATTTGGAAAGAATGCTCATGAGCTTTGCCTTGTTCCAAACGTGAAGATTCCCGCCAAGTTTAAAGTTCCGGATTTTGAAAAATACAAAGGGAACACTTGTCCGCAAAGTCACTTGATCATGTATGCTAGAAAGATGTCTACCTATACTGACAACCATCAGTTGTTGATCCACTATTTTCAAGATAGTCTTACTGGTGCTGCGCTGAAATGGTATATGGGACTCGATAGTACACAAATCAAGACATTCAACGATCTTTGTGAAGCTTTTGTTCGTCAGTATAAGTATAATCTCGATATGGCGCCAGACCGTGATCAGCTTCGTGCAATGTCTCAAAAAGAGAAAGAAACTTTTAAAGAATATGCGCAAAGATGGCATGAGATTGCAGCTCAGATAAGCCCTCCGCTTGAAGAGAAAGAAATGACCAAGATTTTTCTGAAGACTCTGGATTCATTTTACTATGAAAGGATGGTTGCGAGCGCTCCTAGTGATTTCACGGAAATGGTTAATATGGGGATGAGATTAGAGGAAGCTGTCCGTGAGGGACGTCTGATAAAAGAAGGAAATTCTGGAAGTACAAAAAAGCCTGGTGTTGGGTTCCCTAAGAAAAAAGAGGGAGAAACTAATGCTATATCTCAGGAAAGGTCTAGAAGACGCAGAGTTGTGAACAACAATGGTAGTCGTCGTCAGCAACAAGTAGCATCTGTTATGCCTGTTGTCAGTAACACCCCTACCGCTCAAGCTACTGCAAGTTATCAACCACGTTTCCAAGAGAAGACAACTCAACAAGGTCGTACACAGAGGAAAACACAATTTGATCCCATTCCAATGACGTATACTGAGCTCTTTCCGGCTTTAATAAAGAATAATTTGGTTCAACCTCGTGATCCGCCGGCTGTTCCAACTGAAATTCCATGGTGGTATAAGCCAGATGCTCATTGCGCATTTCATCAAGGTGCCCCGGGACACGATATCGAAAATTGCTATCCTCTGAAGCATGAAGTTGCAAAGCTCGTAAAAAGCGGTATTCTGTCTTTTGAAGACACCAACCCTAATGTGCAATCAAATCCGTTTCCTAAGCATGGTAATGCAACTGTTAATATGGTATATGGTTGTCCTGGTACATACCGTATTTTCGACATTCGCTGGATTCGGAGATCGCTTGTTGAAATGCATGCTACTTTGAGTGAGTTCCATGATATTGAGCATGATTATGCCGCCTGTTGTATTTGTTCTGTGAACCCTCGAGGGTGTGTGATTGTGAAAAGGGACTTACAAAAGATGATGGATGAGAATTTGATTCAGGTTACTGCAAACAGAAATGAAGTGGAGAACGAGGTGAATGTCATAGTCCCACGTTTCAATATTCCTGAGCGGGTTGTAATTTCTTACAACAGTCAGAAATCTGCTGTGACGCCTTTGGTTATCCGTTTGCCTGGCCCGACGCCGTATGAATCCGATAAAGCTGTTCCCTACAAATACAATGCTACTATGTTGGAGGATGGAAAAGAGGTTCCCATCCCTTCTCTTCCCTCAGTTGTGACTATTGCTGATGTCGGACGTGTAACCAGAAGTGGTCGAGTATTTGCTAATGAGCCTTCAAAGACAAGTGAAGATACTGGGAGTAAGCAAATTCAGTTGAAGACTTCTGTGGAGTCTGGTCAATCAAGTGGTGTAAACCAGAAGTCAGATAATGATGAGGTATTGAAATTGATCAAGAAGAGTGAATATAATGTGGTGGATCAATTGTTACATACACCGTCAAAAATATCTGTTTTATCTCTGTTAATGAGCTCTGAGGCTCATCGTGAATCATTGCAGAAAGTATTGGAACAAGCTTATGTAGATCATGATGTGACTGTTAACCAGTTTGATAGCATTGTTGCCAATATCACTGCGTGTAACAATCTGAGTTTTTGTGATGAAGAGTTGACTGATCATGGAAGAAATCATAATTTGGCTCTCCATATTTCCATGAATTGCCAGGAAGACGCTCTATCCAATGTGCTGGTTGATACTGGGTCATCGTTGAATGTGATGCCAAAATCTACTTTGTCCAGATTATCTTATCAAGGTACTCCTATGAGGTTCAGTGGGGTCATTGTGAAAGCCTTTGATGGATCGAGGAAAACCGTGATTGGAGAGGTTGATCTCCCTATCAAGATTGGTCCGTGTTTTTTCCAGATCACTTTTCAAGTCATGGATATTCGTCCTGCTTACAGTTGTCTTCTAGGACGCCCATGGATCCATGAAGCTGGAGCTGTTACTTCGACACTGCATCAAAAGTTAAAATTCGTGCAGAATGGTAAACTTGTCGTTGTTGGTGGAGAACAAGCTATGTTGGTAAGCAGTTTATCGTCTTTTTCTTATATCGATGCGGAAGAGGATATTGGAACTCCGTTTCAGGCTCTTTCTGTGGTTGATAAAGCTGT
This sequence comes from Lathyrus sativus, assembly GCA_963859935.3. Classification (NCBI taxonomy): domain Eukaryota; kingdom Viridiplantae; phylum Streptophyta; class Magnoliopsida; order Fabales; family Fabaceae; genus Lathyrus; species Lathyrus sativus. The sequence goes on from OZ012739.1 coordinate 428,786,602, forward strand.
TAAGAAGGATGGGGTGTCCATGTCTTCTTTAAAAGATGCACAACGTGCAGTGGATAATGGCCAAGCTGATGGATGGGGCCAAATCATTGAAGTTGCTGAGAAAAAAGATAGAGTTGGTTTGGGTTTTACATCTGGTTCAACCCAAAAAGAGCTGAAGAGTATTCATGAAGTCTTTCGAAGTGCTGGGTTCATCCATTGCAAAGATCATTCTACAGCTGCAATTCTTGAAGATGACCAAGAGGAAGAAATGCCCAACTTTGTGACACGTGGATTGATATGCCAGAATTGGATCGCTGTTGATGTTCCTACTGTTGTTCATGTTTCAAAGTAATTTGTTTTTGTTTCTTTCAAAAATCCTTTCACTCTGCCCAAGGTGAAAGTGAATTTGTGAGGGCTTTGTTTCAACTTTTATCATCATCAATAAAATGTTTTTCTGTTTATCCATATGTTGTTTTCCTTTTTTGCTTTACTTCTGAAAAATGGTAACATAAAAAACCGAAAAAAGTATAATAATGTTATAATCACTCTTATCGGCATAATATTTTCATTTTTTTTGTTCATATTCTAAAATCAAACATAAAATCATTGTGCAGATTGATTGTTAAACCCATTGGAAACAATGACCATATGCCCCCTCCCAACTTTGAGTTCCCTGTGTTTGAAGCGGAAGAGGAGGATATTGAAGAAATTCCTGATGAGATTTCTCGATTGCTTGAGCACGAGGAGAAGGCCATTCAGCCTCATGAAGAGCCGGTGGAATTGGTTAATCTGGGTTCCGATGATGATAAGAAAGAAGTCAAGATTGGGGCACTGCTTCAGTCAGATGTTAAGAAGAGGATGGTAGAGCTTCTTAGAGAATATGTTGACGTGTTTGCTTGGTCCTATCAAGACATGCCTGGTCTTGATACCGGTATTGTGGAGCACCATTTGCCATTAAAGCCTGAATGTTCACCCGTGAAGCAGAAATTGAGAAGAACTCATCCTGACATGGCAGTGAAGATTAAAGAAGAGGTTCAAAAGCAGATTGATGCTGGTTTTCTTGTGACCGTAGAATATCCTCAATGGGTGGCCAATATCGTGCCTGTTCCAAAGAAAGACGGAAAAGTCCGAATGTGTGTTGACTATAGAGATTTGAATAAAGCAAGTCCAAAAGATGATTTTCCTCTACCACACATTGATTTGTTGGTAGATAATACTGCTAAGTTCAATATCTTTTCATTTATGGATGGATTTTCCGGTTATAATCAAATAAAGATGGCACCTGAGGATATGGAAAAAACAACATTCATTACACCCTGGGGAACATTCTGTTACAGAGTGATGCCCTTCGGTTTAAAAAATGCTGGTGCAACGTACCAGAGAGCTATGACCACCCTGTTCCATGATATGATGCATAAAGAAATTGAGGTCTATGTGGATGATATGATTTGTAAGTCGAAGACTGAAGAGGATCATATTAAAAATTTATTGAAGTTGTTTCAACGTTTGAGAAAGTTTAAGCTCCGTCTGAATCCTAATAAATGCACTTTTGGTGTTCGTTCTGGAAAATTGTTAGGCTTTATTGTCAGTCAGAAAGGCATTGAAGTTGATCCTGGTAAAGTTAAAGCTATCCAGGAGATGCCTGCACCCAGAACAGAAAAACAAGTAAGAGGATTCTTGGGACGTTTGAACTATATCTCTCGATTTATATCCAATATGACTGCCACATGTGCACCGATTTTCAAACTTCTCCGCAAAGACCAGGGTTGTGTCTGGACAGAAGATTGTCAGAAAGCTTTCGAAAGAATTAAAGAATATCTGCTTGAACCTCCTATTTTGTATCCTCCCGTAGAAGGAAGACCTTTGATCATGTATTTGACCGTGCTAGAAGAGTCTATGGGTTGTGTTCTGGGTCAACAAGATGAATCCGGGAGAAAAGAATTTGCCATTTATTATTTAAGCAAGAAATTCACTGATTGTGAGTCTCGGTACACGATGCTTGAAAAGACATGTTGTGCTCTAGCTTGGGCTGCCAAGCGCCTCCGTCAGTATATGTTGAATTGTACAACTTGGTTGATATCTAAAATGGATCCAATCAAGTATATCTTTGAAAAGCCTGCTTTAACTGGGAGGATTGCTCGCTGGCAAATGTTGTTATCAGAATATGATATCGAGTATCGAACTCAAAAGGCGATAAAAGGAAGTGTTTTGGCTGATCATTTGGCACACCAGCCAATTGATGATTATCAACCTATTCAGTTTGACTTTCCTGATGAGGATGTGATGTATCTAAAGGTTAAAGATTGTGAGGAGCCATTACATGAAGAAGGACCTGAGCCTGGATCCCGTTGGGGTTTGATTTTTGATGGGGCGGTTAATGAATATGGCAGAGGTATTGGTGCAATTATTGTTACTCCTCATGGTTCTCATATTCCTTTCACTGCAAGGTTGGTTTTCAATTGCACAAATAATGCGGCTGAGTATGAAGCGTGTATTATGGGCTTGGAAGAAGCTATCGATTTAAGAATCAAGATTCTTGATGTGTATGGAGATTCAGCTTTAGTGATTAATCAGATTAAAGGGAAATGGGAGACACGTCAACCTGATTTAATTCCTTATCGTGATTATGCAAGAAGGTTGTCAACTTTCTTCAATAAAGTTGAGTTTCACCATATACCAAGAGCAGAGAATCAAATGGCAGATGCTTTAGCGACTTTATCCTCCATGATTGTGGTAAATCATTGGAATGATGTGCCAAAGATTGATGTGATGCGTCTTGATAGACCAGCTCATGTGTTTGTAGTTGAAGAAGTTGTTGATGATAAACCATGGTATTATGATATTAAATGCTTTCTTCAGAATCAAGAGTACCCACTTGGGGCATCCAAGAAGGATAGGAAAACTTTGAGAAGATTGGCTGGTAGTTTCTTCTTGAATGATGATGTGATGTATAAGAGAAATTATGACATGATCTTGCTCAGATGCGTGGATAGACACGAAGCGGATATGTTGATGAAAGAAATCCATGAAGGATCCTTTGGCACCCATGCCAATGGACATGCGATGGCTAAGAAGATGTTAAGGGCAGGTTACTATTGGCTGACAATGGAATCTGACTGTTGTAAATATGTGAAAAAGTGCCATAAATGCCAGATTTATGCTGACAAGATTCATGTGCCTCCAACTCCTCTCAATGTTATCTCTTCTCCATGGCCTTTTTCAATGTGGGGCATTGATATGATTGGAATGATTGAGCCTAAAGCGTCGAACGGACACCGTTTCATATTGGTGGCTATTGACTATTTTACCAAATGGGTTGAAGCGGCATCATATGCAAATGTGACTAGGCAAGTAGTGGTCCGGTTTATCAAGAATCAAATCATCTGTCGGTATGGTGTTCCGAGCAAGATCATCACTGATAATGGGTCGAATTTAAATAACAAGATGATGAAGGAATTATGTGATGAGTTTAAGATTGAGCATCATAATTCTTCTCCTTATAGACCCAAGATGAATGGGGCTGTTGAAGCTGCTAATAAGAACATTAAGAAGATTATTCAAAAGATGGTTGTTACATACAAGGATTGGCATGATATGCTTCCTTTCGCTCTGCATGGGTATCGTACATCCGTTCGCACTTCAACAGGGGCAACCCCTTTTTCTCTTGTTTATGGCATGGAAGCAGTGCTCCCGATAGAGGTTGAAATCCCTTCTATGAGAGTTTTGATGGAAACTGAATTGGCTGAGGCTGAATGGTGTCAAAGTAGATATGACCAGTTGAATCTGATTGAAGAGAAAAGAATGACGGCTTTGTGTCATGGCCAATTATATCAACAAAGAATGAAGAAAGCATTTGATAAGAAGGTTCGACCCCGTGTGTTCAGAGAAGGTGACCTCGTGCTCAAAAAGATCTCGACTTTTACTACTGATTCTAGGGGCAAGTGGACTCCTAATTATGAAGGCCCATATGTTGTTAAGAGAGCCTTCTCTGGAGGTGCATTAATTCTTACAACCATGGATGGAGAAGAGTTCACTCGTCCTGTGAATGCCGATGCAGTCAAGAAATACTTCGCCTAAAAAATAAAAGAACAGCTCGCTAAGTTGAAAACCTGAAAGGGCGGCTTAGGCAAAAATGAGCGTCTCGGTGGATTGAAAACCCGAAAGGGCGGTCCAGGCAAAAATTAGAGACAAAAATAGAAATAATCATCCCGGTAGATTGAAAACCCGAAAGGGCAATCTAGGCAAAAGTTAGGGATCATGGCAAGTAACTGCATCTGGCCAGTCTTGATCGTTTGAAGCAACATTTCCTATCAAAGGTTTTACTTCAGATATTCTCCGCTGAAGTCTCAAGCACAGTTGGAATTCAAAGTTGTTAGGGAGAATAATGGTCATTGTATTTCAATGTAGAACTTTCCATTGTACTTACCATTTTTCAAACTTTGTAATGATCCATGGAGTTACGCCATTTGCGGACTACCATTCTATCAATAGAATTTGGGCCTTTGTCCCTTTGTTTGCAATTCTTATTTTATTTCTGTTTACAGAATTTCATTTTATTTTTTATGATGATTTTTGAAACAAATGTGAATAATTGATTTAAATTTTGAAAATTATAAAAACATTTTTCTTTGATTTGTGAAAATAAAAGAAAGAATGTCAACAGTAATCCCAAGAATGGTAGAATCTTGAAGCGAAAAGCATAAGTGTTCTCTTCAGCAGGGTTCTTTCTTGCCTCTCTGATAGAATTTATTAGCAGCTCCCCAGTAGAGTTGTGTTGATGTTTCCCCATTTGGGCTATATTGAGGTCTCTTCAGTAGAGTTTGCTGATATTCCCTTAGCAGAGTTTTGTTTCTTTGGATAAACCAGACGAGTGTTGAACGGTTTTCCACAGCAAAGTCTTGATTCAAATGATCGGACAGTTGAGAAATTTGAAGATCACTTCTCCTTGATGTTTTTGCCCAAGCGGAGATTTGTCTTTGATGATTCCTAGCGGAGGTTATGCGCATTTGCTTTGGATTATTCCCCAAGTAGAGAACAATGTTGAGAAGTGTTGACATAGCAGTCACCTGTCGGGTTTTCTCTCACCTTGTGATTGGGTGTTGATTTAAAATCCCCCACAGTTTGACTTTTTGCTATGATGTTAACTTCTTATTCCCCTGGCAGGGTTGGAAGATTTGTGTTGCTATTCCCTTTTGTTGAATTATTGATGGTTGAAGATTTTCCGTTGCTGATCCCCAGCACGATCTCCAATGATATCTCTAACTCGCAGAGATTAGCCGAGTATTTCAGTGGTGTTGTGGTGTTTTGTTCACCCTCTGTTTGCCCTTTTTGTCTGATTTATCAGCATATTCATACTCATTGCATGCGCATTCATCTTGGTTGAGCATAGCATGTCTTTGCTGCATTGTGCATCCTGCATTTTTTGTTGGTATTTCCCTTTTCCCGATGTTGTTATCTCGCAGAATGCGTGTGTCCTCTCTTCATTAGAGTGTCGACCCCTAAGCAGAAAATACCTATCATTTTTAATTCCCCACTGAGTTTATGCCTCGTGGAAGATGCTTTGTTTAGCTTTCCTCCCCAGTTTTTTTATCTGGATGGAATTGTTCCCCAGTTGAGTTATTTCCTCATTGGGTCGAGTCTTGTTTGACCGTTTCTTTCCAGTTTGTTCCTGGATTGAACTTTGGTCTCTTGCAGCAGTTACTTTGGTGTTCCCTGGGCTGTGAAACCGGGATGACAAGAAAGTATTTTTGAGGATTTATTTTCCTCGGCAGAATCTGTTATTGATCCCCAATAGAAGGTGAAGATTTGATTTCCCCAGTAGTGTTTTGATAACACTCTCTTGGTAATTAATTATGCAACTTCATGTGGAAGCCTCTTTATTTGAGCAGCTTGTGTAATCTCCAGAAATTTACCTTCACAATAAATAACATTTCTCTGGCTCATCCTCAACAGAGAAGTTTATTGTGAAGTGATAGATCCTTATCTGATCAGCTTTTCTGTCAATTGGAATTTCTGTGGAATAGCTCCCAATGAGAATTCTATTGCATGGTTCAACCTGCTCGTATCTCTTTTAAAGATCCCCGACAGAGTTGTTAATATCTTTTTCCAACAAATGGTTGTCTCTTTATTTGAGAAGTTTGTTGTGTGTTTGGAGCTGCTCAGTAACAAGTAGCTAATGATATATCTTTTTCTCCTATCCAGTAACAGGTAGTCGAGTCCGTCCTACCCAGTAACAGGTAGTTGACATGTTGTTTACCCTATCCAGTAACCGATAGTTGGTAACCCCTTTCATTCAAGTTTATTATTCTCGCTAAACTACTCAGTAACCAGTAGTTGGCGTTGCTTCTTTTCCTACCCAGTAACAGGTAGTTGATTATATCTCAACGAGTGGATTACTTTTTATCCAGTAACTGGTAATAAGTAATACATTTCTTTGTTTTCTACCCAGTAACTGGTAGATAACAATTCTCTTGTGTTTTGCACTTATTTTCTACTCAGTAACCAGTAGAGAGTATTTTACCTATTCTCTTCGGTTCGAATATCTTCGCCCAGTAACTGGCAGTTGGTATCTCTTTCCCCACTGAGTCGTTTCCTTTCCCTTATCGGAATAGGATCTTGTTCTTTTGTTTTCTCATGTGGAGTCTCTCTTTTTCTCCCGAGCTTTTGTTTGTTTCCTGTGGCATTATTTCCCCACAGAAGTCTTATGATCGCATATCATTAGCATAATCATATCATTTTGTGGTCTCTTAGGGCTAAAAATTGGGTTAATTGTTATATTTAAGTCTCTTCTATCTAGTCGAGACAAAGATGTCAATCTTCATATCTCCGAATAGAAGAATCTTAAATAGGGGCAGCTGTAATACCCTAATTTTTACCCCTAAGATCCCACATTTCATTTGCATATCATTCCACAAACAAGACCATACTTTTTGATCCCTTGTTGTTTCTTACTTTCTTTATGTTTGTTTTTGTTTACTAACATCTAACCAAAATATCAAAAATATTTTTTTCAATTTTTGTTTGTTTCTTCTTTTTCTCTGTGTGTTTAGGGTTTTACAAGGAGATTAATGGCAAGGACATTCATTCGAGTCTAAATCAGATGAAAGTTTGACCTCATCTTGGTCGAACTATCAAGAGTTTGCTTCGACTATAAGTTACCCGTGATTGTAGGCTATTTTCTCAGGCAATGTGACTGTTCAAGGTCAAGTTGTCCTATATCATAATTCATCAAATTTTCAAGCAGTGTTCTATGAGAAGTTTGGTCAGGATTATCGCGATCAGGGTTCATCAGTCTAGAGTTTTTTCTGTACAAGTCAAGTTTGGCGGATGTTCGATAAAGATGTTTGTTTTGGGATGCAAGTCCAAAGTGTTTATTCAAGTGTGCAATTTCCAAATGATTCTAAAGCATGTTTGGAGATTAATCTTTGAGTTTATTCAAGAATTCGATTCAAATTAAATTTGGAAGAGACAAGAGAGGGAATATAAGAGGGGAATTGATGCTGCCAGGCCTTGTCTTTTGCCTCCTTGGATTTATCAAGAGATTAGGGATATGTTGAATAAACAAGGTTATGATTGTACTCAGGTTGTTAATTTTGGTAACCTTAATACGCGTGAGGTGGTGTGTGAGGTTGTTGAAGGGGATATTACAAACTTGTCTATTCAGTATTTGGATAAACTTGGTAATGTTGTTGAAGGGAACACGGAAGGATTTGTTGTTTCAAGAGAACTTCCAAAACAGCTTCAACCGGGTCATACTTTTAACATTGAAGCTGGGAAACAAGCTTTGAGGAACCTAAACTCCCTGGCTTTGTTTTCCAACATTGAGGTGAATCCGCGGCCTGATGAGAAGATGAGGAGGCTTTACGCTGGGCGGCGTTGGAGAGGCTTCCGACTTACAAGTGAGCAAGGAGAGGAATCTTCCAGAATCTCGTCGGTGATAAGAAAGAGATCGATGTGAGTGAACTACAGACGCCGGAGCAGAAGCTTATTTTGGAAAGGCTTGTTGATTTCGTTGATAATGATCCTGAGAGATTCTTCCACCGTATGAGAAGCCGATTTGATGCAGTTCATTTGGAGTTTCCGAAGATTGAAGTTCGATTTCAAAACTTAACCATTGAGACTTTTGTACATGTCGGAAGCAGAGCTCTGCCTACAATTCCAAATTTCATCTGTAATATGACTGAGACTCTTTTAAGACAGTTGCGGTTATACAGAAGAAAGAGAAGCAAATTAACAATTCTATCTGATATCAGTGGGATTATCAGACCTTCAAGGCTAACATTGTTATTGGGTCCGCCAAGCTCTGAAAAACAACATTGCTTTTAGCTCTTGCTGGCAGATTAGGACCTGGTTTGCAGATGTCAGGGAACATTACCTACAATGGACATGGTCTGAATGAGTTTGTTCCTCAGAGAACATCAGCTTATGTCAGCCAACAAGATTGGCATGTAGCAGAGATGACCGTGAGGGAAACTCTCCAGTTTGCTGGTTGCTGTCAAGGAGCTGGATTTAAACATGATATGTTGATGGAACTTGCTAGAAGAGAAAAGAATGCTGGAATAAAACCTGATGAAGATCTTGATTTATTCATGAAGTCATTAGCTCTCGGTGGACAGGAAACAAATCTTGTGGTTGAGTACATCATGAAGATATTAGGTTTGGAAAGTTGGAGGGGATTTTATCAAAGTATTCGTCCTACTCAAATGGGACTGTCTTTGAACATTGATATGTCTTCAACTGCATTTATTGAGCCACTGCCTGTGACAGATTTCGTTACCCAGTTGCTGAATAGGGATGTCTCATCCAGGCCTTTGTCTGATGCTGACCGAGTTAAGATAAAAAAGCGCTCCGTGGTATCAAAGTTGAAGTAACACATCGTGGCAACATGAGAAGAAAATATCGTATTTCTGGTTTGACTTCACAAGCTACTAGAGAGCTGACTTTCCCTGAGGATGAGAGAGGGACTATGAAGTCTGTTGTTGAGTATTTCTTTGAGACCTACGGCTTTGTCATTCAACATACTCAGTGGCCTTGTTTGCAAGTGGGCAATACTCAGAGACCAAACTACCTTCCAATGGAGGTCTGCAAGATTGTCGAGGGGCAAAGGTACTCTAAACGATTGAATGAGCGACAAATTACTGCCCTGCTCAAAGTCACCTGCCAACGCCCATTAGATAGGAAACGTGACATCATGCAGACAGTACATCATAATGCCTATCATGAGGATCCTTATGCTAAAGAATTTGGAATCAAAATAAGTGAAAAACTCGCCCAAGTTGAAGCTCGCATCCTTCCTGCGCCTTGGCTCAAATATCATGATACTGGTAGAGAATATGGAGCCAGAGAAGGTGATACTCTATCCTCAGTTATTTTGGGGTTGTGTTGCTATGATGCACACAGATTTTGTCCATGTCTACCGCCAGGTTCTCGAGCTCTTCTCTCAAGTGATTGACCGTTTATCTTTCCGTGATCGCACAACAGAAAATGTGCTCCTTTCAAGCATGCCTAGGGATGAACTTGACACCAGTTATATAGGAGAATTTCAACGTACAGAATCCAAAAGTGGCTATGAACCCTTACAAGAGGGGAGTTTGCCAGTATTTGAAGGGGTGCAGCCTCTTGTTCTTAAAGGACTTATGTCAAATGTCAGTCACAGTGCCTCTAAAGTTCAACCGTGCAGCAGCAGCCTCAAATCGGTCAAATGGGAATGCAGAGAGTAGTCCAAGAAGCAGCGAACCAGGTGATGATTGGAGATCTGCCTTTGATGCAGCTAGCAATGGTCCTGTTGGCCGTAGTGGTTCAACGAGATCTGGATCAAATGGTCACAGTCGACATAATAGCGATCCTGCGCAAAATGGTGACATGAACTTTGGCCCAAACTCTGGAAGTCGTCGCAGCCTCCTGTTCACCACGCTCAACAAACACATCCAAGCTTCCGCCTTCACCAATGCCGTCAAACTCACAGATGCAGCAGATGATTAATTCCCACAGTCTGACTTTTCAGCAACAGCAGCAGCTGCAGTTAGAGAGAATGGGAAACCAACAATCTAATCCCCGCCCTGCTATGGATGTAAACAAGGAAAGACCATTGGTTCAAGTGAAGATTGAAAGCGCAGACATCCTCAAATGCAGTTTAGGCAGCAGCAGTTGGCTGCAATGTCAAATTTCCATCCTCAATCTAACACTCAGTTTAGACAGATGAGCTCCTTACAGACTCCTCAAGTGCAGTCATTCCTAGTTATATATTTGCAGAAAAGCTAGTTCCTGTACTGGTAGATCTATTCCTGCAGGCACCTACAGTTGAAAAGTATATGGTATACCCTGAAGTTATTCAAAGCCTGGGAAGATGTATGACAACAAGACGAGACAATCCAGATAGTGCACTTTGGAGGTTAGCAGTTGAAGCATTCAATCGTGTTCTTGTTGACTATGTAACCAAATCAACAAAAGGTGGTCCACAGTCGGGCATTACTAAACCTGTCAGAACACGAATACGGAAAGAAATTGCTGATGTTTATAAAATATTCCTTGTTGGATACTGTGACCGAGCTCTTTCTTCAAAATCTCTCTCGGCAGTGGCGTTAGAGGCTGATGAGTCCCTTGAGATGACCATCTTGGAAACTCTTGGTGACCCTGTCCTCAAATTGCCAATTGACACCCCTGCGGATGTTGTGGAGCGACTGGTCTCCACGTTGGACCGTTGTGCATCACGCACATGCTCTTTACCTGTTGAGACTGTAGAGCTGATGCCTCCACACTGCAGCAGATTTTCCTTGATTTGTTTGCAGAAGTTATTTTCTTTGAGCAGTTATTCTAATCAATTGGAATATGACGAGATCTGAAGTCAGCAAAATCTCAATTATGGTGCTTATGAACAGATGTGAATACATTTTGAGCAGGTTTCTGACAGATGAAAAAGGCTTGGGAGAGTATCCATTACCTAAAGCAAGACTTGAAGAAATTAATTATGTCCTCCAACTGGCAGGTCTTCTAATTCATCCAGATGTAGCATCCATCCTCCCCTTACACCCATGTATGAGAACTGACCTAGTAGAGGACAAGGAGAAGCACGGGAGCCGTTCCTATCTGTTTGTGTTATTACCTTCCTTTTGTGAGCTTGTTACATCGAGAGAATTAAGAATACATGAGCTGGAGAAGTACCGCAAAGCAGGTTCTGATGAAGCCACAATGGCTATGCGATGCACGGGCGTGGGAAAGAAGCGATCGAGTTTTTCGAAAGAATTGTAAGGGAAGAAGGCATGGAGCCTGATCATGTAACTTTTACTCATTTGTTAAGTGCATGTAGTCATTCAGGGCTTGTCAAAGAAGGAAAATACTACTTCCAAGTTATGTCTGATGTTTACAAAGTTCAACCAAGAATGGATCATTATTCTTGTATGGTTGATCTTCTCGGTCGTTGCGGTCTACTCAATGATGCTCATGAGTTAATTAAGAACATGCCATTCGAGCCAAATTCTGGAGTTTGGGATGCCCTTCTTGGTGCTTGTAGGGTTCATCAAAACATTAATCTAGGGAAGGAATCTGCAAAAAGTTTGATTGCATTAGATCCTTCAGACCCTAGAAACTATATTATGTTGTCAAACATGTATTCTGCTGCAGGTTTGTGGAGTGATGCATCAAAAGTAAGGACTTTAATGAAGACTAATGTTCTTACTAAAAATCCCGGATGCAGTTTTATTGAACATGGAAATAAAATCCACCGTTTTGTTGTCGACGATTACACTCACCCTGATTCACATAAAATACACAAAAAGTTGGAAGAGGTTATGAGAAAAATTCAAGAAGGCTGGAGCTATGAATGCTTTGATTCGAGTTTCTGCTGTTTTGACCAACGGTGCATATATGTTGAATGTTGATTGTGATCACTACTTCAATAATAACAAAGCTCTGAGAGAAGCAATGTGTTTCATGATGGATCCTGCCTATGCAAAGAAGACATGCTATGTGCAATTTCCTCAGAGATTTGATGGCATTGACTTGCACGATCGATATGCCAATCGCAATATTGTCTTCTTCGATATCAACATGAAAGGTCATGATGGTATTCAGGGTCCAGTCTATGTGGGAACTGGTTGCTGTTTCAATAGGCAAGCTTTGTATGGTTATGATCCTGTTTTGACCGAGGAAGATCTTGAACCTAACATAATTATGAAGAGCTGTTGTGGTTCTAGAAAGAAGAAGTACGGTGACAAAAAGAGGGGTACTACCCTTGAATTGATGACGGGGATTGAGAGTGTTCCACAAATATCTTGGAACTATTCTGAATATTCTGTTCGTTATCCAAGCTTGTCGAAAGAAGTTTGTGTAGGTCAGTATTATCTGCGTTTACTGCTTGAGAGTGGCAGAGGTGGCAGGGCACAAGACTTTCCATTGCGTGATCCAGTTGCTTTCTTTAGAGCCCTTTACCATCGTTTCTTGTGTGATGCGGACACAGGGCTTACCGTAGATGGTGCTGTTCCCGATGAATTAGGTGCATCTGATGATTGGTGTGACATGGGTAGTTTAGATGGTTTTGGCGGAGGTGTTGGATCATCAGTGAGGGAGCTTTGTGCAAGGGCAATGTCAATTGTATATGAGCAGCATAGCAAGACCATAGGCCCTTTTGAAGGTACAGCTCACATCACTGTTCTATTGGATAGGACAGATGACAGAGCTTTGAGGCACCGACTTCTTTTACTTCTGAAGGCATTGATGAAGGTTTTATCAAATGTTGAGGCTTGTGTTCTGGTTGGAGGTTGTGTTTTAGCAGTTGATCTGATTACAGTAGTACATGAAACCTCAGAGAGGACATCTATTCCCTTGCAATCGAATTTGATAGCAGCTGCTGCTTTGCTGAAGGCTATTGTTACCCGCAACCCCAAAGCCATGATACGTCTATACAGTACCGGTGCATTTTACTTTGCGCTAGCATATCCTGGGTCTAATCTACTTTCAATTGGGAAGCTCTTCGCTGTCACCCATGTCCATCAAGCCTTTCATGGTGGCAAAGAGGCTGCAGTTTCTTCTTCATTGCCTTTGGCAAAACGCAGTGTTCTTGGTGGACTTCTACCTGAATCTTTACTGTATGTACTGGAGCGTAGTGGTCCAGCGGCTTTTGCGGCAGCAATGGTTTCTGATTCTAACACACCAGAGATTATCTGGAACTCTTCAACTCAAGCAGAGCTCATTTTTGGACTTAAAAATTGAGTGTCATTTTCTGTCATCGATCGATTTACCAAATTTTAGAGCTACCCGTGCCGGCAGAGATTTCCAAAAAGAAATTAAAATAGGAGCAAGATTTTCTGAGGAGTGTTGTATATATGAAGCAGAGCGAAAACGGCTCGAAATTGAGGTTAAGCTGAGAAAACAATTTGTCACTTATCCAAGCCATATTGCAAGCCATGTGAATATAATCTCAGCCATGTAGCTGACCCCACAAGCTATCCATGTCACTTAAATGAGCTACAAAGAGAAAAATTGCAAAACGACATGTCAAATACCAGCAAAAAATATCACGCACAACACACCTACTTCAAAACGGCAGAAAATTCTCACAAACTGCAAATCATTTTTCACTCATTCTCATCTATAAATAGAATTCATCCCTCACTCTATTCTTCAAGCTTTTCAAGCCAAAAAATCTCTGCTGATTTTCTTCCTCAATTCTTCACTACCAGAAAAACCTTCGTTCATTCTCTTCTCATACTTCATTCCACCAAATTAACTTCAAATCAACCTCAAACACAGATCAATTTCGAACCAGAATTCGTTCAGAAGAAGAAGAGAAGCAAGAAGAAGCTTGGATTGATTTCTTACCTGAGTTTGAAGGTAGATTGAGCTTCACCGTCATTTTCGATCCGTTATCTTTTGTTGTGATTCTCTGAATTGTTGGTACCATTGTGAAGAGCTCTTGATTTCGATTGCAACCGTGTTAATTTTGCATCCCGCCGTTGTGATTTAAGCTAGCATCCATGGCCGTGAATGTTTTCGCGTGTGAGAGCTAGAAGAAGAAGATAACTCTGTTTCGTTTTCTCTTTCTGTTTTTTTCAATATTACTTTTCTTTTATTTGTTTATTTTTATTTTCTTTTTTTTCATTTCTTAACTATGTGGATTTTTCCACATTTTTCTTTTATTATTAAATTTGTATTTTAATTTCATTTCTGAAAAAGCTTTTAAAAAAAAAATTATTTAAAAATATTTTGATTAAGTGTTGATTGTTTTGGATCTTGATGTTGATAAGATTTCATCAATATCAATGGACTTTGGGTGTTGATTTTATCCACCAAGAGAGGTGATTGATATTGACGATAATTTAATCGATTCGAGATTCAAATTGTGATTTCATTTTCTTTTTTTTCTTCTTTTTATTTTTGATCGATGAAATCTATGGATCATAGATTGTTGATTATCAAGGTTGATTAATCTTCATTATTTCAAAACTATGGACGAATAATCATTGAGATAATTCTCCTTACTTTGGAATAGTGATAGATTACCTTTGATTAATTAATTAAAAATCTTGATTATGATGAGATCACTACCTCTTTTCTTTTTGTGTGGCATGTTTTAGGAGAGTGATTTATATATCATTTCTCTAACATGTATTAACACTAACATTTTATTGACCGGCCTCAGATAGTCGTGGTTTCTACATAAACCCGATTACGATTGCTTAACATAGCGCTAAAGTGTCCCTTAATCAGAAAATGATCATTCGTGACTCAAACTTACGTTTAAAAGTCCAAGTATGTTTAGTTACTTGTCTTAACTCCAATACCTATGAAAATCATTGTTAGGAGGCTTTGATTCTATCAATCCTCTAATGAATTTTCATTAATCTTGGTCTAAGTGCAAGAATTAATCATCATTGATCATATGTTCTAACCACTAACTACTAATTCACTAACAATATCCTTGTTTAATTTTGTTTATATTCTCTTCTTACTCTTTATTTTTTTACTTTTATGCTTCCATTTTATCATTACATACCATATCTTTGTTTATGTTTATGTCATTTTTCTTTTGTCCACTTGGACCATACTTTGTTCAAAACACTAATAAAAGGATAAAACATCTAAAAATTTGGTGCTATTAATTTTGTGGTTATACTCTTGGACCATTCTTAGACCTTGGACTTCATGGACATTTTGGACTTAGGATTAGGACTTTCTTCCCTATGCTTGGAGAATTTTGAATCTTAGCCTTTATTTGGCTCGATCACTGGCTTATACTTTAAATCGGATGGAATTCTTTTTGCTTGCTTTGGAGTGTGCCACAAGTCGGTTAGATCTTTCTTATCTCTAGCTCTTATTTTGTTTTTTTTAGGATAGTCACTTCATCTCCTTCCCTTCTTAAATTTTCAAAACTTTCTCCCTCTTTCAAAACCTTCTTGGTTTCAAACTTCAAAACCGCTTTCGCAATAAAACCTTGACTTTCGTCAAGTGATTTTTAAACTTTGTTTTTCTTAATAAAAGTCAATCAATGTTAATCATGTTTTGACCAATTTCAAAAGACATAAAAAATACAAAAACTCATCAACTCTTTTTGTGCCTTTATGCACTTTTTCACTTTAAAACTTTTTTCATAAAGTTTAGACATGATTCATTTCTATAGTTGAGATGTAAATCTCCTATTCCCCATATTATTAAGACTTTGACATTTTCCACGGTGATGTTGAGTGATAGTCTTGTTGATAATCCAAGCAAATCCTCCATCTTTATGTGACGCAGATGTTGTCTTAATACTCGTGGGTGGATAGTCGCAGTTTTCTCCTTGAAATGACGACTTGTCTGAACATCTAAAATCAATCAAAACCAACAAAATTTTGTCATTTGTACCACGAACTACGGGGTTTTGATTCCATATTGCACTTTATGGGTACGTAGGCATGAGACGATAAGTCTCTCCAAACACAAAAATCTAAAAAAATATTCTCTTCTCATCTCCCCAATCTCTTTTCAAACAAACCATTTTCAAACCAAAAAGCGTAAATATTTCAAAGGGCTCCTATAGAGTACTATAGACGTTTTGGGTGCTAACACCTTCCCATTGCGTAACCAACCCCCTTACCCCGATCTCTGTCTCGTGTTCTTATTTTAGAACTCTTTGGTTTTGTTCGCTCTTTTTTCCTTTCCTTTATTTGGATAAAATAAAAGTGCGGTGGCGACTCTTGTTTTCTTTGAGTTAAGTTAGTCAATAACTTATACTCACGATTTTTACCGCTACACTTGGCTAAGGGAGAGGTATAATTGAACATTGTAAATGGTGTAAGAGTTACAACTCTCGTAGTTGGGACTTAAAGTCTGCCTTTTCCCTATAGATTAATATTAGATCTTAATAATGTTATTATGTTCCTACTATTACCAAAAACGTTACTTCTATTTCCGCATTAGATAATGAAGGTTGTTCATTTATCATTGAGAAAGGTTGTTTCTCCAGTTACTTGAATTCAATGTTTTATGCCAATGCTAAAAAGTATGATGGTATATATATTCTAGACTTAGACAAAGACATCCTTAACATAGACAGTAAAAAAGCATAGACCAAGTGATAGTAATCCTACCTATCTATGGCATTAACGCTTGGGCCATATAAAAGTGAAACACATTCATAAGTTACATAAAGATGAACTTCTAACATATTTTTAACTTTGATCCATTTGATTTTTTTGAATCGTGTTTGATGGGAAAGATGATAAAGCTACCTTTTACTGGAAAAGGTGAAAGAGCCAGTGATCTTTTAAGCCTCATCCTTACTGATGTATATGGACCAATGGACATAAAATCTAGGGGATGGTTTGTATGCTTAATTACCTTTATGACGACTTAAGTAGATAGGGATATGTCTACTTAATGAATCATAAATCAGAATCCTTTGAAAAGTTCAAAGAGTTGCAGAATGAAGTTCAAAATCAACCTGGCAAGACGATTAAAGTACTACGATGTGATCATGGTGATGAATATTTGAGCCAAGAGTTTGATGATCACTTGAAGATTTATGGAATTATTTCATAACTAACTCCCCCAGGGACACTATAGTTGAATGGTGTGTCTGAAAGGAGGAATTGAACCATACTTAATATGGTTCGATCAATGATGAGTTTTTCTGACCTTCTATTATCCTTATGGGGATATGCTCTCGTAATTGTTAATTTCACACTTAATAAAAATCCATCAAAGGCAGAAGAAAAGACACCATATGAGATACAGAGTGGAAAGGTTCCTAGTTTTTATTTCCTACGAATTTAGGGTTGCAAGGCCTATGTAATACGTTTACTCTCAAATAAAATAGCTCCTAAATCTCATAAGTGATTCTTTATGGGTTATCCCAAAGAGACCAAGGTTTATTACTTCTATAATAGTACAATGGGAAAAATGTTTATTTCTCGTTGTAGTGTTGTTTTGGAAAGATATTCTATTTCCAAACAATCAAGTAGGAGTAATATCTTTCTCAAAGAAGTTTGATAAGAGTGAAAAATGGATATAGTTCAGTCTATGCTAGAGGCAGTTGCACAAGTGATAGATATTGGGGCCGAAGTAGTGCACCGAATGCATGAATCTTCTCCCATATCTGACCATGTGTTAGAGGAAGTGCATTCAATGTTCGAGCCTTATATTTTCCCACTAGAATCTAATTTATGCAAAAATTCTCAATCTGTTGAGAAGGAAATTTCTCCCGTTGTTGTCCCTCATAGGTCTAGTAGATCAAGAAATGTGCCTAAGAAGTTTGTTGATATCTTATTAACAAAAAATCCTGAAATCATGATTTTAGAATTTGAGGAGCCTACTATCTACAAACAAGCTTTGATGAGTAAAGACTCTAAAACACGGCTTGAAGCCATGAGGTCCTAAATGACATTCATGTTTGAAAATCAAGTATGAAACTTGGTTGATTTGCCCGATGGGGTTACACCTATTGATTACAAATGGGGTTTCAAAGTGAAAACATACAAGGATGTAAATAATCAAGTTTACAAAGCAAGACTGATTGCAAAAGGGTTCAAGAAAGTTCATGGTGTTGACACTGAAAAAGCCTTTTCTCTAGTAGCAATGCTTAAATCCATTAGGATACTCGTAGAAAATTCGGCCTTCTATGACTACGAGATTTGGCAGATGAGTGTTAAAACTACTTTCATAAATAGGTTTTTGAAAGAGGACATATATATGACACATCCATATGGTTTTGTGTATCTAGAAAATCTTAGAAGGGTATGTAAGCTTCAAAAGTCCATTTATGGACTAAAGTAAGCATCCTAGAGTTGAATCTCTGTTTTGACGAGGCAATCAAACAATTTGGCTTTCTCAAAAATGGAGAAGAATATTGTATTTACAATAAAGAAAGTAAGAGCAATATAATGTTTTTGGTCTTGTATGTGGATGACATGTTTATCATAGGAAACAACATTCTCATGCTTGAATCAGTCAATGGATGGTTAAATAAATGTTTCTTTATGAAAGACCTTAGGGATGTTGGGGACATTATGGGCATCAAGATCTATAGAGATAGATCTAAGAGGATGTTTGGGCTTAGCCAACAAACTTATATTAATAAGATTGGTACTAATTTCAAGATGGAAAACTCCAAGAGAGGATTCCTTCCCATGCAACATGGAACACCGCTTAGTAAAACTCAATATACATCAACTTTTATGAGATTAAGCGGATGAGTAATGTTCCTTATATGTATGCAATAGGATTCTTTATGTATGTCATCATATGTACCCTTTGAGATGTTTCATATGCTTTGAGCAAGTGGAGAAGATTCTAATCAAATTCAAGTGACGCACACTAGAGTGCAACTAAAAATATCTTGAAGTACTTGAGAAGGACTAAAGATATGTTCTTAGTGTATGAAGGTGGAAGTGAATCAGTTGTGGAGGGTCATACGTATGTCAGCTTCCAAAATACAAAGATTATTTTCGATCTCAATCTGGTTTCATCTTTTGTCTAAATGGAGGAGCAGTGAGCTGAAATAGTTCAACGCAAAGCACTATTGCTGATTCTACAATAGAGACTAAGTATATTGCTGCAACAGATGTAACAAAGGAAGTTGTTTGGATGGAGAAGTTCATTTCGAAGCTAGGGGTAGTACCTAGTGTTATATATGGCATTGTTTTCATTTTGATAATAATGGTGTCATAACTCAATCTAAGGAACCAAGATCATACCAAAGATGTAAACACATACTTAGGAAGCTTCATCTTGTTTTAGTAATCATTGAGAGAAAGGATGTACATACTTAGAAAGCTTCATCTCATTCTAGAAATTATTGAGAGAAAATGTGTAATAGTTATTAAAGTTCATAAGGATAATAATGTTATTGATTTGTTTTTACTAAACCATTGCCTTAGCCCAAGCATGAGAGTCATACTAGGGCTATAAGGCTTAAGCATATTCGTAAGTGGATTTGATTATGTATAATTTACTTTTAATTAGTTCACAATTGCAAAAACACTTAATTATGTTTTTGATACGTTTATCAATAAAATTATGATCTTATTTAATATTGGTTTAATATTAAATAATATGTCCAAATTATTTATAATGTTTAATAGGATTGTCAAATACATGATTTGACAAATGAAACCCTATCTAATGAATAGGAGTTATAACATACTTTAGTCCTTAGTTCGAATCATTAAGTTGGACATAAATGATTCAATTTCATGGACTAGATTGTAATTTTGTTGATAGCCCAGTTTCACGGGCTATGGAGACATGGAGATGTCTAATCAATTAAGTAGGCTTGTATAGTTGATACACGCCAGATATACCCACTATGAACTCACCAAAAATGTTTTAAGCATTCATTATTGTATTTAGTGGATTCCTTAGACATGAGTATGTCATTATTGTCATTTGAGGATTGATATATTTTTGACACTGCAAAACGTCGTGCCTTAAAAGGAGGCTATAAAGGAAGTGATCGGAGTTACCAAGAATTAAGTGGGAGTCTTGGTTATAAAAGATTGGATAATTCCTCCTAAAAGGTTAGGATTGATGTCTTGGGTCTCTTGAAGAACTAGAACTGGAAAATGCATGGTTGTGCTCAAATAGATGAAAGAGTTAATCATTTGTTTCGACAATTCAAACTCAGATTTCAAGAAATGAGCTGAAGGCTGGTATGGATGACATTAGATTTCATCATTTCATTAATTTGGACATTAAGTGACTTAAGGAATTTGAAGATTACACACTTGTTCTTAGACAAGTGGGAGATTTAAGGATTTTGTCCTTTGATTAAGTGTAATAATCTAAAAATAATTGAACAATTTATGGAGATAAAGTATCTAATAATATTATATGATTATAATGCTTTGTTAAAAGCCAATTATGGTTTGTTGGAAAATGAAATTGGACCAACTACTAATATAATTGGGTTTTATAAGATCACACAAATAATAACATAAGGATTATGTTGGAAGGTTATGGTTTGGAAGATAAATGATATTAAAAGGGCTTATTAAATAACATAATGTATGACAATATGAGCTTAATCAATCCTCCTCCCTTTAACTCTATATAAGATATAGGTTACACCGGGAATACATATTATTCAATCATCATTATTCCAAGAGATAAATTCTGATTTTGGAGAGTGCTTATTTGCTTTATCTTCCTCCCACCTTCCGGTTCTTCTTAACCACAAAAGTCAGGAGATAAACTTATTCTGTATTATCTGAAGCTAGCGGGATTACACTTGAGTGAATCACACACTCA
Source organism: Lathyrus sativus (assembly GCA_963859935.3). NCBI lineage: Eukaryota > Viridiplantae > Streptophyta > Magnoliopsida > Fabales > Fabaceae > Lathyrus > Lathyrus sativus. Next base: position 428,807,299 of record OZ012739.1, read on the forward strand.
AAGATACAAGGAAAATGTTGACAAAACCCAAAGGAAAGACAAATGGATAAGGGGGTCGGTTATGCGAGAGGAAGGGATTAGCACCTCACGCATCCGTCGTACTCGATGGGAACCGTTTTACTTACTTTTAGGCTTGGATAGGTTATCTATCTAAAGGATTCTAGCTAAAAAAAAGGGAAAGGGAACAGAAAAAGAAAGAAAGAAAGAAAGAAAGAGAGAGAGAGAGAGAGAGAGAGAGAGAGAGAGAGAGAGAGAGAGAGAGAGAGAGAGAGAGAGAGAGAGAGAGAGAGAGAGAGAGAGAGAGAGAGAGAGATAGATAGATAGATAGATAGATAGATAGATAGATAGATAGATAGATAGATAGAGATAGAGATAGAGAGAGAGAGAGAGAGAGAGAGAGAGAGAGAGAGAGAGAAGGAGGAAGAGAGAAAGAAGTGCTCTTAGAAGATTGGGGCCCTCGTGCCTACGTATCCTCATAGTGCAATGAGGAAATCAGAGCGTCATAGTTCATGGAACTAAGGAAGAGAAAATAAGGAAGAAGGTAACTCACCAAGATATCGCAATCTCATGCCTACGTATCCTCACAGTGCAATGAGGAAGTCAGAGCTTCGTAGTTTGAGGAACTAGGATGGAGAAAGAAGAGGAAAACAATGTCAAAACCAAGAGCGAAAGAAGGGGAATGACCCTACTGGGGAAGATAAAAGAATGGTGTTACAACCAAGAAAGAAAGACAAAATAATGGTGTCGAAACCAAGAGAAAGGCAAAGAATGGTGTCGAAACCAAGAGAATAAAGGAGAAAAGGACTCGAATCAAGATAGGATAAGATCCACAGGGGATATAGTATATTAACTAATAGATAGTGGTTAACCAAAGCAATAAAAGAGTATGATTATATAGGGAAAACAAAGGTTAGTGGAAACAGATGAATTGTGATCAACTAGAAAAATGAGAATATTAAACCAATAGAAGGTGTTTGACTCTCTAGGGGACTTAGTGTGTTAACTGATAAATAATGATTAACCGAAAAGATAAAGGAGTTAGTTTTAATCGGCAGACGGTGATCAACCAAAAGAACAGGTGTGGAACCAAACAAAGGTTGTGACCCAAAAATGACGGGTGTGGAACTAAGCGAAGGTTTTGACCTAAAGGACGGGTGTGGAACCAAGCGAAGGTTGTGACCAAAAGACGGGTGTGGAACCAAGCGAAGGTTGTGACCCAAAAGACGGGTGTGGAACCAAGCGAAGGTTGTGATCCAAAAGATGGGTGTGGAACCAAACGAAGGCTGTGACCCAAAAAGAGTTAGGTACACTAACTGAACAAGCAGTACTTGACCGAAGGAAAGGGTATTTGAACCAAAAGAAGGTTACCAACCCAAGGGTGCGAGTATTTGAATCAAGGGAAGGTTGCTAACTGTGGGGATATTGGTTTTAACAGAAGGATTATGATTAACCAAAATAAATAGTAATTAACTAGGAGACGGTGATTAACTCAAGAAAAGCTCAGTATGTTAACAAAAGGACTGTGGTTAACCAAGAAAAAGGAGCAATTGGTGTTTTAACTGACAGGCAGTGGTTAACTAATAAAAAAGGGAGAGAGAATCAAGAGAAGGTTGCGAACTTCGCTAGGTATTTGATGTTTAACAGGAATACTGTGATTAACCTAAGAAAAAGGTTTGCGACTTTGCTAGGGAAGAAGAAAATTGGTTTTAGCAGGCAGACTGCGACCAACCAAAGAATGGGAGATTAACCAAGAGAAGGTGATTAACCCAAGGAAGAAACAATGATCTTGGACCAAGGAAATGGTGACTAGTCAAAATAAGGATTGAAAGGAAAGAATGATCAATGATCAAACTCAAGAGACACAACAACTTGGGAATAAAGGTGACTTATTATAGGTTTAAAGACCAGATGCCCTTTCCTAGAAACAACCAGAATAAGGGTAGGACATGCTCCATCCTCATTCCTTCTCTAGCATCCAAAGTGTAGTGCGGAACTCCAATAGTGAAATGACGTAATTTGTACAGTGCTCCAATGTGTTGTGCAGACCTCCGGCTCCACAGGGGAACATGAAGAAGAAAATCTAAAGGAAGCCTATAGAGAATAAAAAGGGAAGATTAATTAATCGAAACAAGGTTTCAATCAACTAATCAAAGGAAAAGGACAAACCAATAATCTTTCAAGCGAGTCGAAAGAACGTCAAAGCAAGCGTGTGAATTAATGATTATACAAAATTAAATTTGTTCAATAAAGAATAAACTTAATGCGATCAAGAAATGAAATGCCAAGCACTAATCAAAAATCAATTAGCATACATCATTAATCATGTTCATCACATAAACAAGAGTATGCAACAACAACATGCAAACCATTACACAATCGATAAATCGAACATCAAAAGTTGGCATACATGCTTCATACAGAGGCTAAACAACTCCTAAAACATCCACAAATATCAAGCATATCAAGCCATGGAAGTTAAATGAGGAAAACAAACCAAACAAGCATGAAAAGCTCAAATATATGCTTCTGTTACAGTGTGAATCGATTAACCCTTTGAAAAATTCAACAAAACGTGCAAAAAATGACTAGTTAACCAATTAGCCATTTTGCACAGCAAATGGTTAATCGATTAACACTGTGACAGTGGTAGAAAATCAATTTTTCAAAAGCACTTCCAGCAACTATCAATTATTCAATCACACACATATTATGGCATGCAATTGTACACGAAAATTAAGTCCAATCGCATCAGTTAAGCACCAATTGAATCAATTAAACATCAAATCAAGAATCAAATAATTAAATGATCAATTCACATCAAAAAGCTATCGAATCTACATCGTAAACACACGAAAGTGATTGAAATTAGTAAATCAAGTAAGAATTACCAACCTACAAGGCAGAGAATTGCCTTGGTGATTGTCGCAAGTGAAATATGGTGAGAATAAGCAAAGAAAACCAGAGAATTCCAAGCTTGAGACAAATCGTAGCGAAACCGATAAAAACGTGATAAATGCTCCAAATACCGATTTGCGCCGAGAAGCTTGAGATGATTACTTGAATTGGAGTAGAAGTTATTGTAAATCTAGAAATCCAAGTAGAAATGTAGTGGAACGAGGTTTAGCTCAAGAGAATAACAATTTTGATGTGAAGATTGTTACCCTTTAATGATGGAAATTGAGCTTTTGTGTGTGGTTTGGTGAAGAAGATGAAGATGAATTACAGAAAATTCAGAGAGAATTGATAGAAAAAAGTGAAAGTGAGAGAGAATTGAGAGTGAAGAGTGAAAAATGGTTGAGAATAACTAAGCCCCCTTCACAAGTGTGAAAGTTTCTTTATATAGAAGATAGCTTAGGAGTGAGTTAGGTTTGGAGTTTGCTTTAGAACTTGCTTTAGAGTTAGTTACATCTAACTCACTGAGTCAAAAGTTGACTTAGTTAGTTATTTGTTAACTCGGTGGGAGCATTCCAATGCAAGTCCAAAATCCAGTGGTTCACATGCTTGGAAACAAAGGTGCATGTTGGTCTTGATTGGAAATGATGTATTGTAGCAAATGCAAGTGAATTTTTGAAGTGTCTTAAAGTGTCAAGAAGTGTCTAGAATATTCCACATGACACTAGAACCAAGTATACCCCAAAGAAGTAGAAGAAAAGTTATTGTCGTAAAAATTGCAGAAATCTGCCAATTTACATATGTTAATCGATTAACCATATATGGTTAATCGATTAACACAGCCAAAACTTGCCCAAATTGGTTTGAAGCAAGGCGCTATGGCCGTAGCTCTGATCTTCGACTTTTTGCTTTGATAAATAGGCATGAAAACCTTTGTATTTTGCTTGTGTTGATGTTGTGGTGACTTTGTAATGATGCGATTAATCGAGCTTTGAAATTCTAAATACTCCTGCAACAAAACCACAAAAAAATGCGTATGCGTATGCTAGCAATGCGAATGCACATGCTTATGTGAAAAGGCAAAATGGGAGGTCAAATTCTGGGTCACGACACTATCATATGTGGTAATCCGGTTGTTGCTCGTGGACCAACACTAGAAGAACAACTCTTGACGTTGTCGAAGATCTCCATTATAAATTAGCACCTTTGTGGATTCACGCATTAAAGATATATAATTCTATACTTAGTATGTTTCATATTGATGTATACATTATGATCATGATATTAGATGTAAAGAATATGATTCTTGAAATTCCACTACGAACATATAAAATCCTACACGATCCAGATTCGTTAAATCCAATAAATTTTTTAAAAATTCATCATAGTTGTGTAAGATATGAATAAAACAAAAAAGTGTCTCCACAAACAACACAATGCTCTAAATATAACTCACAATCATGTACGTGGATTGGTGAAAGAAATGTTCATGGTGGTGTTAGGCAAGAATTCATAGGAGAGTTGATACCTGTTAGATGGATGTGTAGGGACAATTCAATATCTCTTGATAGATGGTGATGTGAGACTCATATGGTTTAAAAAATGTAATGTTGGACTTTTGGATCAACTGCAAGTCTAACAAAAAATAATCAATCTTGGTAAAATGTAATGATAATTTTTTTACTTCATTGATTTTTATTTCGAATAACTTTCTTTTGATCAATTGAATTTTTGAAATAAATCGAGTATCTTTTAATTTTAAAGTTATAGCCGTTTTAAGTTTTTAGAACTCTTATGTAAATTAATTGTAGTTTAATCATGATAAAACAAACAAAAAGTTTAATTAAATACAATTTAACTTTGACAAATATTTATAAAATTATATTTAATATTGTTTAACCGTTGTAAATTTTGAGTAAGGTGCAACAATCCATTTTGTAAGTTTTTAAAGCCAGTTCTACTCAAACTAAATTGTAATTTAAGAAAATGGCATCTTATTGAAATATTTTTTGGAATTATTCTTGGAATTACTTATAAATGTAATTTAAAAAAGAAAATTTAACACTCTTGGATAGTTCTAATTTGTTTTAAACTAGAATTCGAAATTAACTTTATCTTTTTTGAAGAATTCGTCCTTAACATATATTGTCTTATGTCTTAGATTGAATGTTTCTCAACCATTTAATGTTGGTTAAACATTTAATATTTATAAATTGCTGAATGAAATTGATATTGTATATTTGAAATTGACCAGATTGTTAATTTGTTAGATGTGTATTTATTACTAGTCAGCACTTAGCAGTAACGTAAACTCTGGCACATGAACCTTCTACATCACACACGTTTAACATGTGATAGACATACATTTTTTTCATGTTCCCTGTACGAATTCTATGAGGCCCCTCTTTCAAGATATGACCCCTTTTATGCAATAAAATAAATATATTGGCACCTAGTGTTTTTCTCAAACAATTTTGTAGCAAGCAGGAATAAGACTTTTGCTACCATGTACTGCTTCTTGTAGTATCCCTTCAACACTATACCCTACCAACTGCAAGAGACCCGTGGATTTGCTGTGACTAATATTAGAAGATATGAAAATGTTTTTCATTATCTCATACTTTCTCATTTAGTATTATGAACTTCATTACCTTCTATATATTTTTCACAAAAGGGTGCTTGATAGGGTTTGAAAGAAAATAAAGGGCTGAAAAGAGGGGTTGCTATCTTGCATAGGGAAGGAAGTCCTCATAAAAGCGATTATTCAGGTAATTTCTACTTACATCATGGGTTGTCATAAATTGTCTGAGATAATATGTAATGAAATAGAATTCATGCTAGCTAACTTTTGGTGGGGTAAGAAATGGAGTGAAAAAAGTCTATTGGATGAATTAGGACAAGCTAGCAAAGACAAAGGGAGATGGAGGTTTGGAATTCAGGGGTGTTCTGGATTGGGTCAGAGGCTGCCTCACTGTCGGACATGGTTCAATCCAACTCTTCGTCGGAGAGGGTCCAACAAAGACCCAATTCATCAACCCACACAAGAAGCGCACACGCGTCTTCCCCACGGTCTCCACGTGCTTCCGACACGGGGACACATCATTAGGTAACTACCTGCATTCGAGAGACCATGTCACCTACCTTTCGAAGATCACAGGACAATTAACCTAGGACGAAGACCATGTGCTGGTCTTTCCTATGCCACGTAGATCCTGACAGTTATCCGTACTAGGCCCAATGACCTAACCCAGTGCAGATAACCGTTGGCCCAGTGCTGGGGGCACATTATAAATACCTTCTTTCACAAGAGGGTCAAGTATTCTAAACACGCTAGCTTTATGTACTTGCTCACTCTCTTCCTTTTCTCACTTTGGCATCGAAATGTCTTGCAGGTACACCCCCTCCTCTTCTCCACCACCGGTGAACTAGAAGCTCACGACGCATTGCTGGCTGCTGATCTCTTTTTGGTCCGGTAAGATCAGTGGCACCGTCTGTGGAAAACTCTTACTTCCCTGTTCTTTCTTCCTTAGAAATCAAATAACCAAAGCATATCTCAATTTCCATCGATCATGGCCAGCCCACGCGTTGACGATAACCTCAAAGAAATTGCTTTCACCATCTTTACCAACGACGACGACCATGATCCCGACGTGGTTATCCCCGTCGAGGAGGGTGACCCCAGAGACGGGCGCACCACCTCTCCCTCCTCCAACAATGCAACCGACAACGCCATCCAAAATTCGACAGTCCAACTATTTTTCAACCCATTCCTGTGCCGCCCAACGCCGACCCGACCATGGTGGCCTTGTTTGCAGCGATCAACCAGACGAACTTGATGACGTTCCAACAGAACGAACGGAACGGGATGCTCGAAATGGAATGAAAATCACGCTCTCCCCTGCTGAGACATAGGCGCCTAATTTCTCGCAGCCCGTCCCCTAGACGACGCGAAACACATACCCTCTCTATCTCCCGCGGAGACATCAACGGGGCGAATCTCGAAGACCCTCGCCGTGGCAACTTGGACGTCGTCCATGACCAGAGAGGCATCAACCCATGGCAACTCAGAAGTGTGACCACAACCCCCTACAGAAAGAGCGACACTCCCTGGCTCCCAAGAGAAACAAAGCTGACGAGCGGACGGAGAAACTAAAGAGTCGACCGAGGAGCTCTCCACGCCACGACAAGAGCCCTTGGTATAGCCCTTCCCCTTCGTGATCCACTGTTTTAAGCTATTATGGAGACTCGCCTCCCCGTCGAGATGGAGAAACCATCGAGTTTGGCGACCTACGATGGCATGACTGACCCGAACGACCATATTAAGAGCATCAATGTGATGCTCGATTACCACAATATCCAGGGAGCTATAAAATATAGACTCTTCCCACGGCCCTGAGGAAGGGCGCAATGACGTGGTACAAGAGCCTCAACCTTGAATCCATCACCTCTTGGAAAGAGCTGAAGAGACAGTTCTCCAAGCACTTCACCGCCTCTCGGTGACATCCGAAGACAGAATAGTCCCTGGAAGCTATTATTCAGGGGAAGAACGAATATCTCTGGGACTATAGAGAGATTCAATCGGGAGGTTGTCAAGGTATTCGCTACGAATGATATGAATAGATACCTGATCGAGCAAGGGCTGTGATCCTGCACCGATTTTGTCAAGACGGTGGGTATCGAAAGGCTCAACATGCTGGACATACTCCTCCATAAGGCCAAGACCTATATCCAATATGAGGAAAAGGAGGCCGCCAACAGCGCCCACGACTTACGGAACCAAGAGAATGCCAAAGTCTCTAGGCACGAAGATTTCGTTGCTCCTCGACGTGGTGAGGAGAAAAGAAAGGAAGACAGGCCCCGCGACTCTCGAGAGCACAGGGGACTAGTAGGTCGTTTCATCAAGTATACGCTACTCACCGCTCCCTGCGAGCGCATCTTGGCCGAGTGCATCATCTCAAAATTCCAAAGAGACGGGGTTTGCTTCCTGAAGCCGACGCCTCCAATTCGAACATCGACAAGTCCAAGTATTGTCGGTTCCACATGAGCCACAAACACGTCATGGAAGATTGCACCCATCTCAAAGATGCTATCGAAATCCTGATCAAGGAAGGGCACCTAAAGTAGTACACTAGGAGGAACGAAGGTCCTTGGCAAGAAGCCCGTGAGGCAAAGAGGGTCGAGGAGGTGACGCCATCCTCCGACGACACTGGGATGCAGGTCGCTCCGTGCGTCTCCTGGTCAGAGGACTTTTACCTCCCCTACGAGACCGACACACCTTTGTCCACTCGTAGCCCATGAGAGAACTTCCCAGTCGCGATTGTCATATTCGGCGGAGGGTTCAACAAACTCTTAGTGGGGTCACTTAAGAGGAAGTTTGACGAGCTAATTAACAAGAGCTCGAAGCAGAACGCCACCCTCGACAGGTTCAAGGGTAACTTAAACCTGATCACCTTCTACCTCAAGTACCGGGCGGCGCCCCTAATTCCAGTATCCCTTTTCTAATCAGAGCCCATATGTCTAACTTCGACGTCTGCCACATCCTCGTCGACCAGGGGAGCTCGGTTGACATAATGTACGCTCACGTGTTCAGCACTCTCCAGCTTGACGAGAGCCATCTAACTCCGTACGTAGGCTCCAACTTGCAGTGTAACGCCCATTTTGATTATTTTCGTTTTTCTGTGTTGTTTTGTTTTTCGCCGTGTTTCATGGGGGTGTTTGATTTCGATTATGTGTAGCTTTTGAGTTGGATTTTAATCGATGATTTTGGACCTTAAGTTAATAATATAATTATTAATGATAATAATAATTTAGCGAATAATAGTGATATTAGTAATATTCATATTATTAATATTATTATTATTATTATTATTATTATTATTATTATTATTATTATTATTATTATTATTATTGTTAATAATATTTGGATTAATAAGAAAATAATTGGAATTAAGGGTGTTAGTGGAAGAATAGAAGAGAGAAAACAAAAACACGCTTGGAGAAAGAGGAAGAGCAAGAACACGGTGAAAGGGAGAAGTAGGAGGGTCACGGTCAAGAGAAGAGGAATTGGAGCAAGGAGAGGCTGAAGATCATCTTTGGAGCAAGAATTTCATCATCAGTTCGGATTATTGAGGTAAGGGGGGAGATAATCGGGTCAATTCGGTAATTACATGAATACTAGGTAGAAGGGGATTTCCCTAACCCCATTAGGTTTTGATGATGATATGGTATGAGTATTCGATTCTGATGTTTGATGGTAGTGTGTTGATTCTGTTGCATGCGATGAAGTATAATTATTTGGTGATTTTGGGAATTTCGGTAGTTGCAGTGTTTATGCCGGAAGTTGTTTAACTGAGTAGAATTAAGGTTATGTTGGGTTAAATCGAGAGTAGATTTCGTAATTAGGTTGTTGATGTTGAGCCAATGTTTTGGGAACTGAGTTGAGTAGAATCGGCTGATTCCGGAAGGTTGTGCCGCTGCTGCACAGTGGATTATTTTTCGGATTTCGCAGACGCTCGCCAGCTGCTTCGCTGGGCGAGCTGTTAGCGAACCTTCACTGGGTGTTTGTTGGGCGAACTGGGTAGCGAGTGCTCTCAGAATATTTCTGTTTTGCTTCGCGAGGGTGCTTGGTGAGCGAGCGAGTAGCGAGTTCTCACTGATGCTTCGCCTAGCGAGTGATCTAGCGAGCATGACAACATTTTTCAATCTTTGTGATGTGTTGTTCTATTCTCTTGTATTGTTTCACCCTTGCTGGTTGTGGTTGATTTTATGTTTGGGGATGAACAGTGAGAGTGTATGTGTGATGTAGAGCTTGAATGCCTGATACTCGTTTAATTTGAATGATTGAATTGATGTATGTTAGTATGCATGGATATGAGGATGTGTGATATATATATATGTGTGTGTGTGTGTGTGTGTGTGTGTGTGTGTGTGTGTGTGTGTGTGTGTGTGCATATGATGTGTGATGAGATTTGGTCAGGGGACCGTATGCACCGTGTGTGCTAGTGTTTCTGTGTGCATGGGGTTTGCATATGCATGTTTATGGGGTGAATCATTGCTCAGGTGGAGCGTAAGTGATTCACTCGCGTGCTCCAAATGGGGAGCGTGGTAGGGATAGATCGTTGCTCAGAGGGAGTGGATGCGATCTATCCTGAGTGTGATTTTCCCGGTGCTCCGGAAGGGAGTGGTAGGGATAGATCGTTTCTCAGAGGGAGTGGATGCGATCTATCCTGAGTGTGATTTACCGGGGCTCCAAATGGGGAGCGTGGTAGGGATAGATCGTTGCTCAGGGGGAGCGTATGCGATCTATCCTGAGGATGGTTGATGAACCAGTGATATTGAGTCGGTACCGCATATCATGGGTTGTGTTGCATATATTTTCATGGTTATGAGTGTTGTGTTGGCATGGGACAGTAGGTCCGGATTGATGTATATGAATGAATATTTTATATGTTTTCTGCCTATTTATTCATGTACGTTATTACCATTATGATTTGATCGTGATTTCTGACCCCTTTGTTGATTGTTGTGGTTTGTGCTTCTTCGGAAGTACAGACAATCCAGGTGTTTAGCTAGCTTGGATTGTGGCGAGTCTTAGGAATGCTATGATACGTAACACCAGGGCTTTTTAGGAGTTTATTGCTTATTGATGATTTTCTGTGCCCCTGTGGCATATCATGTTTTGCTGAGCCCGTTGTGGTGGATGTATTTTGTATATTTTGGTGGTGGCCGTACATGATGATTATGACATTTATGTATATGATGTGAATCTATGTATATAATTCCGCTATTTAATTATCGAAAATCATTAATGGAGATGTTTTCTTGATGTGTATTTTCGGTGACATCCCATTGTGTATGTGAATACTCTGATATTCATTTATTTTATTGCAATTATTTGTGTTTTTGGGATCGGGGTGTTACAAGTTGGTATCAGAGCAGGTCGGTCCGTCCGGCCAGTGTAGTGTTTTGAGTCTGTCTGTAGGATAGAGTTGGTTGTTTTCCGTTAACCTATATTGTTGTTGTTGAGCAGTATGGCAGGGAGGAATGATGTGGCGTTGGCTGCGGCTATGCAAGCGATGTCGCAGGTGGTTGCTAATCAAAACCACGTTGCGGGTGCGCAGTTCAGAGACTTGGTGCAGTTTCAGAGTAACAAGCTGCCAACGTTTCAAGGAGGGATTTTGGACCCTGAAGCGGCGCAGAAGTGGCTGAAGGCGATTGAGAAGATCTTCCAAACGATGGGTTGTAGTGATGAGCAGAAGGTGAGGTTCGGTACTCACATGCTAGAGGGTGAAGCGGAGGCTTGGTGGGACAATAGTCGCCAAAGATTGGAGACTGCTGGAACTCAAATTACTTGGGATGTTGTCCGCACTGGTTTTCTGGAGAAGTATTTTCTGGAGGATATCAGAAGTGCTAAAGAGATATAATTTTTGGAGTTGAAGCAGGGCAATATGACCGTGGCGGAGTATACCGATAAGTTTGAGGAACTAGTGCACTATTGTCCCCATTACAATACTGACAGAGCGATGACCTCTAAATGTTTAAAATTTGAGAATGGGCTACGTCCGGAAGTGAAGATGGGAATAGCTTGTCAGAAGATCAGGGATTATCCTGAGCTGATAAGCAGAAGCAGGATTTATGACAATGACAACAGGGCGAGGATTGCGCATTACAAAGCTGCTAATGACCGTAAGGGTAAGCAAAGGTTTGGTGGTACTCCCTACAATGTTCCGACTGATAAAGGAAAGTTCAAGGGTGCTAATGATAAGAAGCCTAGAGAAGGAAGACCATTTGCTGGTGGAAAGTGTTTTCGGTGCGGTGACACGGGTCATCGTGCCACTGCGTGTCCTCAGGAGGTGAAAAAGTGTTTCAAGTGTGGAAAGCCAGGCCACGTGATGGCGGATTGTCGGGTCGTGATGCCTACCTATTACAACTGTGGTGAGAATGGCCACATCAATACTCATTGTGAGAAGCCGAAGTCGTCTCAGGTGCCTCAGACCAGTGGCAAGGTGTTTGCTGTAGTGGGAACTCAGTCGGCGGATGAGGAGCGTGCGATCAAAGGTACTTGTTTTATCAATAACACTCCTTTGAATGCTATGATTGACACGGGTGCGACCCACTCGTTTATCTCTGTTGATTGTGTGAAGAGGTTAAGTTTGGTACCGACTACTCTTGAGCGACGGATGACTATTGGGACTCCCTCTATTGGTTCAGTAACTACTTCTTTGGTGTGTCTGAAGTGTCCGTTGACTATTTTCGATAGAGATTTTGGTGTGGATCTGATTTGTTTGCCACTTGGTGGTTTGGATGATATACTGGGTATGAATTGGTTGGAGTTTAACCGAGTATACATCGATTGTTTTTGGAAGGTGTTATTGTTTTTGACTCCAGAAGAGGAAGCTTTGGTAGATTCCTTGTCTAGTAAGGAATTAAGAACTTTGTTGGAAGATGAAGCTAAGGTGTTTGCTTTATTTGCATCATTGTTGGTTGACAACAAGGCATTGTTGGATGAGTTGGCTGTGGTGAAAGAATTTCCGGAGGTGTTCCCAGATGATATTTCAGAGTTGCCTCCGAAGAGAGAAATTGAGTTCAGCATTGATCTTATTCCTGGTACGAGGCCTATTTCTATGACGCCGTACAGGATGTCGGCAACGGAGTTGGCCGAGTTGAAATCTCAGATTGGAGAGTTGCTGGATAGAGAGTTTATCAGACCAAGTGTGTCGCCTTGGGGAGCTCCAGTGTTGTTAGTAAAGAAGAAGGACGGTAGCATGCGGTTGTGCATCGATTACCGTCAGTTGAATAAAGTGACCATCAAGAACAAATATCCTCTTCCCAGGATTGATGATTTAATGGATCAGTTAGTGAGAGCTCGTGTGTTCAGCAAGATTGACTTGAGGTCGGGTTATCATCAGATCAGAGTGAAAGAAGGAGATATTCAAAAGACGGTGTTTAGAACTCGATATGGACATTACGAGTATGCGGTAATGCCTTTCAGAGTGTCTAATGCGTCAGGCGTGTTCATGGAGTATATGAACCGTATCTTCCATTTTTATTTGGATCAGTTTATTATCGTGTTCATTGATGATATACTGATATATTCCAAGTCTGAAGAAGAGCATGCAGAACATCTGAGGATTGCTTTGCAAGTGTTGAAGGATAACAAGTTGTTTGCTAAGTTATCGAAGTGTGAGTTCTGGTTGAAGACAGTGAGCTTCTTGGGGCATGTTATTTCTGGTGATGGTGTTTCGGTAGACCCATCTAAGGTGAGTGCGGTGTTACAGTGGGAATTGCCAAAGACGGTAACAGAGGTTAGAAGCTTTTTGGGTTTGGATGGTTACTACCGAAGATTTATTGAAGGTTTTTCCAGATTGGCGTTGTCATTGACTCAGTTGACGAGAAAAGATCAAGTGTTTGTGTGGGATGATGCTTGTGAAGAGAGTTTTGAAGAGCTGAAAAAGAGATTGACTTCAGCGCCGGTGTTGGTGTTACCGAATCCGAGTGAGCCTTTTGTGGTGTATTATGATGCGTCTAAGATGGGATTAGGCGGAGTTCTTATACATAATGGAAAAGTGGTAGCTTATGCTTCGCACCAATTGAGGGTGCATGAGCGGAACTACCTACTCATGACCTTGAACTGGCTGCGGTAGTTTTTGTGTTAAAGATCTGGAGACACTATCTATATGGTTCAGGATTTGAGATGTTCAACGATCACAAGAGTTTGAAGTATCTGTTTGATTAGAAAGGGTTCAATATGAGGCAGAGAAGATGGTTGGAATTCTTGAAAGATTATGATTTCAGTTTGAGTTATCACCCAGGAAAAGCAAATGTTGTTGCGGATGCGTTGAGCAGGAAGACAATTCATATGTCAGCTTTGATGGTAAAAGAAATGGAGCTTATTGAGCAGTTTCGAGATTTGAGCATGGTTTGTGAATTTACGGCTGATGGTGTGATGTTGGGTAAATTTCAAGTAAAGAATGATTTCTTGGATATGATAAGAGAACATCAGAAGTTGGATGTGAAACTTGTGGATTTGATGCAAGGAGCCGGAAGTGACTCCGATGGTGATTTCAAGTAGGATAATGCAGGTGTGTTGAGGTTTCGGGGAAGAATTTGTGTACCGGATAATGATGAACTGAAGAAGTTGATTTTGGACGAACGACATCGTAGTAGCCTGAGTATTCATCCAGGAGCTACGAAGATGTATCAGGATTTGAAAAAGTTGTTTTGGTGGTCAGGTATGAAGAAGGATATCGCTCGTTATGTTTATGCTTGTTTGGTATGTCAGAAATCGAAGGTGAAGCATCAGACACCTTCTGGGATGATACAACCGTTAGAGATTCCGGTTTGGAAGTGAGATTGTATCGCCATGGATTTTATTACGGGATTGCCAAATACGGCGAGAGGATTTGATGCGATTTGGGTGATTGTGGATCGACTTATGAAATCAGCACATTTTGTGCCGATTAGTATCAGTTTTCCGTTGGAGAAGCTGACAAAGATCTATATTCGGGTAATTGTGAAGCTGCATGGTGTGCCGTTGAGTATTGTGTCGGATAGAGATCTGAGGTTCACTTCAGTATTTTGGAAAAGTTTGCAGGAAGCTTTGGGTACCAAGTTGAAGTTGAGTTCGGCTTATCATCCGCAGATGGATGGTCAGTCGGAGAGGACTATTCAGACTTTAGAGGATTTGTTGCGGGCTTGTGTTTTAGAGAAAGGTGGTACGTGGGATACTCATTTGCCATTGATTGAGTTTACATACAACAATAGTTACCATTCCAGTATCGGGATGGCACCGTTTGAAGCTCTTTATGGTAGGAGGTGTAGGACTCCTCTGTGTTGGTATGAGTCGGGTGAGAGTTGTTGCACCCCAAATTTTGACCCCTTAGATCTTCATCATCATTTTAGGATCATATTAATTTGATTATCTAACCTTAACCTATTTCAAGTTGGTCTTTGTCAAGATACAGGTGAATTAGGGTTCCGTAAAGCCGAGAATCGAGGTTTCGATGGTTTAATCAGTCAATGTATTGGATTGATTCTCCATGAAATAAGTATCCACATCATTAAATATACTCCATTGGATCAAGTATGAACCCAATTTAAGGTTGTCACCCAAGGATTAAGAACAGTGCAGTTCAAGACACCCGATTAGGGTTTCTGATTAGGAAAAGTCAACTATAGTTTTACTTTTGATTAAAATAGTGTTCCAATGATGGAATCATGGTCCATAAAGCTCATATGGCTTACTTAAGTTCACTCAAGAAGTTTCAAGACCTCAGAGGACCCAGAACACCAACATTCGATTCAGAGTTCTTCAATCAATCGGTTCGTCTGACTGAAAAGTCAACTCATTGACCAACATGGTTTTGACCCAAAATTGAAGTCAATTATGTTACTAATGGTATATCACATCTATTCATGAAGTTTGGTGACCATTGGATCAAGAATTGATAAGTAATCGAAAAGTTGGGAAATTAAGGTTTTGAAAAGGGCAAAGCCATAACTCCTTAACCACACAAGGGTTTTTTGACCTAGTTTCAAGGGGAATGAGTTCCTAACACAAGCATAAATATTGTATTACATAATTGGGGATTTTTAAAAATTAGAAGTGGGTTCCATAACTCTTCCTGGTTAGAGAGAACCAAGATCTACAAGTCGGCAAAAACTCACATTCACAAAACTAGGTCAGCATGAGTTTTTTTATTCCAAAACCTCTCCAAATTGATGCTAATCAAAGACTAAACCTCATTTATGATGTTTGCATTGATAATGAACATTTTTAATATTAATTACCACGAAAATGGCACAAAGATCAAAGGAAATCATTATTTAATGCAAGTTGCAAAAGTGAATAGTGAAGAAAGAGAAAAAAGGTGGCTACCCTTGTCAAATCATCAACTTTACTTCAACAAGTCACCTCCTAACCTATCAAGCATGATGAAAAAAATATATAGGGCATGGAGAATATCTTAGTAGAGTGGCTTAAAGACAAGTATGAAGATTGCATTGGAAAACTCAAAGATTTTCATGATGGAAGGTTAAAATTGGCAATTTGCTTCACTTTTGCCCATACCTTGTTCCAAGGCTTTTGGCTATAAATAGAACTAAATTCCTACATCCCAAAAACACCATTTCTATGCTAGAAACCATCTATATCTCTCTCCCTTACACAATCACCAAATTCTTGCAAAATCTCACTAAGTCTCCAAAATCCCTCAAAATCTATTTTTGCAAAACACCTTCCAAAACCATTTCCAAACCTTTTCCAACTCAAGAAACACTTCAAACACATCAAATATGATGTATTGAAGCTATCCAAATCACTTCCACACTTATGTAACAAGTTTTGAGTGAGTTGGTCTTCGAAATCTTTGGATTTTAGAGTTTTTCCTTCATTTACAAGGCATTTCGTCCACTAGCTTGCTTGGAGGTTGTTTGGAGCATTTATTCATCAACCTAGGAACATTTGAAGACCTTGTAGGAGCTCTAAATATCTCTGGTTTTCTTATTGCTTAAGCTTGCTTCAAGAGGTAAACCTAAAACTCATAAATGTGAACTTTCTACTTGCATTTCACATGCTACCATGAATGTTTTTAGGGTTTTTACCTTCCTATCTCTCATTTATTCATTTCAAAACTTTAATTTCATTCTCTTTTGAGTTTTATTTTAAAGTTATGATTTTGGCTTGTTAGCGTCCTTGTGTACTTGAGTTTGACTAAAACTCTTGCTTGTAAGCATTTGTGTTTAATCATCATTAAAACTTGAAAGTTTTCTCCCATTATGTTTTGAACTTCTCACTTACATTTGTTGTGACATTATTTGATTAGGCATGATGCCTGTAAGTATACACATCATCTTGTAAGCCTTATTGAAGCCTCATCTTTGTTAAGATGTATCTTTGTTAAGATCCCCTTCCATCTTTATTAAGATGTACCCCATTCTTTGTCAAGATATGTCTGTGGTTTTCACCCTTTGTGTTTAGTCTTGTAAGAACTTCCACATTTCATGATATTATAATATATTGATACTTGCTTTGGTTGTGACCATCTATCTTGATTGAAATCATTGCCTGATATTGTAATATCTTAAATGCTTGCTTTGGTTGTAACCATTCATCCTGATTTAGATCCTTGCTTATTATAATATGCTTGATCATTCTTGGTTGTAACCATATCCCTTATATTCATCATGTGTGAATGTTTATGCTTTGTTAAGTTTACTTTCCCGAAGTGATGGAACTCTTTAGTTCTCATCCAAGTTGCGTCATCTTTTCCCTTCCAATGGAAAGTCTCTCTATTGACCCTTGGGTCATAGATAACTCATTAAACTCATAGGTCTGGATAAAACCTTCTCCCCCTTTTGGTCTGGATAGAACCAATAGGATTTAAACATCATAGGTCTGGATAGAACCTTCCCCCTTTTGGTCTGGATAGAACCAATAGGATACCCTCGTAGGTCTGGATTGAACCTTTTCCCTTTTTGGTCTGGATAGAACCAATAGGATTTAAATCATAGGTCTGGATAGAACCTTCCTCCCCTTTTGGTCTGGATAGAACCAATTGGATTTACATCATAGGTCTGGATAGAACCTTTTCCCCTTTTGGTATGGATAGAACCAATAAGATAACTCATAGGTCTGGATAGAACCTTTTCTCCCTTTTGGTCTGGATAGAACCAATAGGATATAACCTCATAGGTCTGGTTAGAACCTTTTCTCACTTTTGGTCTGGATAGAACCAATAGGATATAACCTCATAGGTCTGGATAGAACCTTCCCCCTCCTTTTGGTCTGGATAGAACCAATAGGACTTAAACTCATAGGTCTGGATAGAACCTTCTCCCCCTTTTGGTCTGGATAGAACCAATGGGATTTAACTCATTAGGCCTGGATAGAGCCTTCTCCCTCTTTTTGGTCTGGAAAGAACCAATAGATCCTTATTCTGTAGTTCGTGCCCGAACTACGACCGCTCTAATTTCTCATTGGATAATGAGAATACATAGGCACAAGATGCGATATCTTGACGAGCAACCTTCCCCCTTATTCCTCCTTTTGTTCTGGATAGAACCTTCTTCCCTCTTTTGGTCTGGAAAGAACCAATTGATCCTTATTCTGTAGTTCGTGCCCGAACTACGACCGCTCTGATTTCTCATTGGATAATGAGAATACGTAGGCACAAGATGCAATATCTTGACGAGCAACATTTCCCTTTCTCCCACCTTTTGGTCTGGATAGAACCAATTGGTCTTACAACTTAGAGATAGGTAGAGTTTGGTTAACTCTATGTAAGAATCATGGATATGATTACTTACTTTCCCTTATTGAGCGTTCAACATAGATTTAGAGAGTTTTGTTAAACTCTATACGAACATTGTTATGTTTGTTCCCCTTTGAACCTTGATCATAATCAAGTGTTCTTCGACCCTAGTAAGGTGAACTACGATTGCTCTGATTCTATCCTAGTTAGGATACGTAGGCAGAGGACGCGACGTCTTTGCGAGCAAGCTTAGAAACTATCTTTAGGTTGTAACCTTCACTCAATCCCAATCCCAATCCCAATCCTTAGCAAACATTTACCAAACTTAGCATGCAAACAAACAAAAGGTTCCTGTAGAGTACTACAGATGTTTAGGATGTGAAATACCCACCCTATGCATAACCAACCCCCGATCCCCGAATCTCTTAGCGTTGTTGTTACATCGCGCAAAAGGTTCTTTCTTTCTTTAGACATTTCCTTTGGATAAATTAAAGTCCGGTTGTGAATTTAAGAATTAAAGATTCAAGTTAATCAATAGCTTGGTATCATGATTCTCACTGCAACAGAAATGGCGACTTCACTGGGGAGACTTAAACTTGAGGATTTAGCCTATTTTGTTTAATTGTATGCTATATTTGTGAATATTTGATTAAAATGTATATTTGTCAATATATTTGTTTGATTGTTGGGTATTGGGTGTTTTGAGTGGTGAGATGGTCCTATACCCGGACTTGAGTGCATTTATGATATGATGGTGGTATATTCAAGAAGGCTTATAGGGAGTTGATTCCCGACCAAGCTAACTTGAGAAACCACCGCTCAGTGTAGGCCCTCTTGAAAGTTTAGTATTGTTGATCGAGTATTCGTGAAAACAATGCTACTTTCGACGAAGGAGCCCGTGACACTGTGGACTTTTAGAATACATTCTACCCCATTTTGGCCTGATTAGGACGTAGTGCGATGGCTATAAGGAAGTATTTCTGAAATAGTTGATACACGATACTACACTCGGACGAGACTCTCTTGAGAATATTATCGATTACCAAGTGATTTGGGAAGTTGATAATATCCGAAAGATGGGTTGTTGACCCTGAGAACTTTGTTAGAATCCGTTTGGCAGGTACAAATAGCTCATAGTACAAATCCATGGGGATGGTTAGACCTTTGACTCCTTGCTTTAATCTTGAGCCTAGGAGGTCTTTGTATATGCTTTGTATTTATGAAAACTTGCCTTTGTGTTATGTGTGCATCATCTCATCATATCACCACGAGCATATCATGTCGCAACTAGTTTTGTAAAACTCAGTCGATCTCTGATATTTTTTTTATAAAAAAAAAGTTGTAACTTTTTCCAACGATTGATGAAATGAGGGTTTTGACCTAGTCAATCTTCTGAGTTTTGTAAAACCAGTTTGCTCTTTGCATTGCATTTGCATTTTGCATTTTCTCTTCTTAGCCTTGCATCTCTTTGTCTCCCACTTGTTCAGAAAGATACCTAGCACATATCTGAGACAAATGGCAACAATGGAGGAACTTTTGAAAGCCCAGGAAATGCTGAAAGAGGACATCAGAATTCTCAAATGTCAGATGAATTGGGTTCTAGAGACATTGCAGAACATGATGAAAAAGGAAGGTCACCTTGACCATGTGACGTCCAGAGAAACTAGGGATGCATTATCTCCGATGATTCCTCCAACTCAAGGATATTCTCGGTATCAACCACCAGATAACCGTCAATCGCGTCAGCACGCCCAACAAAGACCAAGGAAACCAGCGAGTTTGTTTCCAATGTCATACGGTCAGATATTGCCAGACTTGATCCAAGGCGAATTGATAATACCAAAGGAGCTGAAACCGATGATTCCTCCTCATCCTATGGATGTCAATAGTAACGCCAAATACGACAATCATACAAGGGCACTAGGGCGTTCAAATGGAGTCTCTCACCAGTCGGTGTTTGTTCCTCCTCAAGGTTCTCAAAGCCGGAGATTGAACAAGAAAAATCATGTCAGGAAAAATAAGGCTTGCGGTAGACCAACTCCAGTATTGTTAAGCAAACTTTACCCGCTACTGATTCAGAACTCACTAGTGACTCCACGATTATCCAATCCTGTACCAGGACCATGGCATAATGTGAACCTGAACTGTGAATTTCACAAAGGAGCTGAAGGACACAACTTAGATGCATGTATAACATTAGGTCATCTTGTACAAGAGCTGATCATTGACAAACACTTGATCTTCGAAGAAGACTACCCAGAAGTAGAATGCAGATATCATACTGGGACAACAGGGCACCTAGTTGAAGAGTGTAAGGGTTTTAAACTGAGATTGAAGGAGTTGCTGAAACCTCATGAGGATAAATCAAATGACAGTGCTGTGATTCCTAAATCCAAAGGCAAAGGACCTGTGAGAACCCTCATAATTCTATATAACAAGGAGCAAGTGGTGGTTGGAGGTGTTTCCCCACATGGGCCTGAAATTTGAAATTTGTTTTGTCAATTTTAATTCCCTAAGACTGGCAGTTGTAGACTGTTTCAACATTTTGTTGTGTTTTCTTTGCACTTGAATTGCTTGTAACCTGTTGTTCATTTTGAATTGGTAAGATTAATGAAATGTTTGTGCATCTTTTGATTAAGTCCATTCGTTTTACTCTTTCTTTTTCCTTTCATCGTTATGAGATAACGAAAAATGCAAAAATTTCTTTTGTTTACTAAACTGTTGTTTAAAGCAAAGATTAGGGAGGATGATGAAAATTATGTCCATAACTGTTGTCGGTATGCTTTCAATTTAACTTTGCCGATGATGTAAGGCATTCTTTCAATCCCTAAACACTGGAGTAATAAGGAAGATAATCCCTCGTTAACCCCCTCGAGCCTAGAAATAGGAGTTTTCTTTCTTTACAAAAACAGAAACCTTAAATTTCAAACCTGGGGCGGATAGTTCTCAGTTAACTTGAAGATATGTGCATACAAGACACTTTTCATATAAAGGTGGTGCACTCAGGTTTTTCTTCGCACACAACAAGCAAGTGTCGAAGTTTAAAAGACGATGATGGTTCACCATAGCCATTAAACTAGGTAGTCACCTCCTTTCTAAAAAAAAGGGGAGAAGAAGAAAAAAAAGGGAAAATTGAAAAGCCCGCTAAGTCAAAACCTATGAAGGAGACTTAGGCGAAAATGGGGCATCACGTTGACTGTATATTCGAATAAAACAGTTCAGAAAAAAGTCAGGGATAACAAAAGAGAGGAATGATGTAAGAGTTATCACTCTTAAAAATCCTCAAATAGCAAAAGCTATCTAATAATGTAAGAGAGTTGTGACTATCCTAGGTTTGTGAACCATCGCCAACTATCATCAGTCCAATTCTTAAAGCCTGTAAGAACCTGAATGTATAGTTTGAGTTAACTGAGCGTAGGATTGGAGTTCATCATGGAGAATGGGTGGGACAAATAACTTTGAGCCTTTATCCTTTGTTTCATGAACCGTGAACCAAGTCACGTTACAACCCTTAAAAGACCTAATTGAGGTAAGGTTATTTTGAAAGCATATTACAACAAGGTTGGATAACCTGACTCCTAATGATCTTTGTTAATTGTGTGTGTTCATCACTTTATCCATCATTTGTAAAATGCTTGGATCACTTTCACTTTGATCACTTGATGACTCCGCCGTGTGTGTTTCATCAAAAATGTTTTTAAAAGATTGCATGAATTTTACATTGAAAATTGCCAACAATTTTTAATGAACAACATTGCGTGCAAAACAATCTAATATCAAAGGAATCCCAACAAGCGCTGTCAGCTAGGGAATATGACTTGATAAAGGAAGCTCAGCCTGGGGCAACCAATTTGAAGGATTTTTTAATCATTTGTCACAACGTTCAGCTAATCAGAGCCAACCAGGTCAAGACCAGATGAAGCTCTCAATGAACAGTTTAGTCTGGGGAAGATCTTTTGCAGTTACCAGCCAGCAGGGGCAAGTTTGTTACCTAGTCGTTACTTCCACAGTCCGAGACTTTGTTGGGCAAGCACCGTTAAACTGGGGCAATCACGTCAAGATTTGTAAATCTCTCTAAGGATTTGAAGACATTGAAGCATCTTTATGCCAATTCTTTTATAAAAGCATCCTTATTGATTTCTTCTCACAGACCGTGTAAACTGGGGCATGAAAGGTTTGAAGACTATTCGTTGCAAGAGTCGTTGCTCACTTGAAGAGGATTATTACCATCATGGGGCATAAATGTTTTATTCTCATGGTACCTTTTTCCAAGCTCTCCAGTTAAGTTGTTACTTTAGTTGATCTGGGAATCTCTCGATGTGATTTTCCGTCAACAAAGAATTCAAACTCATGACAACAATCCAAGTGAAATCATGACGTTTTGGCCTAAGAAGATTACTCTCTCCCAAAGAAGGTGGTAACCTTAAAGTGGAATTGATGTTCTTCATGATCATCCCCTTTGATGTCCAATTTTTTGTAAAGTTGGTTGGGTCTCCGTGTCGAGATATTTATTTCATCTCCTGTTTTGTTTTGTCTGTTTTGTCAGCATAAACATAAGCATGGCATAAAGTATATGCATAGCATCTGTGCATTTTTTCTATCTCAGGTTGTTACTTGTTCCTGTTTCACTTTGGTTCCCTCCTCGGTGATTGGGTGTGTTGTCTCTCTCTAATAGAGTTGTCAGCCCTTAAGCATAAAATGCCCATCCTTTATCAATCCCCACAGAGTTTAATCCTTGTGGATGATGGTTGCTTCCGTTATCTTTTTCCATGATTGGATAAGGTAAGTCACCATTCGAGTTCATTTCTCAATGGTTGGAGTCTGGTTTGACAGTTTCTTTCTAGCTATATTCTAGATTGAACTTTGGTCCCTGACAGTCGCCGAACCTACCTGGATGTGCATTTATTTTGCACTATCTATCAAGAAGGACATTTTTGTATCGTCTTTAGCAGGTGAGTGGCAATATCTTGGGAGAAGCTTAACCTTCATCAACGATAAATGGCAGTCTCTTAGGAGAAGTTTAATCGTCTTCAGCAGGTGAGTGGCAATCTCTTGGGAGAAGCTTAACCTTCATCAGCGATAAATGGCAGTCTCTTCGGAGAAGTTTAATCGTCTTCAGCGGTGAGTGGAAATCTCTTGGGAGAAGCTTAACCTTCATCAACGATAAATGGCAGTCTCTTCGAAGAAGTTTAATCGTCTTCAGCGGTGAGTGACAATCTCTTGGGAGAAGCTTAACTTTCATCAACGATAAATGGCCGTCTCTTCGGAGAAGTTTAATCGTCTTCAGCGGTGAGTGGCAATCTCTTGGGAGAAGCTTAACCTTCATCAACGATAAATGGAAGTCTCTTCGGAGAAGTTTAATCGTCTTCAGCGGTGAGTGGCAATCTCTTGGGAGAAGCTTAACCTTCATCAATGATAAATGGCAGTCTCTTCAGAGAAGTTTAATCATCTTTAACAAATAAGTGGCAGTCTCTGTAGAGAAGCTTATCAATAAGTGGAAATCTCTGGCAAGAAGCTTATCATCTCAACAATAAGTGGCAGTCTCTGTAGAGAAGCTTATCAATAAGTGGCAATCTCTGGCGAGAAGCTTATCATCTCAACAATAAGTGGCAATCCCTTTAGAGAAGCTTATCATTCTTCAATGATAAATGGCAGTCTCATTTGAGAAGTTTATCTTAAGGACGTCGACGCACGATTGTAACCAAAGTTGATTAAAAAATCCAGTGGATACTGATATAAGTAATTTGGTAGTGACCAATCATATCTCAAGTAAGGCCCGTTGGTAATTGACATTATGAAAATCCATGGACAACAAATACTGACAATTTGGTTGTGTATCAGTCCAAACTAAGTCACGATGGTTTCCATCCCAAGCTCAGGTTTCGTACCTTTGGAGATGTATTATTTCATTCCAAGCACAGGTTTTGTACCTTTGGAAGATGTTTATTTCTATCCCGAGTACAGGTTGTGTACCTTTGGAGATAGATGTTTGTTGCCATCCCGAGCACAGGTTGTATACCTTTGGAGATGTATTGTTTGATTCCAAGCACAGGTTTTGTACCTTTGGAGATAGATGTTTGTTGCCATCCCAAGCTCAGGTTTCGTACCTTTGGAGATGTACTGTTTGATTCCAAGCACAGGTTTTGTACCTTTGGAAGATGTTTGTTTCCATCTCGAGCACAGGTTGTGTACCTTTGGAGATGTATACTTTGAATCCCGAGTTCAGAAATTCACAGAGACTAAAGTGGTTGCATTTGCATGAAGTGTTCTATATCCTAATGTTTTGAGGGTATTTAGTTTTTGATCCTTAGGTTTTGAGGGTCTTCTTCCAATCCTAACGTATTGAGGGTTGAGTCTCTTCTATATCCTAATGTATTGAGGATGTTTAGCTTTTGTTCCTAAGGTATTGAGGGATATATTTGTGCTTCCTGGTCGTCACCAAACTCTTTGAAAACCAGTTCTTTCTAAATCTAGGGGTTAATGGCATTGCTTGAAAATTGATCGTTTTTAGTCGGTTGTTACCAATTCCCCCAGTGGAAGTCCTGTGTTTTATCAATATTGTTTGGAATTCCCAATCGTAATTGGAAATTTGATTTGGTCGTCACCATATCCCCAGGAAGTCTAGTGGTATTTAGCACTTTTTGGAAACCGTTTGTTGGATTGGTCGTCACCATCCTCCCCAGTGAGTCTAATGGAAACTAACACCACTTGAAGTTGTTTGTTGTTCTGGTCATCACCGGTTTCCCTATTGAAGCTTTTGCTTTCCCAGTCGAGTCTCGGAGAACTAGTGGACACTAGCTTCCCAGACGCGTCCGGTTTTGTTTCTAACCTTTTCCTGAAGATCCCGTTTGAACTCTTCTTTATGGGAAATTTCTCATCTAGTTATCCCCAGTGAGGTTCGTGTCTTCGTTCCGTCTTTTCCCCAGCGAAGTTTTCCCCAGTGGGTTTCTTCCCCGGTGAAGTTTGCGTTTCTTTTCTTTCATTTCCCTAGTGAAGAATTGCTTTCTTCCCCAGTGGGCTTCCTCATCTAGTTATCCCCAGTGAGGTTTGTGTCCCCTTTCCCCAGTGAAGTTGTGTCGTCCTTGGTGGAATTTTTTTCCCCTGTGTGAAAGATTCCCTTGAACAGCATCTTTAGTCACGTTTGAACTATCTTGCTTACTTTGCCTTGAATCTTTCCCCAGTTTGTTGGGTCCCTCGTGAGTGGTTACCCGTGTCTTGCCGTTCTTTTATTATTTACTTGTGTTCCTGTGTTTGTCTTGCATTCAAGCATCATTGAGAAGATCATTGCATTTCAGCATTTGTCCTTTTGCATACCATCGGATCTAAGGGACAAAATTTCTGGTTTGCTATATTTAAATACCTTCCACTACGATTCTATGAGGATTGTCATCTCTCATTGCCATCTAATAAAGATATTTAAATAGGGGCAACTGTTGCACCCCAAATTTTGACCCCTTAGATCTTCATCATCATTTTAGGATCATATTAATTTGATTATCTAACCTTAACCTATTTCAAGTTGGTCTTTGTCAAGATACAGGTGAATTAGGGTTCCGTACAGCCGGGAATCGAGGTTTCGATGGTTTAATCAGTCAATGTATTGGATTGATTCTCCATGAAATAAGTCTCCACATCATCAAATATACTCCATTGGATCAAGTATGAACCTAATTGGAGGTTGTCACCCAAGGATTAAGAACAGTGCAGTTCAAGACACCCGATTAGGGTTTCTGATTAGGAAAAGTCAACTATAGTTTGGCTTTTGATTAAAATAGTGTTTCAATGATGGAATCATGGTCCATAAAGCTCATATGGCTTACTTAAGTTCACTCAAGAAGTTTCAAGACCTCAGAGGACCCAGAACACCAACAGTCGATTCAGAGTTCTTCAATCAATCGGTTCGTTTGACTGAAAAGTCAACCCATTGACCAACATGGTTTTTACCCAAAATTGAAGGCAATTATGTTACTAATGGTATATCACATCTATTCATGAAGTTTGGTGACCATTGGATCAAGAATTGATAAGTAATCAAAAAGTTGGGAAATTAAGGTTTTGAAAAGGGCAAAGCCATAACTCCTTAACCACACAAGGGTTTTTTGACCTAGTTTCAAGGGGAATGAGTTCCTAACACAAGCATAAATATTGTATTACCTAATTGGGGATTTTTAAAAAGTACAAGTGGGTTCCATAACTCTTCCTGGTTAGAGAGAACCAAGATCTACAGGTCGACAAAAACTCAAATTCGCAAAACTAGGTCAACATGAGTTTTTTTATTCCAAAACCTCTCCAAATTGATGTTAATCAAAGACTAAACCTCATTTATGATGTTTGCATTGATAATGAACATTTTTAATATCAATTCCCATGAAAATGGCACAAAGATCAAAGGAAATCATTATTTAATGCAAGTTGCAAAAGTGAATAGTGAAGAAAGAGAAAAAAGGTGGCTACCCTTGTCAAATCATCAACTTTACTTCAACAAGTCACATTCTAACCTATCAAGCATGATGAAAACAATATATAGGGCATGAAAAATATATTAGTTGAGTGGCTTAAAGACAAGTATGAAGATTGCATTGGAAAACTCAAAGATTTTCATGATGGAAGGTTAAAATTGGCAATTTGCTTCACTTTTGCCCATACCTTGTTCCAAGGCTTTTGGCTATAAATAGAACTAAATTCCTACATCACAAAAACACCATTTCTATTCTAGAAACCATCTAGAGCTCTCTCCCTTACACAATCACCAAATTCTTGCAAAATCTCACTAAGTCTCCAAAATCTCTCAAAATCTATTTTTGCAAAACACCTTCCAAAACCATTTCCAAACCTTTTCCAACTCAAGAAACACTTCAAACACATCAAATATGATGTATTGAAGCTATCCAAATCACTTCCACACTTATGTAACAAGTTTTGAGTGAGTTGGTCTTCGAAATCTTTGGATTTTAGAGTTTTTCCTTCATTTACAAGGCATTTCGTCCACTAGCTTGCTTGGAGGTTGTTTGGAGCATTTATTCATCAACCTAGGAACATTTGAAGACCTTGTAAGAGCTCTAAATATCTCTGGTTTTCTTATTACTTAAGCTTGCTTCAAGAGGTAAACCTAAAACTCATAAATGTGAACTTTTTACTTGCATTTCACATGCTACCATGAATGTTTTTAGGGTTTTTACCTTCCTATCTCTCATTTATTCATTTCAAAACTTTAATTTCATTCTCTTTTGAGTTTTATTTTAAAGTTATGATTTTGGCTTGTTAGCATCCTTGTGTACTTGAGTTTGACTAAAACGCTTGCTTGTAAGCATTTGTGTTTAATCATCATTAAAACTTGAAAGTTTTCTCCCATGAAGTTTTGAACTTCTCACTTACATTTGTTGTGAAATTATTTGATTAGGCATGATGCCTGTAAGTATACACGTCATCTTGTAAGCCCTATTGAAGCCTCATCTTTGTTGAAATGCATCTTTGTTAAGATCCCCTTCCATCTTTATTATGATGTACCCCATTCTTTGTCAAGATATATCTGTGGTTTTCACCCTTTGTGTTTAGTCTTGTAAGAACTTCCCCATTTCATGATATTATAATATCTTGATACTTGCTTTAGTTGTGACCATCTATCTTGATTGAAATCATTACCTGATATTGTAATATCTTAAATGCTTGCTTTGGTTGTAACCATTTATCCTGATTTAGATCCTTGCTTATTATAATATGCTTGATCATTCTTGGTTATTACCATATCCCTTATATTCATCATGTGTGAATGTTTATGCTTTGTTAAGTTTACTTTCCCCAAGTGATGGAACTCTTTAGTTCTCATCCAAGTTATGTCATCTTTTCCCTTCCAATGGAAAGTCTCTCTATTGACCCTTGGGTCATAGATAGCTCATTAAACTCATAGGTCTAAATAGAACCTTCTCCCCCTTTTGGTCTGGATAGAACCAATAGAATTTAAACATCATAGGTCTGGATAGAACCTTCCCCCTTTTGGTCTGGATAGAACCAATAGGATACCTTCGTAGCTCTGGATAGAACCTTTTCCCTTTTTGGTCTGGATAGAACCAATAGGATTTAAATCATAGGTCTGGATAGAACCTTCCTCCCCTTTTGGTCTGGATAGAACCAATAGGATTTACATCATAGGTCTGGATAGAACCTTTTCCCTTTTTGGTCTGGATAGAACCAATAGGATAACTCATAGGTCTGGATAGAACCTTTTCTCCCTTTTGGTCTGGATAGAACCAATAGGATATAACCTCATAGGTCTGGATAGAACCTTTTCTCCCTTTTGGTCTGGATAGAACCAATAGGATATAACCTCATAGGTCTGGATAGAACCTTCCCCCTCCTTTTGGTCTGGATAGAACCAATAGGACTTAAACTCATAGGTCTGGATAGAACCTTCTTCCCCTTTTGGTCTGGATAGAACCAATGGGATTTAACTCATTAGGCCTGGATAGAGTCTTCTCCCTCTTTTTGGTATGGAAAGAACCAATAGATCCTTATTCTGTAGTTCGTGCCCGAACTACGACCGCTCTGATTTCTCATTGGGT
Source organism: Lathyrus sativus (assembly GCA_963859935.3). Lineage (NCBI taxonomy): Eukaryota > Viridiplantae > Streptophyta > Magnoliopsida > Fabales > Fabaceae > Lathyrus > Lathyrus sativus. Next base: position 428,836,001 of record OZ012739.1, read on the forward strand.
AATGAGAATACGTAGGCACAAGATGCGATATCTTGACGAGCAACCTTCCCCCTTATTCCTCCTTTTGGTCTGGATAGAACCTTCTTCCCTCTTTTGGTATGGAAAGAACCAATTGATCCTTTTTCTGTAGTTCGTGCCCGAACTACGACCGCTCTGATTTCTCATTGGACAATGAGAATACGTAGGCACAAGATGCGATATCTTGACGAGCAACCTTTCCCTTTCTCCCACCTTTTGGTCTGGAAAGAACCAATTGGTCTTACAACTTAGAGATAGGTAGAGTTTGGTTAACTCTATGTAAGAATCATGGATATGATTACTTACTTCCCCTTCTTGAGCGTTCAACATAGATTTAGAGAGTTTTGTTAAACTTTATACGAACATTGTTATGTTTGTTCCCCTTTGAACCTTGATCATAATCAAGTGTTCTTCGACCCTAGTAAGGTGAACTACGATTGCTCTGATTCTATCCTAGTTAGGATACGTAGGCAGAGGACGCGGCGTCTTTGCGAGCAAGCTTAGAAACTATCTTTAGGTTTTAACCTTCACCCAATCCTAATCCCAATCCTTAGCAAACATTTACCAAACTTAGCATGCAAACAAACAAAAGGTTCCTGTAGAGTACTATAGATGTTTAGGATGTGAAATACCTACCCTATGCATAACCAACCCCCGATCCCCGAATCTCTTAGCATTGTTGTTACATCGCGCAAAAGGTTCTTTCTTTCTTTAGAACTTTCCTTTGGATAAATTAAAGTCCGATTGTGAATTTAAGAATTAAAGATTCAAGTTAATCAATAGTTTGGTATCACGATTCTCACCGCAACAAGAGTGTTATGTTGGGACCAGAGTTGGTGCAGCAGACTACTGAGACAGTGCGGATGATCCGTGAGAAGATGAAAGCATCTCAGGACCGGCAAAAGAGTTATTATGACAACCGAAGGAAAGAATTGGAATTTAGTGAAGGTGACCATGTATTTTTGAGGGTTAATCTAGTGACTGGTGTAGGACGTGCATTGAAGTCCAAGAAGTTGGATCCGAAGTTTATCGGGCTGTATCAGATTTTGCAGAGAATTGGTGTTGTGGCGTACAGGGTGGCGTTGCCGCCGGAGCTTTCGAACTTGCATGACGTGTTTCATGTGTCGCAACTTCGGAAGTATGTACCCGATCCGTCACATGTGATTCAGAGAGATGAAGTCCAAGTTAGAGAGAATCTAACTGTGGAGGCGTTGCCATTAAGGATCGAGGATCGCAAGATGAAGCGACTCAGAGGGAAAGAGATACCTTTGGTGAGAGTGGCTTGGGGAGGTGCTACAGGAGGCAGTGTGACCTGGGAATTGGAAAGCAGGATGCGGGAAGCGTATTCAGAATTGTTTTCATCAGGTATTTTCGAGGACGAAAATAATTAAAGTGGGGGAGAATTGTAACGCCCATTTTGATTATTTTCGTTTTTCTGTGTTGTTTTGTTTTTCGCCGTGTTTCGTGGGGGTGTTTGATTTCGATTGTGTGTAGCTTTTGAGTTGGATTTTATCGATGATTTTGGAGCTTAAGTTAATAATATAATTATTAATGATAATAATAATTTAGCGAATAATAGTGATATTAGTAATATTCATATTATTATTATTATTATTATTATTAATATTATTGTTAATAATATTTGGATTAATAAGAAAATAATTGGAATTAAGGGTGTTAGTGGAAGAATAGAAGAGAGGAAACAAAAACACGCTTGGAGAAAGAGGAAGAGCAAGAACACGGTGAAAGGGAGAAGTAGGAGGGTCACGGTCAAGAGAAGAGGAATTGGAGCAAGGAGAGGCTGAAGATCATCTTTGGAGCAAGAATTTCATCATCAGTTCGGATTATTAAGGTAAGGGGGGAGATAATCCGGTCAATTTGGTAATTACATGAATACTAGGTAGAAGGGGATTTCCCTAACCCCATTAGGTTTTGATGATGATATGGTATGAGTATTCGATTCTGATGTTTGTTGGTAGTGTGTTGATTCTGTTGCATGCGATGAAGTATGATTGTTTGGTGATTTTGGGAATTTCGGTAGTTGCAGTGTTTATGCCGGAAGTTGTTTAACTGAGTAGAATTAAGGTTATGTTGGGTTAAATCGAGAGTAGATTTCGTAATTAGGTTGTTGTAAGTTGAGCCGATATTTTGGGAACTGAGTTGAGTAGAATCGGCTGATTTCGAAAGGCTGTGCCGCTGCTGCACAGTGGATTATTTTTCTGATTTCGCGGACGCTCGCCAGCTGCTTCGCTAGGCAAGCTGTTAGCGAACCTTCGCTGGGTGTTCGCTGGGCGAACTGGGTAGCGAGTGCTCTCAGAATATTTCTGTTTGGCTTCGCGAGGGTGCTCGCTGAGCGAGCGAGTAGCGAGTGCTTGCTGATGCTTCGCCTAGCGAGTGAGCTAGCGAGCATGCCAGCATTTTTCAATCTTTGTGATGTGCTGTTCTATTCTCTTGTATTGTTTCACCCTTGCTGGTTGTGATTAATTTTATGTTTGGGGATGAACATTGAGAGTGGATGTGTGATGTAGAGCTTGAATGCCTGATACTCGTTTAATTTGAATGATTAAATTGATGTATGTTAGTATGCATGGATATGAGGATGCGTGATATATATATATATATATATATATATATATATATATATATATATATATATATATATATATATATATATATATATATATATATATATATATATATATATATATATATATATATATATATATATATATATATATATATATATATATATATATATATATATATATATATATATATATATATATATATATATATATATATATATGTGCATATGATGTATGATGAGATGTGGTCAGGGGATTGTGTGCACCGTGTGTGCTAGTGTTGCTGTGTGCATGGGGTTTGCATATGCATGTTTATGGGGTGAATCATTGCTCAGGTGGAGCGTATGTGATTCACTCGCGTGCTCCAAATGGGGAGCCCGGTAGGGATAAATCGTTGCTCAGAGGGAGTGGATGCGATCTATCCTGAGTGTGATTTTCCCGGTGCTCCGGAAGGGAGTGGTAGGGATAGATCGTTGCTCAGAGGGAGTGGATGCGATCTATCCTGAGTGTGATTTACTAGGGCTCCAAATGGGGAGCGTGGTAGGGATAGATCGTTGCTCAGGGGGAGCGTATGCAATCTATTCTGAGGATGGTTGACGAACCAGTGATGTTGAGTCGGTACCGCATATCATGGGTTGTGTTGCATATATTTGCATGGTTATGAGTGTTGTGTTGACATGGGACAGTAGGTCCGGATTGATGTATATGAATGAATATTTTATATGTTTTCTGCCTATTTATTCATGTACATTATTACTGTTATGATTTGATCGTGATTTCTCACCCCTTTGTTGATTGTTGTGTTCTGTGCTTCTTCGGAAGTACAAACAATCCAGGTGTTTAGCTAGCTTGGATTGTGGCGAGTCGTAGGAATGCTCTGATACATAACACCGGGGCTTTTTAGGAGTTTATTGCTTATTGATGATTTTGTGTGCCCCTGTGGCGTATCATGTTTTGTTGAGCCCGTTGTGGTGGATGTATTTTGTATATTTTGGCGGTGGTCGTACATGATGATTATGAAATTTATGTATATGCTGTGAATCTATGTATATAATTCCGCTGTTTAATTATCGAAAATCATTAATGAAGATGTTTTCTTGATGTGTATTTTCTGTCACATCCCATTGTGTATGTGAATACTCTGATATTCATTTATTTTATTGCAATTATTTGTGTTTTTGGGATCGGGGTGTTACATACAGCGCTTCAACGACACCACCACGAGGCCATAGAGATACGTTGAGCTGCTCATCACTTTCGGGTTTGAGGAGACTTTCAGGCAGGTCAAGATTCACTTCTTGGTGATAGAGTGTCCCTCTCTATACCAGTGCATTATAGGAAGGCTGACCCTGACCGAGCTAACTGCAATACCATCCACAGTCCACCTGAAGATGATGTACTACACGGTCAGGGGTCGTGTTGTCACCCTCTACAGGGACATTAAAGCTGCCAGAAGATGTTTTGAGGCGGCCACAAAGGGGGTGAACTTAATCAATATAATGCCCAAGAATGCCATCAAGTTAGCCTGTACCGAGGAGCAGAAGCCATTTTCGCGCTTCAAATCGGTCGACCTCGATAGTTGCTTCCCCAACATGCGGGAGCAGAACGAAGTAGCAGCAGACACACCTCAATTAAATGGTGGCAATGGAAAGCTACTCCATCCCGTGCGCCCCATTCCAGATGGTGACTTTGAGCTCATCACTCTCGATGAAGACCCCGACAGGAGCGTGAAGATCGGCACAAAGATCCCCGACTTGAAGAGGAAGCAGCTGAAAGCATGTCTCAGAGAGAATACTGACTTGTTCGCATGGAGCGCTGCGGAGATGCTCGGGCTTGACCCGACGTGGCCTACCACCAGCTCACCATAGATCCGGTCGCTAGGGTCATAGTACAATGTAAGCGTAGGCAGTCTCCCGAGAAAGTGGAGTTTGCTGAAAAAGCTGTAAAAGACCTCCTAGAGGCAAATTTTATTTCTGAAGCCCAGTACACAACCTGGTTATCTAATGTTGTATTAGTTGAAAATCTAATGGAAAATGGAGAATGTGTGTTGAATATACCGATCTCAACAGGGCATTCCCCAAAGATGCATATCCATTTCCTAACATCGACAATCTGGTTGACAATTCTTCAGGTTTTAAGTTATTATCGTTCATGGACGCGTACTATGTGTCGCTACCGCGAAAATAAGGTGCCGGCAAAACAGAAGAGTCGCCAACTTTCGTTATTTATCCCACAGGAAGGGAAAGGAAACGATCGGAAAAACCTGACGAAAAGGTATAAGACAAGGTCATCGCAACCAATGTCTGGGTTCGGGAGTCGGTTACGCAAGGGGAAGGTATTAGCACCCCTCACGTCCGTTGTACTCAACGGGATCCACACTTGTTGTGTTTATCTGACGGGTTGGTTTATCTATCTACGCTAAAAGTCTGGTTTGAAAAGAAAATAAAATGACTCGGCAGAACACAGTAGTTCTATGCTTACGTATTCCTGTTTGGAACGAGAAATCAGAGTCAACCTAGTTCTCCTAACTACGGGTTACGGGGGGAAGGTGGCTCACCTATACGTCAGTATTGTGCCTACGTACTCTCAACAGATATGAGAGATCAGAGCTTACGTAGTTCGGGATAATACAAATGACGAGAGTTCAGATTCATCTGTTTTTCCGAGTAGGGTTAACAAACAGTTCCAGCAGTTTGGTGTATGCAGCTTGCTCGTTAGAGACTCGTGCATTACTGTTTGAGGTAGAACTGAGAGTTAACGACACTCTTTTCTTCAGAAAATTTTTCCTTGATTTACGGGCCCACGGGGCAAAAAGGTTTGAAGTTTGTATTCGGTCTTTTACGGAAGAAGTGTTTTTTATGGTTGTTTGTAGTCTGTACAGGTCTAGAGACTATGACCTGGGAACGAATGTGTCGCATATTGTCCAAAGGACGTATACTGAACACTCTAGACGATTGAGAGGAGACTGCTCAATTATCATTACCCAAGTAGCTTAAGGCTCGTAACGCGCTTGTACAAACTTGCCTTTATTACGTTTTTTACTGTCGTTTTTAGAGAGAAAAGAGAACGAACTCTATGGGGAAACTGTCAAGCCCTAATGTTGTCATGCCAAGGATTCATCCTATGGTTGAGTTTTGAAACAAGGAACTCCTATATGTTATCATGCATAGGTTTCAACCTAAAGTTCTATCATCACTTCCTTATCAAAGGAAGTGAGAGTCCTAGGGGATCGTGTCAGTGGGAAACAGACAACCGACAAAGCATCAGCTAAACATCAGTAAAACAGATAAACAGAAGAAAACAGTAAAGATGCACATGAAATGCAACAATACAAGCAGAGGGAGACTCACTCAACCTCTAAGCAATCAAGCAAAGAAAACAATCAAAAACAGACAAGCAAAGGGAGCTCAGCTCAACCTTTCAATGCAAACACACAGATAAAAAGTAAAACAACACACAAGCAAGGGGAGGATCACCTCAACCCTTAATGCAAACAAGCAGAGGGAGACCCCCTCAACCTCTAAGCAGTCATGCTCCTAGCCTAAACTATTCTAAATATGAACCTATTCTAATGCATCACGCAATGTCAAACAAGGAAGATAAACCAAAATGAGCAACAGGGAAATCATCCCAGGCTACATCAGGTTGGAGGTGTATCAACACCAGAGTCCATCATGGGCTCAACCTCTTGAGGAATGCATAGAATCCAACTAAGGGAAGGACTAGGCTCTCCTAAGAGGGATCCTATGTCAATAAGACAGAAAACTGGGTATTAGTCCTAGATATCTGATCGGTGGAGTTTACTTGTGTTTTTCAAACTGTGTGTGTCGTTGGTTTTGCACTGTTTTTATCCGTTTTCGAATCTTTGGTTTATGTTGTCTTAGTTATTTGCAGTCGTTTTTGTGTAAGTCTTATTTTGAGGTTTGTATTACTTTTGCCACTGGTGCATTTGATTTGGTTGCTTTTAGTGTGTTTTTGGCAGGGATTGGTGGCCCGACATCCGTACCGTTTTGGAGGCAAAGAAAAGCCGAAAAAGTGGAAATCAGAGGCCTGACACGGGTACCCGTGTTGCACAACACAGCCCGTGTCAGGAAGGACACGGTTGGAAGGACACGGCCAAGATGAGAAGAGGAAAATGGAGAACAGAAGAGCAACACGGGTGCCCGTGTCACACAACGCGGCCCGTGTTGCAGCCCCTGAAGATGAAAAATGCGCTTCTTGATTCAGCAGCCTGACACGGCCACCCGTGTCCCATGACACGGCCCGTGTCAGGGCCACTGATAGTGAACTTGTCGTTTTTCTGATTTTTATGCTATCAGACCTGTTTCGAAGGGCATTTTAGACATTTTTTGATGTAATTTGAATTTAGATATATGATCCGCTTTTTGGCTAAGACTAGACACTTTTGGATTGGAATAGAATTTACACAACTGAAGAAGGAGATTTCCGGAGAACGAAGGATCGATAAAGAGCGGAAGCAAGTGATGATCCAAGTGAACCAATTACAATTGTAATGATCTTTCCCTTTTATTTCTAAGTGCATTCATTTTGATTGAGAACATGAGTGGCTAAAACCCCATTTGTTAGGGGGTGGTCCTAAATTGCGTTGTATTGACATTTGTTTGGATTATTCTATGAGAGTTATTTTTATTCACCTTATATCTTTTATTTTGCAACGATCTTAGTGCTTATTCGTATTGGAAAATAGAATTTGATTTACGATTAGGTTTTGGTCTGGAAAGTCAACCTAATGCTTTTGCAAAATAACATTATGGTAGATATTGCTTAGGAATGGGGATATCCCGTAGCACATGTTTTATGTCAGAGCTATTACTTGATGCTTTTCATGGGCACTGAGGAATTAGTGTGCATGAAATTCATCAAAGGGATTTTCATTAAGGAATTAAGGAGAACTGATTTTGAAAACTGATGTATTAAGGTTAAAAACAATTATCTCAGAATAATCCTACATGGTCTTTACTCGCAATTTGTCCATTTCCCTAACATTGTTCTTAGATTAATCTAAAAGTCAATTTTTACTCGCTTTGATACTTTGCTTCCAAACAACTCCCAAGGCATTTTTGTTCTTTTGAATACTAAAAATCCTGTTAATTACTACGCAGTCCTCGAGATCGATACTTGGGACTTTTTCCCTTATTACTACAATCGGTAAAAATAGTACACTTGCTATTTTCCCGATCAAGTTTTTGGCGCCGTTGCCGGGGACTGCCAAATTAACGTTGTTTTTAGGATCCAAAAGAAATTTTGTTGCTCTGCGACTAAAATTTTTATTATTCGCTGCATTCTCTCTGTACTTGTATTATCTAACGTTTGTCTAATTGTGTATGCGAGGTCAGGCCTCAGCTAAATATTCTTTTGATACAGAACCAGAACCAGCATTACACGAAAGACGGAGAAAAGCTAAAGTTAAAAGACTGGAAGAAATAGAGGAAATTATATTTGTGCATAGTGACTCCGAAGCAGAGAGAGACAACACCTGAAACTGTTCAAATGGCTGGGAATCCACCTCATCCTGAAAGACTGTTAGGAGACTATGGAGGGGCCAATGCTCAACCAAACCGGATGACCATTGTGAATCAACCGGTGAATGTTGCACATTTTCAGCTACACCCTTCAACCATCCGCCAGTTGGAGAGCAAGTCGTTCGCTGGAAGAATCAACGAAGATGCAAACAAGCATTTTCAGAGATTCCTTACGACTACCACATCTTTGAAGATAGAAGGACATTCCGAAGAGGCCAAGAGATTGGTTATGTTCCCGTTCACACTCACTTATGATGTGGAAGAATGGTTTTACTCGCTTCCAGCTGGGAGTATCACAACATGGCAAGAGATGGAAATTGCGTTCCTTAATGAGTATTTCCCTGCTTTAGTGTTTATCCGAAAAAGATACGACATTGTCAACTTCAAGCAAAAAGAAGGAGAATCTTTAGGGGATGCATATAAGCGGTTTAAGAGGTGTCTGACGGCATGTCCTACTCATAACATGGATGCCACCGAGCAGATGCAAAATTTTGTGAATAGATTACGACTCAAAACAAAATAGCTTATTGACACAGCGGCCGGTGGCTCAACCAACTTCTCAACAGCCACTGGTATCAAAAGGATCATAGAAGCAATTGCAGCCAACGAGCATCTTGAGTTGTATGATCGGACTGTGAGCCAACCGGAGGGTAAGATTGATTTGAAGCTGGCTGAGCAGGTCGTTAAAATGGAGGACCAAATTACCGCCAAGGTAGAGAGAAGGTTAAAGAAGATGAATATTGGAACTCAGACAGTGGCCCAAGTCGAACCAGTTCAAGCACCACCTTGTGAAATATGCGATGGACCGCACTTTACCGTGCATTGTGTAGCAACTCAAGAGCAGGTGGAACAGATTAATATGTTGAGGCAGAACAATCCTTATGCCAACACATATAATCCGGGTTGGAAAAATCACGCCAATTTTTCATGGAAAGATCAGCAAGGAAATGTACAAAAACCGGTTCAAGGCCAACAACCATATCAACCTCAGCATCAACAATACCAACAACCACCATACCAACCTCAATATCAACAACCGCAACAACAAGCTCCTAGAAAAGCTGATTGGGAGGTCGCCATTGAGAAAATGGCTGCCCAAAGTTCTCAATTTCAAGAAGAGACAAGGAGCAGCTTAAGGAATACTGGTGCATCCATTAAATGCTACAGTACCAAATCCAAAAGATCACCACCAAGTTAAGGCGGTAGTAACAAGAAGTGGAAAATCCAAGGAAGTGGAGGAAGAGGAAACTGAGCTAAATGATCATATGATTGAAGTGGAACTGGAATTAAAAGAAAATGACGTGGTTGAAAAAGAAATGGCAACACCAGCACCGGTAGCTAAAGAAAAAGTTGTAGAACCGAAACCGGTGATCAAGCTACCTTATCCATCAAGAAATAAAAAGAAGGGACAGTAAGAGAAGAATTTTGAGAAGTTCCTTGAATTGTTTAAAAAGTTAGAGCTGAACATTCCGTTGTTGGAGGCACTAGAACAAATGCCCACCTATGCTAAATTCATGAAGGACATCATCGCTAAGAAACGGACTAGTGAGTCCGAACCTGTTATTCTAACTGAAACTTGTAGTGTTATTTTGCAGGGTCTGAAGATTCCGGTGAAGAAGAAAGACAGTGGAGCTGTTACTATTCCATGCACTATTGGTGATAGGTCATTTAAGAGAGCTCTAATCGATTTGGGAGCAAGTATTAGTCTCATGCCATTGTCCATTTACAAAAAGTTGGGTATTGGTGTTGTTCAAGACACTCGGATGACCCTCCAATTTGCAGATCATTCGGTTAAGCGGCCTTATGGAGTGGTTCAAGATGTTCTGGTTAAGGTAGATAAATTTGTGTTTCTGGTCGATTTTGTGATACTTGAGATGCCGGAAGATGAAGAAATTCCTTTAATTTTGGGCCGACCATTCTTGGAAACCGGGAGAGTCATGATAGATATGGAAGGTGGTACCCTTACCTTGAAGGTTTATGACGAGGAGTTAAAAATTGATGTTCGGAATACCATGAAGCATAAATAGGATTTTGGCACGAGCAGCAACATACAAGTGCTAGAACAAGTTGTAGAGAGTGAACATTTGGAGAGTGTGACCCAACTGCCCCTTGAGAGAGTGTTAAGCATGTCAATTTTTAAAGAAGATAAAGAAGTGGATGAGAATGACATGGAAGTGGTTGGAATGTTGGAGACTCAACAATTTCAAAGAGGATCCCGACCACGCCGATGGGAAGACTTAAGGCAACCTATAGAGTTGGAAGGAAATGAAGAAAAGCCTAAAGGTTCAGAATTGAAACAACTGCCTGAGAATCTCAAATATGTATTTCTCGACACTGAAGAAAAATGTCCCGCCATTATTAGCTCTAGTTTTAAAAATGTCCAAGAGGAAAAGTTGATTGGAGTTTTAAAAAGATTTAAGAGTGCTATCGGGTGGAAAATCGAAGACCTCAAGGGTATAAGTCCTACAGTTTGCTTGCACAAAATTCTTATGGAAGAAGATCACAAACTGGTCGTGCAGCCCCAAAGGAGATTGAACCCCGTTATGAAGGAGGTAGTAAGAAAGGAAGTCGTGAAGTTGTTGGATGCAGGACTTATCTATCCTATATCAGACAGTTCATGGGTGAGCCCTGTGCACGTGGTGCCCAAGAAAGGAGGTACAACTGTGGTGACCAATGAAAAGAATGAATTGATTCCTACACGCACGGTCACTGGTTGGAGGGTGTGTATTGATTATAGGAGACTTAATTTAGCCACGAGAAAAGATCATTTTCCGTTGCCATTCATTGACCAGATGTTAGAGAGATTAGTTGGGCATGACTACTATTGTTTTCTGGATGGGTACTCCGGTTACAACCAAATTGCGGTTGCGCCGGAGGATCAAGAGAAGACGGCTTTCACATGCCCGTATGGGATTTTTGCTTACAGTAGGATGTCATTCGGGTTATGTAATGCCCCAGCGACATTTCAAAGATGCATGACTTCTATTTTTGCTGATATGCTTGAGAAGCATATGGAAGTCTTTATGGATGACTTTTCTGTTTTTGGTTCATCGTTTGATGATTGTTTGACTAACCTTTCACTTGTTTTGCAGAGATGTCAAGAAAGTAACTTGATCCTAAATTGGGAGAAATGCCATTTTATGGTACGAGAAGGCATTGTCCTTGGTCACAAAATCTCACACAAGGGGATCGAAGTCGATCAAGCAAAAGTGGAGGTGATATCTAAGTTACCACCACCTGTGAACGAGAAAGGTATTCAAAGTTTCTTAGGCCACGCGGGTTTCTACCGTAGGTTTATAAGAGATTTCTCCAAGATAGCTAAACCGCTGACTTCCTTGTCAGTCAAGGACAAAGCGTTTGTGTTTAATGAGGAGTGTGTTGACGCGTTTGAAAACCTGAAAAATAAGTTAGTGTCAGCACCGATTGTAATTGCCCCTGATTGGTCTCTACCGTTTGAGATCATGTGTGATGCCAGTGACATCGCCATGGGGGCTGTGTTGGGGCAGTAGAGAGAGAAGTTGTTGCATGTTATATACTATGCTAGTCACGTGTTGAACCCTGCACAGATGAATTACGCAACTACCGAGAAGGAGTTGTTAGCTGTGGTGTACGCCTTTGATAAATTTAAGCAATATCTGTTGGGTTCCAAAGTGATTGTTTATACTGACCATGCTGCCTTAAAATATCTTTTTGCTAAGCAGGAATCAAAGCCCAGGCTCCTGAGATGGATCCTACTTCTCTAAGAATTCGATGTGGAGATTCGTGATAAGAGAGGGTGTGAAAACATTGTAGCTGATCACCTCTCGCGGATGTCTCCGATTGAAGAAAACAAGGACAAGCGCCCGATAAAGGATGAGTTTACTGATGAACACATCCTAGTTATTAATGGTGTTCCTTGGTTTGCTGATTACGCAAATTATTTGGTCGGGGGTATAATACCTGACGAATTTGATTCTAACAAGAAAAAAAAGTTTGTTCATGACTGCAGGTTTTACTTATGGGATGACCTGTTTCTTTACAAAAGAGGGGTAGATGGACTGGTCAGAAGATGTGTTCCTGAAAATGAGCAGAGGAAGGTGCTCGAAGCATGTCATAATTCGGATTATGGAGGGCATTTCAGTGGTGACCGCACCATGGCCAAAGTCCTCCAATCAGGGTTATATTGGCCTTCTTTGTTCAAGGATGCCTAGGAAGTAGTGAAGGAATGCGACAGATGTCAACGGACTGGAAATATATCCAAAAGAAACCAGATGCCGCAAAATTCCATGTTGGACGTAGAATTGTTTGATGTTTGAGGGATTGACTTTATGGGGCCATTCCCACCATCCTTTGGAAAAAACTATATACTGGTGGCAGTTGACTATGTTTCGAAGTGGGTAGAAGCAGTAGCACTACCAACTAATGATGCGAAGGTAGTGGTCAGGTTCCTGAAGTAGAACATATTTTCTCGGTTTGGAGTACCAAGGGCTCTTATAAGTGATGAAGGAACTCACTTCTTGAATCATCTCATGGAAAGGTTACTCCTTAAGTATAATGTGAAGCACAAAATAGCTACCCCTTACCATCCTCAAACCAATGGGCAAGTTGAGGTGTCAAATAGACAACTCAAACAAATACTAGAGAAGATAGTGCGTGCCTCCCGTAAGGATTGGGCAGTAAAGCTGGATGGTGCTCTTTGGGCGTACCGCACTGCGTACAAAACACCCATCGGTATGTCCCCTTACCAACTAGTCTATGGTAAAGCTTGCCATCTGCCTCTAGAGTTGGAACACAAGGCGTTATGGGCATCAAAAGTCCTCAACCTAGACCTCACCAAAGCAGGAGAGTCTAGAACTCTCCAACTCCATGAGCTAGAGGAATTCCGGAATCGGGCATATGAGAATGCCAAAATTTACAAAGATCAAACAAAGAAATGGCATGATCGAAGAATTTAGAAGAAGGAACTTTGGGAAGGACAGTTAGTGTTGTTGTACAACTCCCAGCTGAAACTCTTTCCGGGAAAGCTTAAATCAAAATGGTCAGGACTGTTTATCGTACATAAGGTGTTTCCGCACGGAGCAATAGAACTGAAAAATCAAGCAAACAGAGACATTTTTAAAGTCAACGGTCAGCGATTGAAACCTTACTACGAGGGGCAGCAGAAGGATCGAAATGATGTCGTTCATCTCACAGGATAAGATGAGGGACCGTCGAGCCATGCGACGTAAAACGAAGCGCTTCGTGGGAGGCAACCCACGCATTTTATACTAACGTTTTCATTTTGTTTCTTGTTTTAACAGGTTTTGGTTGACTCGCATTTCATCGGTGAAAGAAGGTTGTCGGAAACCAGAAGAGGGCGAAAAATTTGAAAAATCAGTACCCTAACACAGGTGGCCGTGTTGCACAACACGAGCCATGTCAGGCTGCATCAAAACTGGGCCAAAATGTGTGAATTCAGGGGCGTGACACGGGTGCCCGTGTCGTATAACACGACCCGTGTCACAAAGATCAGTGAATTGCATTAACCTACAGGGGGCGCAACACGGGTTCCCGTGTTGCAAGGCGCGCATTAAAAGTTTATTTTTACCCGTGTGGGGCCCACCTCTTTACTTCCCACTTATCTCTTATAACCCATTATTCACCTCATTTTACCCTATCACATTCATCTCCTAGCTTCTTCCCCCTTACAAAACCTAAAACCCCATTGCCTCCTCTCCGCAAAAGTTTCAATTTCCACAACACCCACTCATCAAAAGCACTTTCGCTCTTCACAAAAAACGTTCCCCTCATCCTTGTGGTCGATCCTACGGTGATGTTTTTCTCTAACGGTAACTTCAAATTTTCTGTGTTTTTTTTGTGTTTTGCAGGATAAAGCATGCCGCCTCATAGAGACACTGGTAAAGCTGTGGCCGAAACTTCGCGCCCTAGAAAAAGAGCACATTGAATGGCGAATCCTCATAACATACTGTTTGAAGACCCGACACACCAGAGGAAGTATTCAAGCATGGTAAAACGTAAGATTATTCCGACCAGGTATATCTGCAACAATACGCTTGATAATTTAGGGTTGAGAATAGAAGTACATAGAATGTTTCACATTCTCGGAATGTTGGAATTTATGCAATTCGAAGCATCGAATTATGAGCGCATAACTCTTGAATTTCTGAGTACTTTAGAATTTCAGCTCAAGCATCGATGGACAGGTACGGAGGAGGAATACTATGGGACACTGAAATTTCGTCTGTTCGATACCGATCACAGTCTGACGGTAGCGGAATTGGGAGATATTCTGAAGCTCCCCAGTTTTGGACCCGGAGTGCCTCCGGGTAATTTCAGTGCAGGTGACTTTTGGAAGGCCATTACAGGTAAAACTGATTATGTCGCGAAAGCGGCAAAAGCCTCTGGCATTCATAACCCGTGTTTCAGGTATGCACAAAAAGGGCTGGCATACACACTTTTTGGCAGGGGTGATAGCACGGGAGTGGTGAATCAGAGGGAGTTGTACTTATTGTATGGCATGGCGAATCAAGAGTTGATCAATATAGTTGCCTTTGTAGCTGACCATCTGAAGTGGGTTGCTAACGCGCCTTCAGGCGAAATAAGTGTCGGCGGGATGATAACTCAAATCGCCAATCACGTTGGTCACAGTCCTCTCCTGATGGAGGAACCCACGGTCGCAGGTAAGACAAAGATAGACCTAGCCACCCTAACCGCCCAAGGTATGATTCAAGTCTTTGATAATTACTACTCCTTGGTAAGCCGAAACAGTCATCTCCTAGCTTTACCTGCACCTGACTTTATTAGTATTCAAAATGTGAATAACTGGTTGTATGAGAACACAATGCAGGATGAAGACGACCAATTTTATGATGATACAGGTACAGATATTTTTGATGAGGAAGGAGATCAGGCAGAAGAAGCCCCTATACCGACTACTCGAGTCTCCCCCCATCAGGAGTCCGGCTCCGACTCTTGGAGCTTGTCACAGAAAGAGTAGGATTGGATGGAGAATGAGGTACGTTACCTCTGGAGCGAACAGACAAGGCAAGGAGAGGAACAAACGAGGCAAGGTAACGAGCAAATCCGCCAAGGAAGAATGATAGGTGAAATGCACGAATGGATGCGGCAGATGATGTTGCGGGACCGACCTCTTCAACCATGAACTCTGTAAGTCCCCTTCTACTAGTGTTTCAACAGTGGGGACACTGTTGAATTCAAGTGCGGGGGTATTTATTTGTGTGTTTATTTTTATTTTGTGTGTTTTTGTTTTTCTTTATGTTGTTATTTATTTTAAGTGTAAGTTTGAAAGCATGATGGAAGTTCCACAGTGAAAACCCCCTGATATTGAGCTAATAAAAAAAATTGGTTTGAGAACTGTTTGGTTGAGATGTCTGCGAGTGAGGTGATAAGAAAGTATATAGAATGCTCGGAAAAAGAACCGTGAGGAGGAAATTGGAATAATCTTGAGAGGTAGGTAAAACGTAAACACCCTGGGTTTCCCGAATAGGAACGAGTCCAACGTGTAGATTTGTACCATGGTGCTTTGATTTGAGAAGTACCCCTAGTAGTTTATTTTGACAATCGGGTTTAATCAATAAGAATCGTGTGTGCAAGGTTGATGAAAAAAAATATTGAGCAAAGGCACAGAGAAAAAAGGGCAATTATACGACTAATCCTTCTAAGTTGGTAACCCTCACCCGGTTATTCAGCCCAACGGCGGTCGAACCTGAAAGCCATTCAAAAATAATAACAGTGCCGGAAAAAGAAAGAAAAAAAAATTTCGTTGATCAATCTTGTGCACGCGAGGAAAAATCATAAAAGCCTTTATAATGATTGTCCGAATGAAAGGGATGAAAATCGAAAAAGAAGACTTAAGTACAAAGCATAGTCGGAGAGGTTACCAATAAGGAGATTGAGGTCTGTGGTTTTGCCGCGGTCTAGTGTTTATGTGTTACCTATTTTGACAGAGTAAGCCGAGATTAATCCTCATGGGACTTGGAACGAGAAACTCACGTATGAGTATCATTACCGTAACTCGCAGTTTTATGGACAGTTCAGTTGTGCGAAAAGATATATATATAGTTCTGTTTGGCGAGCTTTTTGCTTGAGGTCAAGCAAAAGTTCAAGTTCGGGGGAGTTTGACCGGTGGAGTTTACTTGTGTTTTTCAAACTGTGTGTGTCGTTGGCTTTGCACTGTTTTTATCCGTTTTCGAATCTTTGGTTTATGTTGTCTTAGTTATTTGCAGTCGTTTTTGTGTAAGTCTTATTTTGAGGTTTGTATTACTTTTGCCGCTGGTGCATTTGATTTGGTTGCTTTTAGTGTGTTTTTGGCAGGGATTGGTGGCCCGACATCCGTACCGTTTCGGAGGCAAAGAAAAGCCGAAAAGTGGAAATCAGAGGCCTGACACGGGTACCCGTGTTGCACAACACGGCTCGTGTCAGGAAGGACACGGTTGTAAGGACACGGCCAAGATGAGAAGAGGAAAATGGATAACAGAAGAGCAACACGGGTGCCCGTGTCACACAACACGGCCCGTGTTGCAGCCCCTGAAGATGAAAAATGCGCTTCTTGATTCAGCAGCCTGACACGGCCCGTGTCAGGGCCACTGATAGTGAATTCTAATTTTTGTGCTGTCGGACCTGTTTCGAAGGGCATTTTAGACATTTTGTGATGTAATTTGAATTTAGATATATGAGCCGCTTTTTGGCTAAGACTGGACACTTTTGGATTGGAATAGAATTTACACAACTGAAGAAGGAGATTTCCGGAGAACAAAGGATCGATCAAGAGTGGAAGCAATTGATGATCCAAGTGAACCAATTTCAATTGTAATGATTTTTTCCCTTTTATTTCTAAGTGCATTCGTTTTGATTGAGAACATGAGTGGCTAAAACCCCATTTGTTAGGGGGTGGTCCTAAATTGCGTTGTATTGACATTTGTTTGGATTATTCTATGAGAGTTATTTTTATTCACCTTATATCTTTTATTTTGCAACGATCTTAGTGCTTATTTGTATTGGAAAATAGAATTTGATTTACGATTAGGTTTTGGTCTGGAAAGTCAACCTAATGCTTTTGCAAAATAACATTACGGTAGATATTGCTTAGGAATGGGGATATCCCGTAGCACATGTTTTATGTCAGAGCTATTGCTTGATGCTTTTCATGGGCACTGAGGAATTAGTGTGCATGAAATTCATCAAAGGGTTTTTCATTAAGGAATTAAGGAGAACTGATTTTGAAAACTGATGTATTAAGGTTAAAAACAATTATCTCAGAATAATCCTACATGATCTTTACTCGCAATTTGTTCATTTCCCTAACATTGTTCTTAGATTAATCTAAAAGTCAATTTTTACTCGCTTTGATATTTTGCTACCAAACAACTCCCAAGGCATTTTTGTTCTTTTGAATACTAAAACTCCTATTAATTACTATGCAGTCCTCGAGATCGATACTTGGGACTTTTTCCCTTATTACTATAATCGATAAAAATAGTACACTTGATATTTTCCCGATCAATATCAATATAAGGTTTCTGGTTACAGTGTATCAATACAGAGTGTCCATCTCAGGCTCAACCTGTTGAGGAATGCACAGAATCCAACCAAGGGAAGGATTAGGCTCTCCCAAGAGGGATCCTAAGAAAAGGACTTTGAGATGGATGACAGTATATAAACCAAGGGAATATACCATGCCAAGAATGTCAATCCAAGGCTCAACCTCCTGAGGAATGCACAGAATCCAACCAAGGGAAGGATTAGGCTCTCCCGGGAGGGTTTCTCATCAAGACTTGAAAGAGAAAGATAGTACAAACCAAAGGAATGTACTATACTGGGGAATGTCAATTCAAGGCTCAACCTCCTGAGGAATGCACAGAATCCAACCAAAGGAAGGATTAGGCTCTCCCAGGAGGGCTCCTCTTCAAGACTTGGAGAAATAGGGTAGGGCAAAGCCCAGGGAAGAAATCACATAGGGGACAGAAGGCACTACAACAACTTCTAAGAAACCGTACAGACTAGCTACAAGGATCACCTAGGCTAAGGGAATCTAAAGCTCTATTAAGGCTTCAACAAGGTTCTAATGAGGTATCTACCTAATTACTATTCTATCAAGAAAGGATATGAAACTTAGAATCATCTAATGGTCACTTACAAGGTTAATCTATGAAGTTATCCTGGTTAGTGTCACCTAAACTATAAGCAACTTGTAAAATGGGGAACTAATAGAAAATCAATTCTAAAAATCTCAAGGAAAATCCTATATCATCCTACATGGGTTAAGGATCTATGGTACAAAAACCAGGGGTAAAACCTACTCCTAAGGTTCTCATAAAATCTAAATCCAAAGGGTGTACTAAAGGGGATCCATCATGGAATACTCCTAAAGATCTATCTCAAACTCCTATTTAGAATTATCTAAAAATTACAACAAAAATCACCCAAACATATCAAGGAGTCTATAACAAGCATGCAAAGTTTCAGCCTCAAATTATAAATCATGAACTAGTAATAAAATCAGCAAGCAAACTAGTCATATTATGCATTTTTAATCAATTATTAAAAATAGAAAAATGGACATTAAATTGAAAACAGCACCAAAATAAAATCCAAAAGCATGGAAAAATCAGGAATTAAACAAGGATCACCCACATATTTTTTTCCATAATTTTCTGATCATTATTCTAATTAATATGAATTAAAGATGAAAATCAATTAAAAGAAATGGAAAATGAATAAAAGAAATAAAAGAAAAGCAAAAAATATCACAGCCTTAGGATTATACTACCAGTCCACTCATCAGAGGGCTGCGCGCGTGCCACCTCAATTAATAAAACGCTGCGTATTGATATGGGACATTGTGTGGTTCAGTTGACTAGCGTACACGGTACTCCCTAATCATGTCCATTCATTGCAAAAGTATGTTAATCCTATGCACCAGAATGTGCCACCTCACCAAACCCTAGTCAAACTAAATCTTGCACGTTGGATGCTGAGACCAAGTCCATAAATTCAATCAGATCCAACGGTTTATGTGCATCTTCTTCGTTTGAACACTGAAAGGGGAGGGAAATTATTCACGGCGGCCGGAGAAGAGCTTCACCGTCTTCTCCGGCGAGAGCAATCATGCTCTGGTTCCAAACTCAACCAATCTCAATGAAAATTACACGAAATCACTCGTCTCCTCACCTTGAGCATGAATCTCTCATCCAAACTCACTGACTCTCCATGAATCTCCTAATACGATGATGAACAGAAAACTCCTCAATTCCACAAGTGTCACCAAACTTCAAATTAACTACACAGAAATCTTCCTCACCTCTCAAGGATCACAAATCACTATCCAATTCATCTTAACTCTCAAGAATCAAGCAAACACGCATCCAAACAGAATTTGCATCCAATCAAGAATCATCACTAATCTCCATAATTTTGATCCTAAAACGATCTAGGTCATCTCTACAACCTAACCACATGCCAAATTCATTCTAAACATGCTTAAATCAAGAGGAATTATGACAAGTAAAAACTTGTTCTGAAGCTTGAAATTGGAGGTGTTCACGTGCAAATCTTGATGCCAAAACATGCAAATTTCTTCACTGAAGCTTGCTGAATGATTCTTGATACTCAAGAACTCTTGATTCTTCCTCAAACTCCAAAGCCGTTTCTTGCTTGAAAGCTCCAAAACTCCAACCGCAATAACTGTTTTCTCTCCAAATGCTACCCAAAAAACGATCTGAGCATGATCCAAGACTTATATATGATGTGTTTGGATCATAACCTAGCCCAATTATGGCCCAATTTGATTAATCCAAAATTCAATTTTTCTTCAATGAACAACTATGGAAGACACGGGTTCTGGCTCTGTTTCAGCTCACTCTTCACTCAACTAGCTTGCATATGACCTGGTGAAGGTGAATGGACTAGATTGAAAGCTTGATTTCATCCTATGGTGTAGATTGGTGGTGTAACTTCATCATGAAGTAATCCAAACAAAGTCCATGAAGCAAGCCTCAAATCAAAATTCTACCAATGCCATTGTCTTCAAAATGCCATTTGCAATCAAAATATTTACCAATTTGTGATTTTGAACCATTGTGAATCATTCTACAATTTTCTCATTTTTTATGCCTTTAATAACCTTTTTCCAAATTTTCTTCATACACTTCCATATTCAATCCATATCAATGGATGCTTGGGTCATGGTTGGACTAAAAACACCATTTTGAACAACTTTTAAGTTGAACAAATATTCATTTGAGATGTCTAAGTTGATGAAATTGACCCATAACAAAAAATGACCTGTAATTCCAAATTCCCAAAATACCCTTGTCTTGCAAAGCTTGTAACTTGAGTTCTACAAATCCAATCATGGACTTCTAGTACTTTCTAGAAAGCTAAGAAGATATGGAACAACATTTAGGTTGGCCAAAAGTTCATGAGAATCATCCTTCTAGGGCAAAATGGTCATGCAAGTTGGTTGACTTTCAAGCTCCAAATTCACATGCCTCAGATGACCTGTAACTTGTCTGGCTCATAACTTGAGTCCTATAAACCCTATAAAGGACTTCTAGTACACAAATTAAATCTATGATCATGCTATACAACAATCATGTTGGGGTCAAGGTGAGATGAAAAATCACATCTTGAGTTATGTGGTCTTGAAGTTAGGCACTAAACTAGGGGATTTTACACTATCAAGCATAGCGACCCTAGTCTAGGAACTCCTCACACTCTTGATCCATGATAAGTTGACCTTGGAATCATCCCTTTGACATCTCAATACATCAATCCATGATCACATGGCTTTGGAATAGGTCTCAACCTTTCCCAAATCATCAGTTGTCCTAGGGTTAACCAGATGAAACCCTAGTTGCACCCATCTTGGTTGTAACTTCATATCCTTTGCATATTGACCTGTCTAGGCTTCAAAATGAACTTCAACACTTATCATGAGATCTCTCAAGGCTCTAGGTCCAACTTCATGGATTCAGAATCATCTGAGGACTTCCCACAACTCTCAAGTTAGGAGACATGCACACTTGGCTTCAACCACTCTCTCTGAGAATCCTCAACTTCACTGATGAGGATATCAACCCTTGAACACTTGAATGAACCCCTCAGCTAGCTTCATAGCCTTGTGTAGCCCTTTGTTGGTAGTCATACCTCTTGATCTCCTGCATACATGTCAATGCAATGCAGATGATAATGCTAAAATGAATGCAATGAAACACAAGCTAGGTACAAAATAAGGTTGGGCAAATTTTGGGGTGCAACACTATGGATACAACAAAATCCCCACGGCGAAGGCCGACAAGCAATACACGGCTTTCATGACTGAATCGGGAAATTATTACTACAACGTGATGTCCTTCGACCTGAAAAACACTGACGTGACTTACCAACGAATGATGAACAAAGTCTCTCGGGGTGAAATCATAGACATGATAGAGGTCTACATGGACAAAATGATTGTGAAATCACGAGAAGAAACTGACCACACTGCTTATCTCAGGAAAGTCTTCGACACGACGAGGAGATGCAAAATGAGATTCAACCCAGAGAAGTGCACATTCGGTGTCCAAGCAGGCAAATTCCTCGGCTTCTATTTGACGGAGCGAGGATTCAAGGTGAACCCCAACAAATGCAGGGATTTCTCCTAGTACCCAATGCCAAAATCAAAGAAATTAATCCAATCCTAAAACGGGATGCTCGCCTCACTGTCTCGCTTCGTGGCTAAGTCTGCCCAACACGCGCTCCCATTTTTCAAGCTTTTGCACAAGAAGGTCGCATTCGAGTGGATCGAGGAGTACGAGCAAGCCCTCCTCCACATCAAATAAGTCCTCTTACAACCCCTAGTCCTATCACAACCTGAAGGCAGGGAAACTCTATATTTGTACCTCACCATCGCGAGTGAGGCCGTCAGTGTTGCTCTCATTCGCGAAACCCCTGTGGGACAAAAATCGATTTGCTTCACTAGAAAATCCCTACAGAGCCCTGAGCTTAGGTACCAACAGATTGAGAAGGTCGCTCTGGCCCTCGTCAACACAGCCAGAAGGTTGCGACACTACTTCCTGACCCACACGATCGTGGTCAGGATGGACCAGCCCGTGAAGTAGCTGCTCGGTCGCCCCGACATGGCAGGTAGGATGCTTAAATGGTCGCTCAAGCTCTCTGAGTTCGATGTTCAGTACGAGAGCATGAAGGCCCTCAAAGCTCAGCCACTGGCCAACTTCGTCGCGAAAATGATCGCCCCAACCTCCCCGATGCCCAGAGCCCACAAGTGGACCATCTATGTCAATAGGGCATCCATCTCAATAGGAAGTGGAGTGGGCATCCTTCTTGAGAACGAAGAAGGCATCTTGATCAAGGTCTCCCTCGCCCTAGCCTTCCTGAATTCGAACAACCAAGCCGAGTACGAGGCCTTCCTCACTGGGTTGCGCTTAGCCGAGGACCCCTGTGCAAAGAACGTGAAGATATGTACTGACTCCCAGCTCGTCGCCTATCAGGTGCGGGGAGAGTACTAGGACAAAAATGGAAACCTCGTAGAGTACTTAGCCCTGGTAAAAGAGAAGATGAAGAAGTTCGACTTCGTGGAGGTGACACATGTTCCCTGTGAGCATAATACCCGAGAAGACATCCTGTCGAAGCTCGCGAGTACAAAGAAGAAAGGCGGAAACATGTTCGTCATCCAGGAAGTACTTTCTCGACCAAGCATCGAGAAACCCACCTCGACCGTCAACGTAAATGCCATCGGGGACAGCAACTCCTGGATGACCCCAGTATACATGTACCTCAGCACAGAGGAGCTTTCTAACGACACTAAGGAAGCCAACATGGTCAAGTGCCGAGCTTGCTCTTACGTCTTGGTCGATGACAAATTGTACAGGCGGGGATTCTCCATCTTTCTCCTTAAGTGTGTCGAGGAATCCAAGATATCTCACATACTCTAGGAGATCCACAAAGGGATCAACACCCAACACCTCGGTGGACGATCCCTCGCCCATAAGGCTCTGCGAGCATGGTACTATTGGCCCATTATGCATCTGGAACCTCCGAACGAGCTCAAAACGCTCTCGTCCCCATGTCCCTTCGTGTGGTAAAGGATGGATATCCTCGGGCCCTTCACCATAGGGTCATACCAGAATAAACACTTGATAGTTGGCATCGACTACTTCACGAAGTGGATAAAGGCTGAGGCCCTCGCTAAAATCACGACACATAACATGCTCTACTTCTACAAAAGGAGAATACTTGCCCAGTTCGGCGTGCCATAAGCAATCTTCACTAACAATGGGACGTAGTTCACTAACAAAAACTTCCAGGACTTCGTCATCAAGCTCGGCACAAAGCAACATTTCACATCTGTCAAACACCCGCAGATAAACAGGCAGGCTGAAGTGGCGAACAAAGTGATTCTACAAGGCCTAAAATGAAGACTAGGCGAAGCCTAAAAGAGGTGGGTCGAGGAGCTACACAACATGCTCTAGACCTACACGACGACCCCACACTCAACCACTGGGGAGACCCCATTCAGACTAACGTACAAAACCGAAGCAGTAATTCTAGTAGAAATAAGAGAACCCTTTAGGAGGATTGAATCTCCCCTCGACGAGGAGATGAATGAAGAGGCACTAAGGGAGGAGCTCGACCTAGTAGAAGAAATCTGGTCGGGGGCATCCCTCCGCAAAGCCTCGCTCAAACAAAAGATAACTTTACGACATGACAACAAAATCATTAAACACGAATTCCAAAAAGGCAGCCTAGTTCTACGGAGAAACCAAAAAGACTTGCGTGAGGGCAAACTCGTTGTGAATTGGGAAGACCCCTACCGTGTCTGCATGAAAACACAGAACGGGGGCTACTATCTCAAAAGTCTACATGGGGATGAACTTGCTCGACCATTGAACGCTAAAAATCTCAAATAGTATTACAGTTAAACACTGCCCTCAGCGTACTTTGTTTGACCATGACAAATTACATCCTCGACCACAAGAGTGCGCTAGGGTACAAGCGCGACTCCTAAACTTGGAACAAAAAGACAAGGTTCCGCTCTTTTGTGTACGAGCATATAGGAAATTCATGCTACGGAGCTAACACCTCGACCGAGCTCTTATTCGTCGACAGTCATAACTCAACTCTGACCACTCGACTATTTCTCTACACAATCGAGGATTAATTATGTTGAGAAAAAGCCCTATTCACAAAAAGAAACAAACACAATATTTCATACACACCAACGGGAAAATAAATACCCAACAAATAACACACACAAAACACGAAAAAGGCTAACATAGAAAAAGATATTATATTACAAATGACGGGAAAAGCTCATTGTTCAAGTATTAAAGACCACGACACCCCGATCGGGAAAAATTAGATTACAAAATATGGCACACAGGCCGGGCAAAGTTAAAAATCAAAATGTGGCGCATAGGTCAAACAACTAGATGCACTAAGCAGCAACTTCCTCCTCGGGCTGAGTCTCTCTGTCGGTCTGCTCAGCTCCATTGTTGGACCCAGCAGGAGCGACCACCTGGCCGTCAAATACCCGATGGAAAGGTCATATCCCCTTTGTGACGAACTGGAGCCCGGAGTTAACGATCTGGAGTTGCTCCACCGCCATGTTGAAGCCCAGCTCAAGGGTGCCTGGGCAATCATGCTCGAGCACCCTGATCTGAGAAACCAGGTCACCCCGGGTTGCTAGGATCCTCTCTTCGGTATTTTCGTCTTCGACGGGCTTGGCACCAACCTCCAATTCAGCAACCCTGACTCGGAGTTGGTTCCTCTCTCCCTCGACCTTCTTCACCGTTTCCTGCATCTCATCCATGTCGAGAAGAAGACCCACCTGGACTTCGTACTTCAATTTGTAGTCGAGAAATTTGTTCTCCGCTTTGTTCTTCTCTGTCCAAAGGAGCACATTCTTATCCTGCAACTTCTTCAGCTTGGAGGAGGGGCTGGTCTCATCGTTGAGGATCAAGATCGTCTCGAAAAGCCTCATCATGGCGGACATGTCCTCACACAGAGTCTTTCTTCTGGCCACTTTGTTAACACCCATGATTGCTTTGAACTTCACCGTGGGCAATGATCAGGGAGTTGTCCCCACCGAAAAGCCCTCGATAGAGATGGCACGGGGCAAAGAAAACCTTTCCCCGATAATGCCCTCCAAGAGATTCACGGGCTCATACTCATCTCTGTGTTGCTTCTTGGATGAGTGCTCTTGGGAAGGTGGGGACTGGCTGCACTAGGGCGAGGAAGAAGAGCCCCTAACCTGTTGGCTAGCCTTAGCCATCTTCTAGACCTGGGAGATTCAGATTTTGGTTACCTTTTTGGTGTCTTTGGTCGTCGTGAGATTCATCACGTATTCTCGGAGGCTCGATATCTGGCCTGCAACAAAGAAAAGAAGAAGTTAATATAACAAGGAAAAATAAGCAGATATGCGAGGAAAGAACACACTCGTTACCTAAAAGCCTCAAGGCCTCCTCGTTAGAGCCACATTCAAGGAGCACCTTAGTGTTAATCAAATAGGCCTCGAGGGAAATTTCCTTATTTTCGTCCCGGACAAAACTCCCGTCCTTGGTCACACACTTGGTGAGTTTGAAACTTCCAACAAAGGCCACGATCTTGTCATAGGCGAGCCTGTCCTCCTCGTCCAGCTCGTGTGACTTCGTGATATAACTATATGTTCCCCTTTTAAAGTGGGTGTTCTGCCACTCGGAGGGGGATGAACTTTGCTTCTAGAGTCTCCTCTCGCCTCCCGTCGACGAGCTTCTCCTTGCGATCGAACAGGGAGTCTACAGTGGCGTGGGTTATAGGCTTCACTAAGAAATATTTGTCATTGAAGTACTAGACATAGTCCATATACGCTTTGAACAACTTTCTCGATTGTTTCAAGGATACCCAGCTATGTCGACCATGTTGAGTCTGCCGCTACAGGTGGAAAACTCGGAAGAACAGCGGGAGCATGGTGCTGACTTGAAGATATTGGCACATGAGCTCGAACGGCCGCATAAACGCGATTGCATTAGGATAAAGCGGCGAGGGCGCCAAGTCCAGCCATTGGAACACCCCCATTTAAAAATCACTGAAAGGCAGACAAAGGCATCCGAGTCATCGAGGAGGAAATGTGAAGCAGCGGCCAGGGGTTCCATCCCGGGCCACGCGGATGGGGATTCAACATCCCCGTTGGCCAAGTTGTCCTTGACGTCCCCGCCAACGTCTTCTACATCGACGATATCTGCGTCGACCATGAATGCATCCTCGGGCTTGAGATCTATTTAACTTAAAATGTAGAAGAAAACAGTGAATTTGATGACAAGTTTAAATCCACCATTCCACTGCAAATCAAGTGAAAGCGCAAGGAAACTCTTGACACGTGTCCTCGACCGAAGCCCTTGTCGACAAGCGAAAGGTCAGGACCGTGCAAGATGCAAGGAAAATTAGGCGTTAGTCTAAGGCCTAAAAACAAATATTTTTAGGCCCCAAATAAAATATTTATTAATACTAACTATTAACAATTTTTAACTAATTAAAATAAAATAATTTAGAATCTCTCTATTCCCTAAAAATTAGTCAATCAATATCATATTTTTTAAAATTAATTAATATCATAATTAATTCATTTAAAGTATTTTATTTATCCCAAAAAAAATTAAATCCGTATTAACCCATTCCAATTCCCTAACTAACGTCTCTCACTCTCCAGACTTCATTCTTCACGTTTTTTTCATCTGCTCATCTTCTGTTCATAAAAAATTCTTCTTCTCCTTCCCTTGAAACCTATTGTCTATTGATCAAACTTTGTCTTTGTGGCTCAACCTCTCTGAATTTGACATCATCTGGATTCTGAACACCTATAAGCCGCATACATCCTAACGTTCATCTTTGTCCGGTTCCAATTCTAGGTTCTATCGTTCTGTTCATCGATTATCCTTTTCTATATTTATTTTAGATTTTAGTTTATTTTGATTTCTTTAATATTTATTTTTTTTTATTTTGATTATTTACAAAAGAAAATGTCAAATAGGAAATATGAATCTAGTTATGAAAAATTGAAGAAAAAATGAAAGCTTGAAAAACTAATTGAATCTTAACTAATTGCATATAGAATTTTATTGACAATTCCTGTAATAGTTGTTACTGCTGAAAGAAGTTTTTCAAAACTAAAATTTCTTAAATCATATCTAAGATTAACAATGTTACAAAATAGATTGAATGGATTAGCTATTTTATCTATTAAAAGTGAAATGTTAGAATTGATTGATTATAAAACTATGATAAATGATTTTGCAGCTAAAAAAGCTAGAAGATTAATATAAAAATTGATATTTTATATAATATACTAAATATCTTTAAAATTCATATAAAAAAAGGTCCCTTTAACATTTTCTCCTAAGGCCCCAAAATGTTTGTAAACGGCCCTGCGCGTGGTCGTGAGGAGACTCTCCTCGATGCAGACACACGAAACCTCCCTCAGCAGGAGAAAGGTTCCTTAGTGCTTAAGTTTCCCACCAGAATCAAACATGGAAAGTCTCCTTGATTAGAGGCTTCCTCTTGGTACTCACGCGTCTGCGGCGAGAAGGTTTCCCTAACGCCGAACCCAACGAGGACGCTAAAGCTTCATGAGGTCCCCAAGACCTTCATAGTAAACTTCATGCATTTTCTCAAAATCTTCATGAAGTCCCATGGATCTTCCTCAGAAACTTCATAAGGTCGTCAAAAACTTCATGAGGTCGCCGGGAACTTCATGAGCCTCCCGGAGAAGTCACCAGAAACTTCATCGGAGACTCAAAAAATCCCCCGGAAAATGCATAACATGCCGGAAAAAGCATAAATTTTGGTAAAAGGCAGAAGACTTACTTATGCGAAGAAGAATCTGGAGAGTAGGATGGCGGAGCAAAGAGTTGACGGCGGCAGCGAATGGGCGCTAGGAGAGCAGAGAAAATCTTGAGACTTTTAGAAATTCTTGAGCTAGAATGGGGGAAGTGTGCAAATGAATCGGTACTCCCCTATATTTATAAGCCTTAGCACAGGAAGCGAAGCGTCTCATAGGCTCTCAAGTAACCTTACTCATAGCCGTCATAGGCATTTATTGCTTCTGAGACGTGGCTCACGGTGACAGCATGCGTGTCATTTTAAGCCTCGTCGCACGGCTTGAGGAAATGACATGTCCTCCCTTTCGATTATGTCACATCTTCCAACTTGTTGAGCACAATGCCATACCCTTGCACTGTCGGGAACACTTCCTCAGGAGAAATTGGAAAAAAGCCACGACTACGTGTGGCGAGCAGGCCTCCACGCGAGCAGATCAAACCCGTCATTGACCCTGCTGTTGTGTGCAACTAATGACACCTATATCTGGCTACAGACATTTCCCCGCGAGCTCAATACCTCGAGCACATGCAACGCTCCTCTAGACAAGTCCCTACGACCCTCCTCGACATCAAGATTGACTTAAGTCATTACTCCTTCACTTCGGAGCAACAACTTGAGGGGCTCATGTTCTAGACTGGGCCAAAGGCTGCCCCACTATCAGGCACGACCCAACCCAAATCCTCATCAAGGAACGCCCAACAGAGGCCCCATGCATCTACCCACACGGGAAGCGCACCCGCGTTTAACCCACGGTCTCCACGTGCTCCTCACGTGGGGACACGTCATCAGGTAACTACCCACGTCCGAGAGAACATGTCCTCCACCTTCCAAAGATCACGGGACAGTTAACCTAGGATGAAGATCACGTGTTGGTCTTCCCTACACCACGTAGATCCTAGAAGTTATTTGTACTAGGCCTAATGATCCAACCCAATGCAGATAACCGTTGGCCCAACGTTGGGGGCACATTATAAATACCCTCTTTCACAAGAGGGTCAGGTATTTTAAACACACTAGCTTTCTGTACTTGCTCACTCTCTCTCTCTTTTCTCACTTTGGCATCAGTGTGTCTTGCAGGTACACCATATCCTATTCTCCACCATCAGCGAACTAGGAGCTCACGATGCGTTACTGGCTGCTGATCTCTTTCTGGTCTGGTAAGATCAAAGGGGTTTACTGAATTCAATACTAGGCTTCTGGGGAAACAATACTGGCGTCTTTTGATCGGGGAAAACTCCTTGCTTGGAAAAATTTTCAAAGGCAAGTATTACCCTCAAAGCTCCATTGCCGAGAGCTCCCTTGGTTTCACTCCAAGTTATGCTTGGAAGAGCATCTTGAGTGCTAGAGAGCTCATCAACCATGGTGCTAAATGGAGTATTGGGAATGGAGAGAAAGTGGTGACCTGCACTGACAGTGGGCTCCTAAGTAATCCGGGTTTTAATATTCTTAGGCCTGTGAGAGGTATTGATAAAGAAACTAGAGTAAAGAATTTCATTGACGGGGATTTGAACATTTGGAAGAAGGAGTTGATTGCTGCCTGTTTCGATCCCGTGGAAGCCAAGAAAATTATCAACATTCCTTTCTCCTTTAGGGATCATGAGGATTGTATCATATGGCACCACAAAAGAAATGATGATTACTCTATTCGATCAGCTTAGCACATTTATATGCAAATCAAAGGAGCAAAAGTCTCAGGCCCCTCGAGTCTGTCTTTTCAAGTTTTTTTAAGGATATTTGGAGGTCCATTGTGGCAGATTGTCGTTTACTGCTTAGTCATTTTCAATTTAGTGTTATTATGTTTTTATGTAGAGTTTTTAACATTGATGCCCATAACCTTGTTGGTTTGGGAAAGTTGTATGGTTCTAGGACTTGGATTGGTGGTTACCCTGCTGTAGATTATGATGTCTTTAATTCCTCAATTGTTTCTTTTTAATGAGTTATATTTCTCGTAAAAAAAAAGATATAACCTCTTTTATGCAATAACATAAATATATTGGCATATGCAATAACATAAATATATTGGCAATTTTGTAGCAAGCAGAAATAAGACTTTTGCTATCATGTGCTGCTTCTTGTAGTATCACTTCAACACTATACTCTACCAATTGCAAGACACACGTGATTTATCGTGACTAATATTAGAAGATATGAAAATGTTTTTCATTATCTCATACTTCTTCATTTAGTATTATGAGACAAAAGTGACAATTGGATCCATTAATATTTAAAGGGATGTTCATTACATTCTATATATTTTTCACAAACTATATAAAAATTTGAAATAACAATGTTTGAATGTTATCTTTCAAATGCACCAATTACAATCTTGCACATTTTACTTCATTTAGTAAAAATCAAAAGAGTGTGCCTGAAATATAAAATTTGGACACACAATGTCCAAAGTTTAATTTCTGAAGCATCTCTTAGTATAACATGACAGAAACTTCCATCCTCCAATTCTATAACTTTAAAAAAAAGTCAAAACATCGTAAATTCTATTTGGTCATTCTCCCATCTTCATTAATTTTGTTTATCACTCTCAACTTCGTTCATTTTCTTTACCATTCTCACCCCTTAATCCAATGTATTTCACTTTCACCTTACATTCTATTATTTCCATTCCAATCATTCCTCACACTCGGTTGTTAAATTTGACGAACAAACGATAACCCTTACATAAATTATCTTAATTAATAACATTATATCTAATTAGTAATATTTCATCATCTTCTTTTCACTTTTAATTTAATAAATTTATCTTCGTTACATTCCTTATATACTTGGTTTGTTAGATTTAGAATTTTTTTTAGATTTGTAAATTTGGTCTCACGTTTCTATGTTCCACAAGGGTATTCAATTGATTCAGTTGTATGTTCCATAAGGTGTGTTTATAGAACGATTCAAAGACAATTAATTCTAACCTCAATTGTTTCTCAGATTTTAATCACCAGTTCAACTCTATTAGGCACCAATTCTAATAAAACTCAGGCTTACGTAATAAATCAATACCAATTGAATAAACGATAAACTTCGCTAGAATTGAAATACCTAAGCATACAATTCCTATGAAAATTAAATACAATTAGTAAGGGAGATAAGTGACACCAATATTTATAGTGCTTCGACGATCATCCTCGCTTTTCCTACATGAATTGTGCAATGGTTTCCTATTGGAACCTGCATTGTTCATTTTTATTTGATAAATGTTTTCAAGAGTTCATACAATCATCAATCCACAATAATGTTGAGAATTATAAAGCTCCTATCAGGATCTTGAATTGTATACAACGTAATGTCCAACTCTTCTGCATAATCTTTACTCGACTAACGCTTCTCGAATATTCCAATATCATCAATTTGCTTCAAGCTTTCGTGTGTAGAAATCAACCCATTAATCCTACTGATTCCTTAAGCGATGAATTGTCCAAAGATTTAAGAAGAATCTCCTTCTTTTCACTGGAATTTCTAAGCACAAATGACAATAACCTCAATCTTGCAAACTACCTTAATATCTCAACCAAAATTTCAAGAACGATTAGTTTCAAGAGCGTGTCTTCTTTAATCAATTACAAATCTCTCGTTATCAAAATCTGGAATCAAATTGAAGTTGAATATGTAAGAATTTCATTGCAAGAACTTTGAACTTTAAAAAAATGGGTATTGATTTTTTTTTTACAGAAACTCACAAAATGACTATGAATTTGTTGATTTTTTACATGAAAAATAATGAAAAAAATGTTATTTATGTGCTTGACATTAAGCACAAAATATGGTTGAAAAGTTGTTTAGATTCAAATCAATAGCACTTTGTTATTTAAATCAACTAAACAAGTGAAGTGGAATAAAAGAAAAACAAAGTTTTGCCATATTTCAGTTTATTTGAATCAAAAGCAAAGTCTCTTTGAAATCGAAGACCCAATACTTCGTATCAATAGAGTCGGGCCAACGGACAAATATGGAAAAAAATTCTGATTCGAATCAGATGTAAAGTCTGATTCGAATTAATTCTAGCAGAGGTGACCCATAGTTGGTTAATTTGAATCATGAGTAAAATTTGTTTTTAATCAAATTTTTTGAAAATTTCTGGTTTGCCTATGTCCAAAGTGATTCCAATTAGGATATGTGCTGGATTCGAATCAAACACCTAAAATCTCAAATTTTCAAAAAACTTTGAGATTTTTCTTTGCACTTAACTTAAATCAATAACATATATGACCTTATTCTACTGACTCATGCAATTGATTAAAAACATCTTGATCAAGTTCAAATCTAACCAATGGTTCTCGTGCTTGAAATTTTATGTTTTATTTAGAACTAAAAAGGCGTCTTTATTTTTTAAAGTTTTTACGTCAGATATGTTCCATCGGTTTTAAAAAAATTGAGATAAAAACTTTGTAACCAATTTTTTATTCCTTTGGATTTAATGTTAAGTCTCATTCACTTTTTGCGTCCTAGCTAGCGAACGAAACTGGAACACTATTCTTCTCCAGCGAACAAAACTAAAACAACATTATTCTTCAAGGAGGAAAGAATTTCGAACCTCAAACCAACACTTTTCTTTGAGTCTCTCATCACATTTCCAGTATGTACAAATTCTCTATTACTGTTGTTGTTGTTATTATTATTATTGTTGTTGTTGTTATTATTATTATTATTGTTGTTGTTGTTGTTGTTATTGTTGTTGGTATTGTGGTCGTCGTTGATGTTATTATCGTTCTTGTTGTTGTTATTATTATGGTTTTTAAGACATATACTGATCAATTTTGTTGGTTGTGTAATGTTTTTATTTTATTTTCAGAAGTTATATGTGATTTTGGATCGTAGTTGAATGAAAGCCAATAGATTAAATAAAGAGTATGAGAATGACGTGATTTAATTTCTTGAATTCACGGAAAAAAATATTCCTAACGATAATGGGATTTTTTGGCGTCCTTGTAAAATGTACCGAAATATGCAAAAACATCCAAGTGTTATTATATTCAATCATTTAGGTTGTGATGAAATTGTTCAAATTTATACGAAATAGGTATGACATTGTGAAGTAAAAAAAAAAGACCTCTATCACATACATTTGAAGATGATGATGAATTTTATGAATGATACTCTAAAAGACATGATTTGTGATATTGGAGTAGATACTTTCAAGAAAGTTAATGTAGCAGATACTTTGCAAAGATACATGAAAGATTTGTTGTATCCAGGGTGCAAAAGTTTTACAAGACTGTCAGTTGTATTAAGACTATTTAATCTTAAGGCAAGATGTGGGTGGACGAATAAAAGTTTCACTTCATTTCTTGAATTATTGAAAGAAATGGTTCTAGAAGGTAACACGTTACGAAATCGTAGTTATGAGGCCAAGAAGATATTATATCCAATGGGTTTGTACTATGTCAAAATACATAAATGCCGTAACAATTGAATATTATATAGGAAAAGGTATGAAAACTTGAAGGAGTGTCTAAGGTGTGGGGAGTCACGCTACATGCAGAAGGAAAAATAGTGATTAAGATGATGATGGTGTAACTAGAAAGGGTGTTCCTTTCAAGGTGATGTGGTACCTACTGATAATTCAAAGGTTCAAGAGATTGTTTGATAATGTAAATAACGTAAAGAATACTAGATAGCATGCATATGAAAGAGTGTATGGTGGAAGAATCGCCATGTAGCTTATTAGTTGTAATGGAAGAAAATTGATTCCTTGTTTCCAAATTTTTCCCTTGAACTGAGGAACCTTAGGCTTGGACTTGCACCGACGGAATGAACCCTTTTGTTAATTTTAGTACTAACTATATGTCATGGCTTACTATTCTCATAATTTACAATCTATCTCCATAGTTGTGCATGAAACACAAATATGTAATGTTGTCAATGATGATTTTGGGTCCAAAACAACCAGGGAATGAGATAAATGTCTATTTAACGCAATTGATTAAAGATTTAAGACTTTTGTGGGAGCAAGGCATTGATTTTAATGGTGTGTACACGGGTGATAACATTAAGATATGTGTCATGTTATTTTGAGCAATCCATGACTTTTATGCATACGATAATTTGTATGTCAAAGAAAGCATGTCCTATATGTGAATTTGGTACATGCCACCACCAATTACAAAATAGAAAAAGATTGTTCATCTTGGGCATTAAATACTTTTAAGACTGAATCATCCATACCATAGATTTCGAAAGGCTTTTAATAGAGAGCAAGATTTTGATATCGCTCCAAAACCCTTAACCAGGGAGGAAGTTTATAAAAGGACAACCAAACATTAATGTTGTCTTTGGAAATAAATACAAAGGTCCTGTGGATAAAAATATTTGGAAAAATAGGTCGGTGTTCTTTGATCTTCCACATTGGTCTAGTCTTGATGTAAGACATTGTCTTGATGTGACGCATGTGGAGAAAAGTGTATGTGATAGTTTGATTGAAACACTTCTCAACATCAAAGGCAATACAAAAGATACTAAGAAATTCCATGAAGATATTAGGTGATAGGTATAAGACAAGAGTTATCCCCAAAAGAAATAAGAAATAGAACATATTTGCCCCCAACTTGTCACACTCTGTCTAAAAATGAAAAAAAAAATTTGCGAATGTTTGCAGGGTATCAAAGTTCCCCAGGGTACTCATCAAATATGAAGAAACTTGTGTCAATGAAAGATCTCAAATTAGTTGGCTTAAAATTTCATGATTGTCATGTCTTAATGCAACAACTTCTACCAATAGCTATCCGTGGAATTCTAACAAAAAATGCTAGGGTAACCATAACTAAATTGTGCTTATTATTCAATGTTATACATATGAATGTCAATGATCCTAGAAATTTAGACGAGTTGGAACATGAGGCTGCAATTATCTTGTGTCAATTAGAGATGTTTTTCCCTCCATAATTCTTTGACATTATGGTTCACTTAGTTTCTCATCTAGTAAGGGAGATTATAATTTATGGTCCAATTTATTTATGGTGGATGTATCTGGTAGCACGATACATGAAGATCTTTAAATGGTATACAAAGAATCATCATCATCCATAGGCTTCGATTGTTGAACGGTACATCATAGAAGAAGCTATTGAATTTTGTACAAACTATTTGTCATAAGCAAACTCTATAGGAATTTCTGAGTCTCTTCATGATGGAAGATATAATGCTAGAGATACTCAAGGTTTAAATGTTAAAAGTTTTGGCCAAGATGTAGTTCTTCAATCACATTTATATATGTTGAATAACATGGATGAAGTTAAACCTTACTTGATAGCTCAAAAAAGTCTTATAAAAGAAAAATTCCCCCGAATGAATGAAAGATGGTTGCTGACAAAGCATAACAAAACTTTCCTAAATTTGGTTTAACGAAAGTGTTTCTAAAGAGAGTGGTGCATCAGAGATAATTAAATGGTTATCATGTATGCCTAAATTTAATGTAATTACTTGGAGTACATTCAACATTACTAAATTTTCATTTTATACAAAATCAAAGGATGATCGTGGTGCTTTGAAAAATAGTGGGGTTATGGTTGAAACTAAATCCATGTACTTATCTAGTTCTAAAGATAACAATCATGTACTAGCATATAGAGCGTACTTTGGGGTCATTGAGGAGATTTTGGTGATTGATTATGTTATTTTTAAATTTCCTTTATTTAAATGCAAGTGGGTTGACAGTAATACCGCTGTAGAAACCAATGAATTAGGATTCACATAGATTGATCTTTGAAAGGCAACTTATAAGAACGAGCCATTCGTCATGGCAACCCAAGTAAAATAAGTTTTTTATGTCACTGATCCTTCTAACACTAGATGGTCAATTGTTTTTAATGAAAAATATCTTCTAATAGTACTGATGAAAATCAATATTTTACCTATGACCCCCCTTTTTTTGCAATACTTGTATGTCATTCATCTCAAGAAAATGATTCAGATGATGTGCATGTTATCCGTCGTGATCATAAATAGGGATTATAGTAAAACTAATAAGTAAATGTTTTATATTACTTAGTAATTTATAATTATTAATTTTACTCATTTTTATTTCTTTTACTAAAGATTTAATGTTGTTCTTGATTATCCTAATTGGTTTCAAATGTTGTTCAAATTATATGTGCTTAACGACCAGTAACAAATCTTAGCATAGAAATTTTGGACAACCTACAAGACTTTCCATTTTGGTTATTGCTTTTATTGATTAATCATTGATTTTAGTTTTGTTGTAAAATTATAAGGTGTGTGCCATTTTGGCTTTGCATTTAGTGAAAATAATGAATATTTGTGGTACAATGTTTCTGTTTGAGAAATTGACAAGATGTACAAATTTGTGTTTTAAAAATATGTAAAATATGGTTCTATATTCTGTGACATGGTTTTGTAATACTGGTACAAATGAAAGTATAAAAATAATATAACCTTACCACTCAATTTTTACTTATAACCGAGGTAAAAATATTGGGTTATTACCTCGCTTTACACAAATTGAGATTTAATATTGGGCGCGTCATCCATTTCTGAAAATAATAAAAAGGTAAGTGATGGGGATCGAACCCATGTGCAGATAACTTTACCCATCGGTTATTTAGAAATCGATGGGTAAAATGTCCATTTTTCATGACGCTCTTTGTTACCTCGCTTCTGTAGTCGATGTTAAAGGCATCGCATTTCACGACCGAGGTCAAATGTGTTTTTTTGTAGTAGTGAAAGCATATTACTTACCAATGGTTATACATGAGAACAAACGATGACAAAATCTAGCTCTAGAAAGTTTTCTCACTGTTAACACCTAAATCTCAATTTATTTTATGTCATTTACTTTTATACAAAATGTACAATAATTGAGATGAAAAATTTTCTCACACGTTAATAATGAGATACTTTCACATGCGATAATGATAATTTGCAAAAAGAAACACCCACAAAAGTTGAAAATTGAGAGAGTTATGATCTTTGGAAGTTAGGCAAATAACACTTGAATTTAGGTCAAATTTCACTAAGTCAACAAAGTAACCTCTAATGTTTCCAAACTTTTGATGATCTTCCAAACATGATTGGCTCTTGACTTGTAAATAGATCTTGTAAAGGATGTCAAGAAGAGTCATTTGCCTAATAAAGCACTAAAAAATGTTGAAAATGGGTGAGTTGTGATATTTTGAACTTGGACTTGAAATGTTGACTTTTTAGGTCAAAGTACTTTGAATGATCTTGCAACCTTTGAACTTTTCTTGCATTTCAAGGAACTTTGATGCATATATGAACTTAAAATTATGTATTATTGAATGTAATTTGATGAAACTTGCAATAGCTTGAGGAAACTTGTCGATGAAGGCATGAAAATAAACACACGAACCTTTGAAATTTCTTGAGAAACAAGTTATCAAACTTTGAAATATCTTTGATCAAATGAAGTTGAATGATGCTTGAGACCCTATGCTTTGAGATTAGAGGTCATGCTTTGATGAATAGCCTTTGAAAATCAATGGTTGACCATACTTTAACTTGAGAAACCCAAACCCTAGCTGAGGAGATAATCACTTGATGCTTTTTGTTCCAAACCCTACCTTGCAAAAGAAACAAAAGGGACAAGGCATATTTTTTTGTATTTTGATTAATGGTTAGTGAATTATAAAACATATAAATACAAAAATTTAAAAAGTTATACAAAGAGGTGTTTTATGATCTTTGAAAATGCAAGCCCAAAGATGAGATGGTTAGGAGACAACCAAGTTTGTGATCTTGATGCATTGCAAAGATGTAAATGAGGTGAGATCTTAGGGGTAAAAATCAAGGTATGACACTGAGATGAAAATGTACATAT
Source organism: Lathyrus sativus (assembly GCA_963859935.3). NCBI lineage: Eukaryota > Viridiplantae > Streptophyta > Magnoliopsida > Fabales > Fabaceae > Lathyrus > Lathyrus sativus. The sequence goes on from OZ012739.1 coordinate 428,873,800, forward strand.
AGACATAGAGGATAAGGTCCGATATGCACAAATACTAGGTGTCATAGTTTTGACATCATTCAAAATATTCCTAAAATGAAACTGCACTCACAACTTTGATCTTCTTTACGGCGGTGCAAGGTGAATCTACATGGTTAGCACTCCAACGCCCAAGTTATTTCAATATTCAAGATGAGTATATGAAAGTGGAGATCATAGATTGTACATTGGTCTTAATGTAGGAACTAATTTATACCTTGGGTCAAGTGAAATGGATTTGAGATGGATTGAGCCTTGGTCCATTAGGCCTTTCGCCGGTCCAAAACTATTCATAAAAGAAGCTTGTTTTTTTTCAAGTTATTGATTTATAAATATCAAAAAAAAAATTTCATTAATGTATAAATATAAATAAATTATGTCATTAGAGATTGAATCTTGAACTAATAAGTTACATCCATTTAACTCAACTAACATACTTGAATTATCTCACATATCCCAAAAATTACGGGTGTAATCGACTCATTTTGGATCGGGTTTTAGTGAAAAAAATGTCTCAATTGGCGATATCTCTATCGGTTTAGTTTCAAACAACTTATAAGTTGTATTTAATCCATACAAAGCGGTAAAAAAGTAAAACACAACAATAACAAAAAATGTTGCAATATATATATATATATATATATATATATATATATATATATATATATATATATATATATATATATATATATATATATATATATATATATATATATATATATATATATATATATATATATATATATATATATATATATATATATATATATATATATATATATATATATATATATATATATATATATATATATATATATATATATATATATATATATATATATATATAAACATGTTATATATATAAACATGTTTCACAACTCAAACACACATCAAAACTATTCTGAACATGACTAGAAAGAATTTTCTTGAAGAAGAAGCAAATAAGATATAGAAAAAGATATGAAAACTAACTAAGAGAACTTAAAACACGAAGTAGACGACCATGCATTACTATAAATAATGTATTTCATGACAAATCTTTCACCTCACCCAACAAAAAGCTGAGGTATAATGCCAATGCATATTATATTTTACTTTTTTCTTTAAATAATACACATTTTCCCTCTATTTCTAAATATAACCTAGAGGAATAATAATTCAGGACATGCTTCAAATCTCAACTAATGCAGTTTATATTTTTACTTCTTTAAAAGTTGTGCCTTTATTTTTATTTTATTTTTTATTTTTAAATTAATAATCTATTCCTTCGGTTTTCTTCAATAAACGAGGAAATAGATAATCACATTTTACTATAAATGCACTCATTAATCAGATTTTGCCCTAAACCTAACTCATATGTAGCCGCCCCAAATTTGTACGCGTCATCTTTGGGAAGGATTGAAGGTGAGATAATACTTAGAAGGGGGGGGGGGGGTTGAATAAGTATGAAAGATTAAAAAAACTTAGAATAAAAACACAATTATTTTTATCCTGGTTCGTTGAACTCAACTACTCCAGTCCACCCTTCCTAGAGTGATTTGCCTTTCTCAACAAGGACTTAATCCACTATTTAATCAAACAGATTACAATAGTAACACCTAAGAACAACTGTTCTTAGTCTTCTTAAGAGCTACTAATTCCAACTGAATCCTCTTAAGGAAATCCTTTACAATCAATGTAAATCTAATACAAGAGTATGAATGCTTCTAAAAAACTTTTATCACAACAGTGATATTTCTCTTAAGTTTAAGTACAAATAATTCTAAGAATGAATATGAGAATATGAGAGCTTGAATGTTTCAATTTCTTTTCAGCAAAATGTCTAACTGAAGAATTTGGTGGAGTCTTCCTTTTATAGGCAGCTGATCCAAGGAAGCTGAACGTTGAGAAGAGTGTCCCAAAAAGGTCCGAGTCTTTTTGTCTTCACATCAAGTGACCTTTCCTAGAAGTAGAAAGCACAGAAAAACCATTTTTGTCTGTGTTCTTGTGTCTAGCACCAATGAGGAAAAAGACATTTGATTTACTCCAACGGATATAATCTTTGAATATTTCTTCTTCAGTTTTCAGCAAGTTCATCAGAATCTGATTGAGTCAGAGTCTTCTAATGATGTTCAAAACTTTGATGTATCAGAGTCTTCTGCAGCATGTGTGCTTTTAGCGTGTTGATCATCAGAGCATATTTAACATAGAACTTCAGTACTGGCAGCTTTAGTACTTTCAGAAACTTCTGTAGAAACTATGCTTTGAGAAACTCTTCATACAATATTCTTCTTAGCTTCAGATGCTTCTGACTTGCTTCAGATGCTTCTGCTTGCTTCAGATTCTTCTGGAGCTTCTTGCTTCAGATCCTTCTGGAGACTACGCTCAGGATCTTCTGTAAACAGCAATCAGAATCTTCTAAAGAATGCACCTGGCGCTTCAGAGTCTAGATAACTTCTTGTATACAATTCAGATTTGCTTCTGGAGTGTTAATTTCATTTCAATCTGCAGTAAAACTCTCAAGCAAATTTTAGAGTATATAACTCTTAAATACAAAATTTCCTAACAGTTATCATCAAAACAAAGAGATATTATTAAGAACCAATATGTGTTCTAACAATCTCCCCCTTTTTGATGATGACAAAAAGTATCAGAAATTTTGTTTAACTGAACATATTAGAATTATAACTCCCCCTGAGATGATGAATCTCCCCCTGAGTTAAATACAAATAAGGAATAGAAACTTCCCTTTTGTCTTTGAGTAATCTTCAGAGTTAGATCTTGTTTGTTCTTATAACATTTGAAGGTCAGAATGTCTTGCAGATTTAAGATTCAGAGTTTGATAACAGTCAAATGGTCTGATAGACTCAGAGTTTCTTTTATAGAATGTACTTATCAAATGTTCTGAAATAGTCAGATTAAATGTTAGATAGAATAAATACGTCTGAAGTTTCATTCTGGTGAAGTTATACTAAACAGTTCAGATCTATATTTTCTCCCTTTTTTTTGTCATAAGCAAAAAGTAAAAAACTTTTAAAAACGACAATTAAAAGGAAACAGTAAATAAGATATCTCAATGGAGAAAACTTTGATTCATTCAAAAGATCAGATCAAGAGTACAAAGGCAAACATCAGAAGATATAGCAATAAATTACAGATGCAAACAACAGATGCAAAAACATTAGAATGAAAAAAAAATCTAAGAGTGTTTGGACAAAAGCATCTTCAATAGATCTGTAATCTCAGAGGATGATTGCTCTTGCTTGGACATCCACTTAGCCATAGTTTCATTCTTTTCATCTTGCTTTGACATCCATTCTGTCATATCCTCAGACTTCTTATCCTGTTTTGCCATCCAGGATTTTATCTCTAACTGTCCAGCTTCCAGAGCAGCAATCTTATCTTCAAAATCTGGATGTTCTTTCTTTATCTCAGATGAAGAAGTATGATGAGGTTCTGTAGCCTGAACAGAGTCAATTTCCATTTGGTCTGTAGATTTTGGAGCATTGGAATTAGAAGGAGGGTCTACCAGAGTCATAGCCAACGGATTTTCCTCAGATGCAATGTCAGTAGATTCTATTGATGATGGAGGAACATCTAAATGAAGCAGAGGTTCAGATTTGTTGATAGTCCAGAATAGAGTTCGAGCAGCCTCAGCAAATCTGAGCTTTGCATCATCAGAACAGACTTTCTTCAGATTTGAAGCTACAGAGTTGAATCTGTTTATGAATCCATTCCAAATGATGTCAGATTCTTTGGCATCCATTGTTGCTGAGCATTTCTTCTGAACAGTACCTAAATACATCTGTATTTCTTGCAAAAAAGTTTGAAATAAATGATTAACATTAATTCTGGGCTTTGGACGTAACAAAGTTTCCAGAGTTACAGGTTTAGGTTGGAGAGTTGGTGGAAAAAGAGATTTCTGAATAGAGATCAGAGGAGGAGGATAATATGGAATGAAGGGTATCTCAAGAGCTTTTTCTTTTGATCTGATTAAAGCATTTAACAAATGAGGTTTTGCTCTTCTGTGAAGGGTAACTGCATCAAAAGTTTCATTTGAGTAGGGTTTGAAAGCAGATTTTGGTGGCGCATTAGATGCAACAGTGTTATCAGATGTAATTGGCAGAGCTGAAGCAACAGATTTATCAGATTTTGCAGAACATGATATGGTTGCTAAAGATTCTACATCTAACATAGATTTTATGTAATCAAGAATCAAAGATGGAAGGGTCATGGTTAGTTTTGGTTTCAGAGGGTTGATGGGATCAGAAGGTTCAATTCTGTCATAAAAATCTTTTAGTTTGAAACCATAGGCCAAATTATGAAACAGAGAGGATACTTGGGCACAAGATATAGAAGATCTTGGGTTTGAATTGGGGATTAGAATCTCAGATGATGGTCTGGGTGTGAGAATAGGATCTGGAATGGGAGCTTTTGAAGGTATGATGGGTTCTGGTTGGTTTACCTCAGAGTATTTTTTAGATGGAGAGATTAGAAAATCTGGGTGGAGGTCTGATTCTGAGGAGTTAGAAGATGTGGTTGGTGTACATGAGGTAGAAGATACTTGAAACACAGTTTTTAAAGGTGTGATATCAAGAACATCTGTCTCAGGGATGTGAGGTTCAGAAGTATTGGTTTGTTCTGAAGGAACGTCAGATGGTTTGGATGGTTGTTCTGAGATGGGTGAATCAGATGGAATGGTGATTGGTTCTGATGAAATGGGAGCAGAAGTTACTTTTGTAGGTTCAGAAGTAACAGGTGCAATGGGTTCAGATGATTTTGATGGTGGTTGATTTTCAGAGGCTTTTTCTGGTTGAGATTCTTGTTGTTTTTCTGGTTGTTCAGATGATTGTTGTTGTACAGATTGTTGTGGTTGTTGTTCTATAGGTTGTTGTTCTGTAGGTTGTGTTTGTGGAACAAACTATTTGATATGGATTTTTGGTTGAGATGATATGGGGATAGATACTGGTGGTGTTTGAGTGATTTTTGTTGTTGTTGTTGTTGGAATAGAAGTTTGTTTTTGTGGTGATTTAGAACTGGGAGCAGTAACAGAAGTAGTTTGTGTTGATGGTGGTTTTGGAACAGACTTAATATTTGAATCATTTATAACAATATTTGCAGAAGATACAAAAGATTTAGTACCTTTTATTTTGATCCTCTTGGCTGGTACAGAAGCAGCGTCTTCAGATTCTTTTCTCTTCAAGAGCTTCTTTGGCTTCTCAGCAATCTTGACCTTCTTTTGAGCAGGTGCAGAGTCTACTACTGGCTGAGTCCTTTTCCTCTGTAGTTGTGCTGCTTCTTCTTCTTCTGCATTGGGTAGAGGTTGTCTTGCTAGCTGAATCACGTTTGCAGGAACAGGCTTTCCTTCCTTCTTGCATTCATCAATGTACATAACAACTATGTGTCTTGGCTCTTCAGCAAAGAATAGGGGAAAGTCATCTACAGGCACCCTCTTCTGACTGAGTTCAGATACATTCAGCTTCTTGGGAGCTGTTGTGAGTTCATCAACTATCTTAAGTCTCTGAAGACTTTTAGCATTCAGAGGCTTTCCCATTATGAATTCCAGTTCTTCTGTAACTCCAGCAGCGTACAGAGCTGAGACCAAACCATTCTCAGTTAGAAGATCTGAGATCAACCTTCCAAAGGGGATCCAGGTTCTGATCTTCTGTCTTTTCTCCTTCACATACTCTCTAGATGCATTTATATGGTTCCACAGATGCATAAAAAGAATGTATGGAAGATCTACCTTTGTTCTCTGACTGAGGCAATACATGAAATAGAGCTGTTCATTATTGACATAGTCTGGAGAATTAGTTGACTTCCTATGGTGGATGCATCCCATGAAGATCTTGGCCCAGATCTTGTAGTCAGGCTTCAGATCCTTGAATTTGTTAGAAGCTTGACCAGCAGTCATTACTTCTTCATATACCTCATCCATGTCCACACGCCCAGCTGGCAAGTGGGAAACACTATCTGTTTCTTCATATCCAATTAATTTTCTTATCAGATCTTCTGTGATAATGATCTCTTTTCCCAGTACAGAAGATAAGATGAACTTGGGGTAAACTGATGCATGGATCCAGAATTCTTTCACAAGGAGGGGGTAAACTGGTCCAAAGAGACTATCAAAATACTTAACCCATCCTTGAGCTCCAATGATGGAATGAAACTCAAACCCATTTTCTGCAAGAGAGTCAAACTCAACCATGGATTCACATAGAACTTCCAATTTGTCAACAGGGGTTAAAAGAGTTCTTTTAGGAGGAGAGTAGGGAGCAACACCCATGTTAGCAGAAGTTACTGCAGCCATTGAAGATTGGAATTGAGCAGCTGTTGATGATGAAGTTGCCATTGAAGAATGCTTTGTCAAACGCTTAGGTTTAGGGTTTTTATGCAAAGCAAAGAGAAGATGAAAATGCATATAATTTTCTGAGAGTGTGAAAAGTGTGAAAGTGAATACAAGTCATGTATTTATACTAAAACACTTAGGCATATCAACAGTCAGAAATTTGCACGTTTTAACAAGCAATAAATGAAAAGAATAATAATCATTTCAAACATTAATTGCTTCTGACAATTTGGGGGGAAAATCAAGATTTTCACTATTCAAACTTCACCTCAAACGTCTCTTCAGTTATGTACACGCCACCTCTTCAGATTTTGTGTGACACGTGTTTGCTTGCATGTGTTCTGAATTCTCTTAAGAAATGAAACGTTAGCCAACATTCAGATCTTCTAAAGATTGTTAGTTCAGATTTTCACAAAAGAAATATTGATCAGAATAAAATAAGCAATCAGAAGAAATACTTCAGAGCATTAAGCATATTTGCATCTGTAAAAAATTTCTTCTGATAAATATCATTCTGGACAAAAATCCATACCAATATTTTTCAGAATAAATTTGAATCTATCTTCAACAAGGGGTTTTGTAAAAATATCTGCCCATTGATGATCTGTATCAACAAAGGCTGAATTTATGATTCCCTTCTGAACATAGTCTCTGATGAAATGATGCTTAATTTCTATATGTTTTGCCTTAGAATGTAAAATGGGATTCTTGGACAAACATATAGCAGAAGTATTATCACAAAAGATAGAAATGTTACTTTCAAAAATTTGATAATCTTCTAGTTGACTTTTCATCCAGAGCATCTGCGTGCTACATCCAGCAGCAGCAATGTATTCAGCCTCTGTGGTTGAAAGTGCAATTGTGGGTTGCTTCTTGTTGTACCAGGAGATTAGGTTTCTTCCTAGAAATTGACAACTTCCAGAAGTACTTTTTCTTTCCACTCTGTCTCCAGCGTAGTCAGCATCACAGAATCCAACTAATTTGAAATCATTAGATTTTCTGTAACACAGACCCATATTAGAAGTACCTTTCAAATACCTTAGAATCCTCTTGACAGCTGTCAAGTGTGATTCTCTAGGATCTGATTGGAATCTAGCACACAGACAAACACCGAACAATATGTCAGGTCTAGAAGCAGTAAGATAAAGAAGATAGCCAATCATACCTCTGTAGAGCTTCTGGTCTACTTTCTTACTTACCTCTTCCTTGCCAAGTGAGCTAGTAGGATGCATGGGAGTTTTTGCCAGCTTACTATCAGACATGTTAAATTTCTTCAGAAGTTCTTTAACATATTTTGTCTGATGTATGTAAGTGCACTCTGGAGTTTGATTAACTTGGATTCCTAGAAAGAATCTGAGTTCTCCCATCATGCTCATTTCAAATTCTGCCTGCATACATGTAGCAAACTCCTTTCCAAGCATAATATTTGTTGATCCAAAAATAATATCATCTACATAAATTTGGAAAATTAGAAGATCTTTCTTAATTGATTTACAAAAGAGTGTTGTATCCACTTTGCCTCTGATGAAATTCTTCTCCAGAAGAAAATTGCTCAATCTCTCATACCAAGCTCTGGGAGCTTGTTTTAAACCATATAGAGATTTCTTTAATTTGAAAACATGATCTGGAAATTTTTCATTTTCAAAACCAGGAGGTTGGTGGACATAAACTTCTTCTATAATACCATTAAGAAAGGCACTTTTAACATCCATCTGATACAGAGTGATGTTATTTTGTGCAGCAAATGAAATAAGAAGGCGTATAGATTCTAACCTTGCCACTGGAGCATATGTCTCAGTGTAATCAATACCTTCTTGTTGACTGTACCCTTGAGCAACCAGTCTTGCCTTATTCCTTTCAACTTTTCCTTTCTCATTTAGCTTATTTCTGAAGACCCATTTTGTACCAATTATATTGAATCCTTGAGGTCTTTGAACTAGATCCCATACATCATTTTTGGTGAATTGATTTAGCTCTTCTTGCATGGCAATAATCCAATCATTGTCTTGCAGAGCTTCATCTACAGAAGATGGTTCAATTTCTGACACCAGTCCAAATAGTGATGCTTCAGATGATCTTAGAAAGGATCTTGTTCTGATGGGATCATCTTTCTTTCCAATAATAACATCCTCTGGATGAGAAGCTTTAATTCTGGATGATGATCCTCTAATAGTTGATTCTTCAGAAATATTTAGATTATTCATCTGAGAAGTTAAAGGAGTAGCATCTGGCGTTGCTTCTGGTTCCTTCACTTGAATTTTGTCTGCTTCTGGAACTTCAGAGTCAATGAAGACTACTTCCCTATCTGCAGAGTTATCAAACTGCTTTGGCTTTTCAGAGCCAAGCTTATCATCAAATCTGACATGAATGGATTCTTCCATAATCTGTGTCTCAGTGTTGTATACTCTGTAGCCTTTAGAGCGTTCAGAATATCCAAGCATGAAACACTTTTGTGCTTTGGGATCAAACTTGCTCAGATTTTCCTTAGTGTTTAATATATAGCAAATACATCCAAAAGGATGAAAATATGAAATGTTGGGATTTTTGTTCTTCCACAGTTCATAAGGAGTCTTCTTCAGAAGAGGTCTTACAGACACTCTGTTCTGAATATAACATGTTGTGTTGATTGCTTCTGCCCAAAAGTGTTTTGCCAGATTTGTCTCATTGATCATGGTTCTGGCCATTTCTTGCAGAGTTATGTTTTTCCTCTCTACAACCCCATTTTGTTGTGGAGTTCTAGGACAGGAAAAATCATGAGCAATGCCATTTTCAGAAAAATATTTTTCAAAATATTTATTTTCAAATTCACCACCATGATCACTTCTGACTTTTATAATTTTGAAATCCTTTTCATTCTGGACTTGCTTGCAGAAGTCAAAGAACACAGAATGTGACTCATCCTTGTGTTTTAAGAACTTTACCCATGTCCATCTACTATAGTCATCAACAATGACTAATCCATACTTCTTGCCTCTGATGGATGCAGTTTTCACTGGTCCAAATAGATCAATATGAATTAGTTCTAGTGGTTTGGAAGTAGAAACAACATTTTTGATTTAAAAGATGTTTTTGAAAACTTCCCCTTTTGGCATGCTTCACAAAGAGCATCTGAAGTGTACTTCAGATTAGGGAGTCCTCTGACAAGATTAAGTTTATTAATCTGAGATATACGTCTCATATTAATATGGCCCAATCTTCTGTGCCAGACCCATTGCTCTTCATTAACAGACAAGAGGCATTTAACATTTTGAACTTTAAGTTCTGAAAGATTTATTTTATAAATGTTGTTTTTCCTCTTACCACTAAATAGGATAGAGCCATCCTTTTGACTAATAGCTTTACAACATTTTTGATTAAAGGTGATATCATAACCATTGTCACTTAATTGACTTATGGACAATAAGTTATGCTTCAACCCTTCAACAAGTAAAACATTAGTAATAGAGGGAAGTTTACCATTTCCAATAGTGCCAGATCCAATGATCTTTCCCTTTTGGTTCCCTCCAAACTTCACATCACCTCCAGATCTAAGTTCCAGGCTTTGGAACATAGACTTTTCTCCTGTCATGTGCCGTGAGCATCCAGAGTCTAGGTACCATGATTGGCGTCCTGGCCTTGCTGCTAAGAACATCTGCAACAGGAATTATTTTGTTTTTAGGTACCCAGATCTTCTTGGGTCCTTTGGGGTTAGTTGGTTTGTAGGTTTGTCTAAACTTCTGTTTTTCAACATAATGTTTATTCTGACTTGCCTTGGGTTTAAACACATAAGTACTCTTCTCAGAGCTTGTGTGTTTAATTTCATTTAAGTGACCAAATTTAAATTGAGAATACAGAGGTGTCTTCTTGATGAAAAGTTTGTCAACAGATTTTGGATTACTTCCAGATGAAGATTCATATCCAATACCTCTTCTATTGTTCCCACTAACACCATAGATCATAGAAGCCATCTTGCTTCTGTCTATGCTCTTAGTAAGGAATCTCTGAAAGCTAGAGTCATATTTTTCTAAAATGTTTTCACATGACTTAGTCTCAGATTCAGATTCTTGTTGAGTTATTTCAAAGTCATTTTTGATTTTCAAATTAATTTCTTTTTGCTCAACAAGTTCTGTCTTCAGAAGATCAATCTCAGATTCAAGATTGCTTTTCAGCTTCTTGTATTTGAGTTTGATATTGTTATAACTTTTAAGAACTTCTGTTAAAACTTTTATAAGTTCTTCTTTGGTAAGTTTAGCCATTACCTCTTCAGCGTCATCATCAGATTCAGAATCTGATTCATATCCTGAGGTTCCTTCCTCTTGATCCTCTATGTTGGCCATCAGTGCAACATTAGCGCATTCTTCTTCTGATTCAGAAGATGATTCAGATTCATCTGAGTCATCCCATGTTGCCATCAGAACCTTCTTCTTTTTGTTAAACTTCTTCTTGGGTTTTTCTTTTTGAAGTTTGGGGCAATCATTCTTGTAATGCCCAGGTTCTTTGCACTCATAGCATACAACTTCTTTCTTGCCAGATCTTCTGTGCCCAGAAGATTCCTTTCTATGATCAGATCTTCTGAAGTTGTTGAACTTCTTTCCCTTGTGCTTCCAGAGTCTGTTGATCCTTCTGGACAACATGGATAATTCATCTTCTTCAGAAGAATAAGATTCTTCAGTGCTTTCTTCAATAACCTGCAAAGCTTTAGCAGATTTGTTAGATTTTAAGGCAACAGATTTACCTTTTTCTTTCTTCTGAGGTTCATCTTCCTCAAGCTCAATTTCATGGCTCCTTAGTGAGCTGATGAGTTCTTCTAAATAGATCTTGTTCATATCTTTAGCCATCTTCAAGGCAGTCACCATTGGTCTCCATCTGGTAGGTAGACTTCTGATGATTTTCTTTACATGATCTGATGTAGAGTATCCCTTGTCCAGAACTTTTAGCCCAGCTGTGAGGATCTGAAATCTAGAGAACATGGCTTCAACAGATTCAGAGTCTTCCATCTTGAAGGCCTCATACTTCTGGATTAGAGCCAGAGCTTTTGTCTCCTTGACTTGAGAGTTTCCCTCATGAGTCATTTTTAAGGATTCAAACATATCAAAAGCAGTTTCCCTGTTAGTAATTTTTTCATACTCAGTATGAGAAATTGCATTCAATAATATAGTTCTGGCCTTGTGATGATTTCTAAAATCTTTCTTCTGAGCATCTGTCATAGATTTTCTGTCTATCTTCTTGCCATTCCCATCTGTGGGATGGACATATCCATCTATGACTAGATCCCATAGATCAGCATCATATCCTAGGAAAAAACTCTCAATTCTGTCTTTCCAGTAATCAAATTTCTCCCCATCAAACATAGGGGGTTTGGTGCTGATCCTGTCCCTTTCTTCATATTTATTGTTAATGTTGGATGTAGTATTATCAGCCATTGTAACAAATAAATATATATCAAAGTATTTCTCTCTGGATCTTTACTGTCACTGTTAAGTGGTAGCACACACAGAACCGGAGCTCTGATGCCAACTGAAGGTGAAATAATACTTAGAAGGGGGGGTTGAATAAGTATGAAAGATTAAAAAAAACTTAGAATAAAAACACAATTATTTTTATCCTGGTTCGTTGAACTCAACTACTCCAGTCCACCCTTCCTAGAGTGATTTGCCTTTCTCAACAAGGACTTAATCCACTATTTAATCAAACAGATTACAATAGTAACACCTAAGAACAACTGTTCTTAGTCTTCTCAAGAGCTACTGATTCCAACTGAATCCTCTTAAGGAAATCCTTTACAATCAATGTAAATCTAATACAAGAGTATGAATGCTTCTAAAAAGCTTTTATCACAACAGTGATATTTCTCTTAAGTTTAAGTACAAATAATTCTAAGAATGAATATGAGAATATGAGAGCTTGAATGTTTCAATTTCTTTTCAGCAAAATGTCTAACTGAAGAATTTGGTGGAGTCTTCCTTTTATAGGCAGCTAATCCAAGGAAGCTGAACGTTGAGAAGAGTGTCCCAAAAAGGTCTGAGCCTTTTTGTCTTCACATCAAGTTACCTTTCCTAGAAGTAGAAAGCACAGAAAAATCATTTTTGTCTGTGTTCTTGTGTCTAGCACCAATGAGGAAAGAGACGTTTGATTTACTCCAACGGATATAATCTTTGAATATTTCTTCTTCAGTTTTCAGCAAGTTCATCAGAATCTGATTGAGTCAGAGTCTTCTAATGATGTTCAGAACTTTGTTGTATCAGAGTCTTCTGCAGCATGTGTGCTTTTAGCGTGTTGATCATCAGAGCATATTTAACACAGAACTTCAGTACTGGCAGCTTTAGTACTTTCAGAAACTTCTGTAGAAACTATGCTTTGAGAAACTCTTCATACAATATTCTTCTTAGCTTCAGATGCTTCTGACTTGCTTCAGATGCTTCTGCTTGCTTCAGATTCTTCTGGAGCTTTTTGCTTCAGATCCTTCTAGAGACTACGCTCAGGATCTTCTGTAAACAGCAATCAGAATCTTCTAAAGAATGCATCTGGCGCTTCAGAGTCTAGATAACTTCTTGTATACAATTCAGATTTTCTTCTGGAGTGTTAATTTCATTTTAATCTGCAGTAAAACTCTCAAGCAAATTTTAGAGTATATAATTCTTAAATACAAAATTTCCTAACAGTTATCATCAAAACAAAGAGATATTATTAAGAACCAATCTGTGTTCTAACAAGGATTGCAAGACAAAAAATCTTCAATATTCTTCTATCTTGAACAAGACACATTTCCTGCTATTGCAATCCATCCAACATAATGGTGTTGATGTTATTGTTGTTGTTTTGGAATAACCTTCCTAATTGTCAATCAATGCAAACACTCTATAACTTATTGTTTTTCTCAGTTGACAACATTAATAAATTTATTCCTAAACATGTTATAAAATGCAAGTAATTGTAGTACAAAAATGGTGAATGATAAAAAAAATTGAAAAGGAAACAAGACATGTTACGTTCAATTTTTTATCATTCACCATTTTTTGCAAGTAATATATCACCTCGTTTTTTATAAAACCGAAGGGAAAGTCCTTATTTTAATAACACTCAAGATATTGCCAACACATCAATCCACAAGAAACTTTATACATCCACCATTATATATCTTGTTCTCTTTCCAGTGAAAGTATTTGCCATGAAAACATTTGCTCAAAATAATGAAATCTTTTGAACAGATCTCTAGGATTGATTGCAAGTGCAGAAAAAAGTTCTCATGGTTGGAACAGTTAGCTTATAAAAAATTGGATGCATGCTATCCTTTGAACTTGAAAATAATACGCATAAAAAGTATACAAAAAAATTTGAATAACAAAAAAGATTTAATGTTCTCCAAGAATAACTTGAAAAAAAATTTTGTTCTTCAATAATCCATTGTGAAAATATGGATTTGTTTGAACAATGCATTTTAGTATTATGTGTAAACAATGTAATTAAAAAGAATAAAATAAAAAAGCATACTACCCTCGGTTTTTTAGAGGAAATGGTTGGTATGTGGCGTTTGGGATGGAACATATTTTATTATATTTTTTATTTAAAAAACACACTTTACCTCAGTTTTGAGAATAAGCAAGGGGAAATATAAACGTGTTTATTGAATTTATTCACCGTCCTTACACAAATCTTTGTCGTTCATGTAATGAGTATCAACGCTCAAGACACTACCATTAGTAATCCGTGTGAAATCAAAAAGACATTATAAACGCATTCTCTATGATGGATTTATAATGAAACATTTGACATGAAACATTTGAAACTTAAAGAAGCTTGGAAAAGTTCTCTATGATGGATTGCAAGAGTAAAAAATTATTTGAATTTAAGTTTGTGTATTTAAATAATCATTTGAACTGAATATTTATTTTATTTATATAACATTTTTTTTTGTTTTCTATCATAAACAAATTAATGTAAAATCCATAGAGAATATATTGTATCCCACATTTGATATTCTCAAAGATATCCAACATTTGTTCTTCACCGACAACAATGACGATGAATCAGATTCAAAATTTAGTATATAATGTAGTTTATAAATAATGTAGTTTGATAAACAAATTAATTTAGTTTGTAAACAATGTAATATTATGCGTAAATAATGTAGTTTGATATTATGTATAAACAATGTAATATTATGTGTAAATAATGTAGTTTGTAAAAAAATTAATTTATTAATATTCTTTGTAAACAATATAATGAGTATTTTTTTTAAAATAATTTATCTTTTCCTTCAATTTTGACCATAAACCGAGAGGTATGTGGTGCTAGTTTTGAAAATATAAAAGAGTTATTGTTGGAGATCAAACGAATGGTCATTTCAACTATCCCCTTGGTTATTCTAAAATTTGTGGGTATAATGGAGAATTTTCATGACACCCTTCGTTACCTCGCCTATGTAACCGAGTTTAACTCAACTTGGCGTCTAAGGTTAAATGTTTTTTTTGTAGTAGTGATAACAGAGCAAAATGTTGGTGGAAAGAGCAACAATTGTGATGGCTGATGAGAGTAACAGTTCTATGAGAACAAGTTTTTGTGACTCAGAGTTTCTACTTTATATGTTTGGAGTTTGGTTGTTACTTTGTGTTTTTCTAAAAGGAAGGAAGCTGAAACAAAGATGGAAAAGGGTTGGACTGGTGTAATATTTTGTCTTAATAATTGGATGAATAAAAGACCCAGTGGTAAAGACGATAATGGTAGAGAAGTTACGGTAGAGGCACTATCGAATGTTAGGAAATTTTACCCCAAACCCCTACACTTATACCCATACCCCTACACTAAAAAATATTGGACCAAAATATCCTTGTATAAATAGTTATAATTTTAGAAATTTTACACTTTCATTTCATTTGCACTTCAACACCTCCGGAACACCCTTTTTTCACATACAAACCGGAAGTCTTCCAACAAGTCATCAGGAACTACATTTCTCACCTACATATACCAGAACTCCAATAGTAAGTCTTTCGGTTTGTTGTATTTTTTCGTTTGTTCACCGGAAGACTTTATGTATGTCTTCCGGTTCATTTTTTTTCGTTTGTTCACCGGAAGTCTTTGATCAAGTATTCTGGTTCATGTTTTTTTTTATTTTTAATTTTTAATTTTATTTATTTATTTATTTTGGCAGTGGTGCGCACACGAGGCAGAGATGGTAGGATCCCTTCTCGCGGACTAGGACGGGGCGAGTCATCGAGAATGGCTGAAGAAGAGCATTTTGATGCATCAGCATCCGAGCCTGTTGGATATCCAGGAGGACCGTACGAAACATCTGTTTTAGTTAAGTACGAACATTATGTTGCTAGACGTATATGGATCAGTGAGGTAAGTAAACGAAAATTATTTAATATTGAATAAAATTTGAATTTTTAATGTTGAATTTTATAATATATTTACTTTTAATTATTTTCAGGAGAGAGGGTCGAAGAAAGAGTTAAAGGTAGTGGGACATGGATTGAAGTTGATTCAGAGGGTTCCACTACAGCTACCCAGAGAGATGGAGGGTTGGATATTTAGGTCTGGTCTAGCTTCACTCGAGAGAACTAGTTTAACAAAGATAGACACAAACCTGGTTTCCGCATTTGCAAAGAGATGGCATCTAGAGACATCTTCATTTCACATGATGTTTGGTGAGATGACGATTACTCTAGATGACGTATCTTGCCTGCTTCACTTGCCCATCAGGGGAGTCTTCTGGAGCCCTCAAGATATCAGTGAAGCACTTGTTGTTGAGTGGGCTGTTGATTATTTAGGAGTGTCATAGAGAGTAGCACAGCAACAAGTCCGTGACTGCAGGGGTTCCTACTATAAGTTGGAGTGGTTATATGATCGATTCGTAGAGCATAGAGCTGCATCTTGATGGGATTATGCCACTAGAGCTTATTTGTTGATGTTAGTGGGTTCCACTATTTTTAAGGACAAGACATTTACGCTTGTCAAGGCACGATACCTCTCACTATTTATAGACTTGGATGGCTTATCAAGATACAGTTGGGGAGCAGCTGCGTTGGTTACTCTTTATAGATATCTCGGAGATGCTTCCATGTTCAGTTGTAAGCAGCTTGATGGTTATCCGACTCTCCTACAGGTATTTATTTTAATTTAGTATATTTTGTTTTAATTAATTTTATCTAGTATATTAATTTTATTTATCTAGTTTATTATGTTATAATTAATTATTTTAAATTTAGTAACAATATTAATTTTGCAACAGTACTGGATTCATGAGTATTTTCCAACACTTGGAAAAAAAGGAGAGAACTGGATACCAGCTAATAATGTGGGTCTCCCTCGAGCGATGAGATGGTCCTATAGGCAAGGTGCCTTGCAGGTGGATGACTTGTGACCTATTATGGACGAGCTGACACCTGCCGATGTCATATGGCACCCATTCGAGAATCATAGAGTATGGCGTTAGTTTGATGAGTTATGTCTATATAGGGGGTGTCTGAGGTGGGGTGACACTATTGTTCCATACTTGCCTGACAGATGTATGCGTCAGCTTGGATACAAGCAGTATGTTCCACATCCACCTCTTGATTATACGATGGCTGGTGATATTGATGTTGACTGGATTAGTTACCATCAGAGCGTTCAGGATGTGATTCGTCCGACAACACCGGGCACCACCCCATATGAGACAGATGATGGATATCTTGAGTGGTATTATCGTGTTTCGCATCCTCGTCTGGTACCGCCCTATCGTGATGCACCAATAGAGATGTCAATTCCTGTATATGAAGCAGGACCATCTGATCCTAGCTAGGCTCGTGTGTCTTCATTGATTCATCGTTATCTTCAACAGGCTGGTGCTGAAGAGGATGACCCACAATTTGATGATTTGTTCGAAGCTTTACATATTGCTCGATCAGAGTGACTTATATTTATATTTATGGTTATATGTTAACTTTTAGACTCATTTGACCTAATTGGTTTATGTTTATGTGTTAAATTTTAGACTCATTTGACCTTGTTGGTTTATGTTTATGTGTTAACTTGTAGCCTGAAATAAAAAATGAATAACATAATTCACAATTCATGTTTTGAAATTAAAAATGAATAACATAATTCACGATTCATGTTTTGAAATTAAAAATGAATAACATAATTCATGATTCATGTTTTGAAATTAAAAATGAGTAACATAATTTATAATTCATAATGCGTTGGTAATATATGCGTAAGTTGTTGCCAATGTTGTAGACGTCCTGCAAATCCTAGCATCCAAGATGTTGCTGCTGAAGAACGAAACTTATTCCAATCTAATGTCACTAGTGGAAATGGAAATCCTTCTTTCATGTTTACCTAAATAAAAAAACAATCAAAATATTAAGTAAAAATAGCGAAAAAGAATTAGGTTTAATCACATTATCTAAAAAGAACTAAGTACCTGAACCCAATAATTTCTGTTTACAAAACCAATGCAGTAAATTGCTACATTTGGTGAAAATTAAGTTGTCATAGGGAAGAAAGTCCAGCATTCAATTCCTAAATAGACAAGTACAACATTATAACGATTTGCTATCACGTAACCCATATCTGGTAGAGTTAACCATTTATGTGGTGGTTGAGGACCAAATTCCTCTATCATCAAAGGTTCTCTCACTACTGATAACTGATCAGTAAATAAATTGGCATACAAACTTGACCTTTCATTATGTATTATTTCCAATCTCAAGTCTCGACGAACCATTGGCCAACGATCTTCACCATATCCATGCAATGAAGCAATGACTCTAAATCCACAATTACCATCTGATACAACATTAACTACATTATCAATATATGACATGATGTGATTAGGAAACTGAAGGATGAACTACTTAGATGACTGTGAAGATTGTGATAATTTCAACTTCTTCGAAGCCTGTGATGGTTGAGATTTCTTTTGTGAAGACTGTGATAATTTCAACTTCTTCGAAGTTTGTGATGGTTGAGATTGCCTCTGTAAAGATTGAGATGCTTGATCAACATACTCATGATACGAAGGGTCTCTATAAACATCATACCCTACTGGTTTTTTGTCTTTCTTCTTGACTCCCCCTTTAGTTTTTATTTTCTCAGGTGGTGGACACATAGAAGTCATTGTGGGGAAGGCAAGTTCAAAAACCCTACTTTTTAATGCCCTTTTCCCAAAAACATCCAGTGACTTAAACCTTTTCCATAACTCATCTATTGCACTACTCATATCCACCTCGGATCCATCATCTACGTCTTCGTCCAACTTAACTTCCATACTTAGTTTTCTCCAATGAACATGCACAGCATCTATTGGTATAGGTATACCATCAACTCTATATCTTGTCAACTCACAAGCACAAAGTAATCTGTAGGTTGTTCTAAGAGTACAACGATATATTTCCTTGTTAGTTCCAACATAATCAACTCGTTTTAACTCTTCAGTAATACGTCTCAATGCATCTCGAGACACTGAACCACGTAAATTATTGTAAAATGGACTTATGTGGGCGTGCTCAATTTCATAAAAACGTTTTTGAAAAGAAGCTCTAATATTGCCCAATTGTAACTTTAAGTTGTTATTCATAGCCTCCCAACATTTGACCATGTCACCAATACTGTTCCCCAACATTTGCTTTAACTTCCAATGAGTAGACTCAACCCTAAAATTAAATATACAATTTAGAAATACTAAAAATAAATACATACCTATTAGTCGTGGTGTTACCCAAATGTAGCACTCGATTAATCCATGCTCCAACAAATCTTTGTCTATGTGGTGTCAACCATGTGTCCTTCACATAATCAATAAATTCATTACAATTAACACACGCCTGCTCAAGTTGGTTCAACCTTTGATCATACTCAACCTCATCACTAGCCCATACAACATCCGTCCATAATTCGTCAATTTTCTTTTACATGTCACTAGCCACATATTGTTTCCGTTTTGCACCAACATTCTTGTTAATATGAAATCGACATAGCAAATTGATCGACCTTAGAAACACAATTTCAATGGCTTTCATCAAAGCAAGATCTCTATCTGTCAAAATCACTTGTGGACACAACTCTTTCTTCACAAACAATTGTTTAAGCTTATCTAGCACCCAACAAAAAGCCTCAGTCTGCTCAGACTCAATATAAGCAAATGCGACAGCAAAAGTCAACTCAGTTGATGTCATGCCAACAATCTCAAATAGAGGTTGCCTATATTTGTTTGTCTTGTAAGTGTTGTCCATAACTAACACAATAGAAAAAATATTCAACAACTTAACTGAATCTGGATGAGCCCAAAATATATCTCTAATAACTTCAGAGTCATCTCTTTTTCTACTCCAATAAACATAACCTGCATCCTCAATAAGCTTAAACAGATGTTGTATCTCACTTCTAAGACCTCTTATATTTTTTCTATCATACTCTTCTGCTTGTATATTTGCGTGATCCAAGTGACATTATTTGGATCTTGCTCTTGTAATGAAAGCAATATATGTCTAGGTGGAACCTTTCTCTTTGTCAAATCAACAACATGTTGCTTCTGATCCGTTGTCAACCTACCAACAAATGTGTGACCTTATAATATATCAGGTAAATCATGGTTATGAACTCCACATTTTACATCAATCTTCCATCCAGATCCATCTGTCGTTGGAATTGATCTGATTCTAAATGAACATCCACATTTTTTTGTCGCACTCTGGGTTCCACTATCAATATCTTTGTGTTTTCCTCATTTATCACATCCAAATATTAATTTGTTACTTCTTTCTCTCTTTTCTGTTTCAATATCTGAACGAGTGATGATAAATGTTACTTTATTTCGGATTCTGATCTCTTTAATCCATCTTATCACCTCTTCTCGTGTACCAAATCTTTGAGTAGTTGAAAAAACATCAGACGTATCTACGCATATCTGATCTTTATCGCATATTTGTAAAGGAATTTTTGTACCTGCATAAAAAAAATTACAAAAAAAAATTACAAATGTAAACCAGAAGACTCAGGAAAAGGGTTCCGGTAGCCAACGTTACCAAACCGGAAGACTTGAAAAAAAGTGTTCCGATACACTTTTTACAAGTACCGGAACTCTTAATAAAAGTGTTCCGGTAAAATTCTACGAAAAACGCAAACCGAAAGTCTTTGATAAACTTTTCCGGTACATATTGTGTATAAACCAGAACTCTTTGCCAAAGTCTTCCGGTTTGGAAAAAACAACATACCGAAAGTCATTTTTAAAGTGTTTTGGAAGACTCGATTGGTGAATTTCTTGGAACTCTAAAAATCTGACAAGTATAAAAAAATATATAATAAAAAGTATACAGGGATAAAATTGGTATTTTTTAAAAATTGTAGGGGTATGGGTATAATTGTAGGGGTATGGGGTAAAATTTCTCGAATGTTAACTCATTGGAAGTGGGCATGTTGTATACATCATCTGGCTCAATTTCCTGTACACCAGCGGGGTCAAAGGCCCAATATGAAAAAGCATTTGGTCGAGATATACAAAAATATAAATATTCTGTTTTCCCCTTCATATTTTTCTATCCTGATTCATTATGAGAGAAACCCTAAAATTATCCATATTTCTAAATCTCTTGCAAAGTCTAATCTAGTTATGGTTGATTTAGCAGATACTTCATCTAGATTTACTGGGGGGTCAATTCTCTGTTGTGATTCTATCAATGACTCATATGTAAATCAAGTAAATTCAAGAATTTGAAAGTCAGTGGAAATCTTCCGACTAAAGTGTGGAAGTCCATTAAAGAGTTTAGAATCGAAAGAGATGAAGATGACGAGGTTTTTAAAGGTATTTTTAATAACCTAAAAGCAAGGGATCATAGTTTTTATGAAACATCGAAGGAGACCATTACTAGGGTCCCTTGAATATATGGACCTTTAACATTAGAGGGTGCGGTAATTCCAGTAAAAGAAAGAGCCTAACTAAAATTATATCAAAAGGGAAGGCATATATGATGTTTATTCAAGAAACAAAGGTCAAACATATGAAGGAATCCGTGGTGCATAGTATGTGGGGATCAAAAAAGTGTGATTAGTCAGCAAAGGAGGCTAAAGGTCAATCAGGAGGAGTTTTAACTATATGAAGGCAGAAATCGATCACACCTTTATTTAGCTTCAAGGGTAGAGATTTCATTGGGAGCAACGCGATTTGGAAATGTATGAACTATTATTTTCTGAACATATATTCGCCCTGTATGCTAATAAATAAGAGATTGTTGTGGATGGAATTATTGAACTGGAAAAACAAATCAGAGCCACGGAGTGGGTGGTGGGTGGGGATTTTAATGCAACAAAATCTAAGGAGGAAAAGAGAGGTATGGGTTGTTGCAGTAGAAGAGTGAAAATAGAGGAATTTGGTGGTTTCATTTATCTAATGGAACTTATAGATTTACCTGTAGTGATAAACTTATTCACTTGGATAAACTCAGATGGTAGGTATAATAGTAAAATTAATAGAATTTTATTAATTGAGGGCATAATAAATTAGTGGAAGGTTGTGGCGCAGGTGACTGAAAATAGGGATATATCAGATCACAAGAATGTGTGGATCAAGGATAGTAATCTTGATTAGAGACCCAAAACTTTCAAAGTGAATAATTGTTGGTATGATCATAAAGATTTTTTGGGGTTTGTAAAGAAGGAATGAGAGTCTTACTTGGTTAAGGGTAAAAAATTATTTGTAATTAAAGAAAAATTCAAGTTGTTAAGAGAAAGACTTAGATGGTGGAATGTAAATGTTTTTGGGTGGATGAATTTGAAGATTGAGGAAGGGGTGGAGGAACTAAATATTCTAGAAGGTGAGACACAGTTAGTAGATAGTCAGGTTTTTGTGGAGGTGCAAGAAAAGAGGAAGAAAGTATATGAGTCAATGTGGCATAACTTGCAGTTCAAGGAGATCATTTCAAAACAAAAATCTAGACAAAGATGGATTCAGTAGGGAGATTTAGATACAAGATATTTCCACTCAATATTGAATACTAGAGCAATAAGGAATGCAATCATCTCGATTCAAACAGAGTTTGGGATGGTTGAGGATGTGAAGGGAGTAAAAGGGGTCATTAAAAATCACTTTGTTGCTAAGTTCCAGAGTCATAGTAATCCAAAACCTAGGCTGGATAGAATAGAATTCAACTCATTACCAAATGAATAGAGAGAGAGAGTGTTTGGAGAAGCCATTTTCTAAGGAGAAGATTAGGGAAGTGGTATTTGAATGTTATAGAGATGGAAGCCCATGGCCTGATGGATTTAATATAGACTTCCTAAAAATATGTTAGGGGATAATTGGTGAGGAGTTACATTGGTTCATCCAAGAATTTCATAAAACAAAAAGACTACCAAAGGCCATGACTTCATCTTTTTTAGCTTTGATCCTTAAAAAGAAGAATCCCCAAGGGTTGGATGAGTATCATCCTATTTTCTTAAAGGTTATGTTAAGAGAATTGAAATGGTATCGGGGTTGAGAATCAACATGTGGGAAAATAAGTTGTATGGTTTATGTCTTAGTTCTCATTTTCTTTAAACTGCACCTAACTTTTTGGCTTGTAAGTAGGGCTGGAAATGAGTCAAGTTGAGTCGAACTCACCTCAACTCGGCTCGACTCGTTAAGAATTGGTTCGAGTTCGAGTTTGACACGAACTTTTTTTAAGCTCAAACTCGACTCGTTATAAGTTCACGAACAATTCGATTCAACTCGTTAGGTTCATCTCATTAGGCTCAGCTCACATGATTCACGGACTTAAAAACTATTTGACATTTTAAATAAATATTTTTTTAAAATAAAATATTAAAATAAAATAAAAGTTATCATATTGAAATTTAACTTTATCTTTGAAATTTACTGATTCAAAACCTACACAACTTTCAAGAGATACATTTGAGAGTCTAATTCAAAAACTACTAAATTGAAGATTAAATTTGTCTAAGATTTGGAGTAAATATCTAAACGTAATCTTAAAGACAATATAATTCTTCTCATGTGTAATCGAGTTGACTCATGAATCTAACGAGTCGAACTATGTATAGTTCAAATTCAGCTCATTTAGTTAATGAACTTAATTTTTCGCTCATACTCAACTCATTTGGTTCATGAACCTAGTTCAGCGATTTAATTATCGAATCGAATTTCGAACTATTTTCGAATTGGTTCGGTTCATTGTCAGCCCTACTTGTAAGGTAGATAATATACCTTTCAAATTTCTTAGATTAACAATTGGAGGAAATCCAAGAAGAATGGAATTTTGGAAACCTCTGACCAATATTTCAAAATCTAAATTGTCTTCTTGGAATGGAAGTTTAATGTCAATGGGTTATAAAGTAACAATGATTAATGCATTAATTTCAAATCTTACAATTTATCACCTATCATTTTTTAAAGCACCAGCTAAGGTGTTACAGGAAATTATATGCATTCAAAGGAATTTTCTATGGCAAGGCTCTATTAAGAAAAGGGATATAACTTGTATTAGTTGGGAATTTATTTGTAAACCTAAAGATGTTAGGGGTCTTGGAATCAAACATGTTGTTGGTTTCAATAAAGCTCTTCTTAGTAAATGGTTGTGGAGGATTATGAAGGAAGAAAGAGCAATTTGAAAGGGGATTTTGAAGGAGAGATATGGTAATTTCACAAGAAAGTTATGGTTTAAAGAAGATTTAGGTAAAAAAATCAAAAGATTCCTTATGGTGGAGAGATCTCATGAAGATGTGTGATGAACCATGAGGGGTTATGCAACATTTTACTTTCAGGTTGGGAGATGGAGTGAAGATTTCTTTTTGGACAGGAAGATGGTTGGGGAAGGATAGTTTATCAGTTTAATTTCCTAACTATTTCCATGTGTGTGTAAATAAAGGTGCTAGTGTGAGTAATATGAGAGAATGGATTGGTGATGTATGGGCATGGAAAAATGATTGGAGCTCTACAGAGGAGGGGCCTAAGATCAATTTAGAAAAAGAAGAAATCTGACAAGTGCTGAAACATATCACCCCTATTAGCAACCAATCAGATGTGGTGATTTAGCCTTATGGAAGTAACAATATGTTTTCTGTCAGATCATATTATGGTAGGATGATGCAAATTCATGAAGGTGAATGTGTTGAATCAGAAGTTAATCACACTTTGAAGGTGGTTTGAAAGTTAAGGTACCATCTAAATTGAAGTTGTTTAGGTGGAAATTAGTTCAAGACAAGTTACCAACTAGGATACAACTTAGTATAAGAGGAATCATTCGTAGTCCTCAAGACAAAGTATGTGTATTTTGTTTTAGTCAAGAAGAAGACATAAACCATATTGTGTTACATTGTCCTATGATGGAGAAAATTTGGCAAAAGATTCAGGTTTGGATGGAGGTCGACATACCTGTTGCAGCCAATTGCACCAGTCGTATTGTAATGGTTGTATTAGGGCTTCAAGGAAGGGTATCAAACAATAGGGAGGGTGTTGTATGGCTATAGCCGACAAAATGAACTGGACCAACCGGGCCGGCTCGAAAGCCCGCCAAAAAATCCGGGCTTGAACAAAAAAAATATGGCTTATTTATTATCCGGGCTTTTAAGCCCGAACCGTTAAAAGTCCGATGTTTAACCGGGCTAGCCCGACCGGGTATCGGGTAGCCCGCTTAGTTTTTTTAATGAATTTTAGACCTTATTGTTAATTTAATTTGTAAAACTTAATGTTATCATTGAGATTTTTACTTTGTTTTGAATCCTTGTTCAAATGAAAAAAGACAAACAATGCACCAAGGGAAATGTTATAAGTTATATTTTGGTGTGTACAACATTAATATCATTTTCTAAGTGAAATGAAATGTCATACTGATGCATTTTCTATGTGAAATGTCATACTGTTGTAATTTGACGCTATAATAAAACTAGAGTATGGTGTTTACAATATATTAATAGTATTATATTATTTTTTAAATAAAACACTCACTTTTTAATTTAAAAAAAAAAACAAAATTATAAATATAAACCGGGTCGGCCCGAAAAACCGTAGCCCGTAAAGGGCCGGGCTTGGTCAATCAATTTGTGACCCATTTATAATTCGGGCTTTTTAGCCCGAGCCCGTCACGGGCCGGATAACCCGTTTTGCCAGCTCTATATGTGGCTGATTGTTTGTTGGTGCAATTGTAACTTTAGAAATAATTTTTTTTTTAAATAATATTGTGGATGATCCTAATGAAATATTTTTTAATGTCATTAGGAATTCTTGGTTGTGGTTACCTATAGGATCCAAGGAAAGATTACACTTAAATATTTTTCAATGTCATGAGGCATTTTTTATGGTGGTTAACTATAGGATCCAAGGAAAGATTATAATGTAGCTTTATGAATGGTATAAATGTTCTTCAGATTGCTTTAAACTTTCTTGATGTTTTGTTTTGTATTCTCTTGTAATTAATTGGATTAGAGTACCCTTAATACTCTCATTTGAATAAAGAGTTGGTTATAAATCATCAATCAGGTTATCGCTTTGGCAAATCCTAATAATTAAAACCAAGAACCAAACCAAACCACCTTGATTTTTATCGGTTTGGTTCGGTTTTTGAACTGAACCTAAAAAATCAATTTTTTCGGTTTGGTATGATTTAGATTGTCAATTTAATTGATTTTTTTTTATCCACTGACACCCCCACCAAAAAAAATTTGTTTTTATTTGGAGTTTTTTTTCAAAACAACTAGTAACAAACATGTGCCTACGCACGATGTACATTTTTGGGTGAGATATGCTTTTGGACGCGCATTTGTTTGCAGACTGTCACAAAAATTGAAAGTTAAAAGTAAAAAAAAAAACTTAAGAATAATAGTAAATTTAAGTTGAAATAGTAATACATGTAGAAGATGCAAGGTAAACAACAATATCAATAATAATATAATTAAAAAAAACTATCGAAACTTGTATTAGATAAATTAATCGTTTAAGTTTTTTTAACAAATAAGACAGTTATTTTATAAGAGAGAATACAATGGCCGATAACTTTCTATTATTCAATATTTGGATCAGTAGTAAAGTTGATTCCGTATATAAAAATATCATAATCAATGGTGTATTTTTTCTCGTAGATAAATATTATTTTTGTTTTGACATTATTTTTAAATATATTTGAATCAATAGTAAAGGTGTTCCCATTTATTAAAATATTTAAATTAAAATATCATTTTTCTTTTGAAATTATTTATAAATATATTTGAATCAATAATAAAGTTGTTCCCGTTTATAAAAATATTTAAATCAAAATATTTTTTTTGTTTTGACAATATTTATAAAAATATTTGAATCAATAGTAAAGTTGTTCCCGTTTATAACAATAGTATTTTCTCCCCTATATAAAAACATTTTAATCAACAATATATTTTTTTCCGTATATAAATATTAATTTTGTTTTGATATTATTTATAAAAAAAATTAATCAATAGTAAAGTTATTCCCGTATATAAAAATATTTGAATCAAAAGTAAAGTTATGTCCGTTTATAACAATAATTTTTTTATTATAGATAAATATATTTGAATTAACAATATATATTTTTTTGTATATAAATATTATTTTTGTTTTGATATTATCTATAAAAATGTTTGAATCAATAATAAAATTGTTTTTGTTATTATTCAATATTTTGATTAATAATTTAAATTTTTCTGTTTCATATAATTTCTATATTAAAAAAAAACAAAATTATTTTTTATTTACGCAATAGAAACATTAACTAATATTCTAATGAAATTCAAAATCATTTTTTATTTATGCAATAGACACATTAACCAATATTCTAATTAAATCTTAGATTGAATAAAACACTAAATAGTTGAAACTCAACAATGTGGTTCCAAACAAAATGGGTTACTTGTCATAGCTATGTAGAGTCCTCTCGAATTCTTTTATAGGTTTGCAACTTTATAAGGAGTTGACAAAATAGCATGGACTTGAATCAACATTTTAGATTTTGTTCAAAGGTATGAAATAGAAAGTCAAGCCAAGTCAGATTTTGCATTAAATGTGTTGATTTGACTCAAGAAAAGCATCGATAAAAGGTAGTATTATATTTTATATTATAGTACAACAAATGATAAAAGAAGTAATTCAAATTTGCATAAAATGTCATCATGGCAGCATCATTATTCATTGGTGTTGCTATATCCTTTTTTTTTCAAATTTTTTATTCACGTAACCAACTTTTCTATATTATTTTTTAAATTACCCGTTTTTCCAATTTATTTTCTAAACTATCTATATTTTAAAAAAAAATCGTATAAGAGAGACACCGTTAGATTTGAAGTGACATTTATAAATAAAGAGGGAACGTCATTTCATTTAGAGTCACTCTTACAAAATAGGAGGGAGTGTCATCTCATTTGGAGTTGCTCTTATAAAATAGGAGGTGCGTCATTTGGTTTGGAGTCACCATTAAATGATTATTTTTAAATAATATTTAATAAATAATTATTAAATAATATTTAATAAATAATATATTAAAAATAATAATTAAATAATAATTAACAATTAAGTAATATTTAATAAATGATATATTAAATAATAATTAACAATTTTATTTAATAACAAATGAGTACATAGAGAAAATATGGTACATTAATTTCTACGACTAGGTCGAAGTAATTATCCGTCTGTACCGCATCCTCTAGTACGTATGTATTAGCAGGATTGTTGTAAGCGCTCACAATAACCGGTTTGCAGAATGAAAAACCTTTGATACACGGTTGAAATGCCCAAAAGAGACGAGAGAATATCTTACTTCCATCAACACATGTTCCATCAGAAGTGTATGCTGGAAGTGACTCCAATATTACAACCGTACCAGGAAAATATTTTTGAAGTGCTGGCAAATACTGTGAAAGTTTATTGTAAGATTTTTCCCAATTTTCATATGCATGTTCAACCGCTTTTATTCTTGCAATCCAAGCTTTCCTGTACGATGGGGTATAGTTGAACTGTGCAATAACATGAGAGATAATTGTGCTCACCTTCACAGATGGATCTACGCCCACAAGATGCAAAATCTCTTGACATATTAATTGGGAGTTTACAACAATTAATAATTGTGCTCACCGGTTATTGTGAGCGCTTACAACAATCCTGCTAATACGTACGTACTAGAAGATGCAGTACAGGCGGACATTTACCTCGACCTAGTGTAGAAATTAATGTACCATATTTCCCCTATACACTCATTTGTTATTAAATAAAATTGTTAATTATTATTTAATATATTATTTATTAAATATTATTTAATTGTTAATTATTATTTAATTATTATTTTTTAATATATTATTTATTAAATATTATTTAATTGTTAAATATTATTAATAATTATTATTTAATATATTATTTATTAAATATTATTTAAAAATAATTATTTAAGGGTGACTCCAAACCAAATGGTGCCCCCTCCTATTTTATAAGGGTGACTCTAAATGGGATGACGCCTCCTTTTTATTTATAAGGGTGACTCCAAACCGAACGACGTCTCTCTTATATGAATTTTTTTTTTGTTGAAACACGGATAATTTAAAAAATAGGTTAGAAAGATGAGTAATTTTAGAAAATATATTAAAAATGTTAAGATTAATATTTTGATATTTATTTTTAATTAAATTAAGTATTGCAGCACATTAGAATGTGTCAGCTTATTGTTAGCTATTTTATTGTTTCAGTCAATGTCAGTACCTAGATTTTAGGAAGGAATAAACTGCTCCACATATAATGGGGCAGTTAGGGAGATCGTGTGATATTATGTAAGCCTATTTATTGGCCTTTTCTTATTCAATTAAGTAAGTTTTCCAGCATTTGATTCTAACATCTGGTATCAAGAGCAGAAAATTTCACAAGAAATCAAGAGAGAAAGAGCAGATGGCGTCCGAAGGCGGCGATCGTTTTAATCTACCATCAATTCCTAAATTTGATGGTGATTATGATCACTGGAGCATGCTCATGGAGAACCTTCTCCGTTCGAAAGAGTATTGGATTGTTGTGACCACAGGCCTCGTTCAACCCGCTGCAGGAGAAGTGCTGACGGCTGCACAGAGAAAGACGGCGGAAGAGATGCAGTTGAAGGACCTGAAAGCCAAGAATTACTTGTTTCAATCTCTTGACAAGTCAATTCTGAAGACAATCCCAAAGAAGGAAACATCGAAACAAATCTGGGATTCAATGAAGATGAAATACCAGGGCAATGTTCGAGTTCAGCGATCCCAACTCAATCGATTGCGCAGAGAGTTTGAGATCCTTGCCATGAAGCAAGGAGAATCAATCAATGATTACTTCGGTAGGGTAATGATGATTGCAAACGATATGAGGAATTACGGTGAAGATATGACTGATGTCAAGGTCGTCGAGAAGATTTTGAGAACCCTCACTGAAAAGTGGAACTATATTGTGTGTTCCATTGAGGAAGCCAATGATATGGACAAGCTTACTGTCGATGAGCTGCAAAGCTCCCTTCTTGTGCACGAGCAAAAATTCAAGAAGGAAGTAGATGAAGAGCAAGCACTCACGGTGGCATACGGTGAGAACAATGGTGGAAGAGGACGAGGCAGCCGCAGAGCTTTCAGAGGAGGAAGGGGCAGAGGAGGCAGAGGCCGGCAACCCTATAGCAAGGCAACCATTGAATGTTATAAGTGCCATCAGTTGGGTCACTTTCAGTATGAGTGTCCAAATATGGCTAAGCAAGCAAATTACACTGAAATTGAAGAAATTGAGGAGATGTTGCTCATGGCTTATCATGAATCATTTGGGCAAAGCAAAACTGATGTGTGGTTTCTAGATTCAGGATGCAGTAATCACATGTGTGGAGACCCGTCATTATTTAATCGGTTGGAAGATGGATTTCAAAGAACAGTGCGGCTAGGGAATCATATGCAGTTAAATGTGGTTGGTAAAGGTATTGTCAGGCTATACTTTGGAGGCAATAGCTATCTTGTTCAGGATGTCTTCTATGTTCCAGAACTAAGGAATAATCTTCTTAGCCTTGGACAACTGCAAGAAAAAGGATTAACAGTGGTGATGAAGGATAATAAATGCTGCATTTATCACTCAACAAAGGGCCTCATCCTTCAGAGTAACATGACCTCCAACCGTATGTTCGTTGT
This sequence comes from Lathyrus sativus, assembly GCA_963859935.3. Classification (NCBI taxonomy): domain Eukaryota; kingdom Viridiplantae; phylum Streptophyta; class Magnoliopsida; order Fabales; family Fabaceae; genus Lathyrus; species Lathyrus sativus. The sequence continues at coordinate 428,904,221 of OZ012739.1, forward strand.
GCTCTCTGATAAGTATTCTGACAAGGACACAAAAGAAGTTTGTCTGCAGTCCACAACCCAAGATTCGGTACAGCTTTGGCATCGAAGGTTTGGCCATCTCGGTTACACAGGATTGCGCATGTTGAAGGACAAAGAGATGGTGAAAGGGATGCCGTGTCTTCTCGGACCTGATTCCATTTGCACAGATTGTCTGAAAGGAAAACAACATAGAGAAAATATTCCAAAAAAAAGCATATGGCGTGCTTCAACTAAGTTGGAATTAATCCATGCTGACATCTGCGGACCCGTCTCACCAGCTTCAAATGGCCAAAAGAGGTATTTGCTTTGTTTCATTGATGACTTTAGTAGGAAAGCATGGGTCTATTTCCTTGCTTATAAAGCTGATGCAGCAGTGGCATGGTCCTCCAAGAAACAACCAATTGTTACTCTAAGTACAACCGAAGCAGAATTTGTGGCAGCAGCAGCTTGCTCTTGTCAGTTAATATGGATGAAAAGAGTGTTGGGCAAAATTGGCTATGAAGGAAGCAGCAACCCTGTTATTTTCTGTGATAACAACTCAACAATCAAGCTATCAAAAAATCCGGTGATGCACGGCAAAAGCAAACACATCGATGTAAGGTTCCACTTCCTACGTGAGCTGGTGAATGAAGGAGTTGTTCAGTTAAAATTTTGTAGCACGCATCAGCAGGTTGCAGATATATTTACTAAGCCACTCGACACAAGAACCTTCCAGGGACTTAGAAAGAAGCTAGGAGTATGTGATGCACCAAAGTTAAACTGAATTGGATTGATCAGTTTAGGAGGAGATGTTAAGATTAATATTTTGATATTTATTTTTAATTAAATTAAGTATTGCAGCACATTAGAATGTGTCAGCTTATTGTTAGCTATTTTATTGTTTCAGTCAATGTCAGTACCTAGATTTTAGGAAGGAATAAACTGCTCCACATATAATGGGGCAGTTAGGGAGATCGTGTGATATTATGTAAGCCTATTTATTGGCCTTTTCTTATTCAATTAAGTAAGTTTTCCAGCATTTGATTCTAACAAAAAAAAGTTGGTTATGTGGATAAAAAATTCTTTTTTTTCAAATTTTAGTTTAAAATAAAATATAATGTTGAACATGATATTGGAGATAAAAATTCTTGCTCTTACACGACTGCTGCACTCAGCAGAAACATAGAAAAGACAATGGATTAATTGGGTTAAGATTGTGTAGCAGTTTTAATTACAGTTTCAATGGGTTAAGACTGCTTTATTGTCGAGTCAGATTTAAATAGAATGTTTGATTTACTCTTACTTATACTAATTAGTTGAGTCTTCATGAGTATCTTTAATAGTATTTTTTTAAATAATTTATTTTGATTTTCATGCATTATTAATAAGTGATTACTACAACCCTACATCATACTTTTACAACTCACATATATTTTATTCAATTGATAAAAAACACTATTTTTAACATGTCGCATGTGTAATGAGTAAAAATTGTCTGAGATTTTAACAACAATCAGTTAAAGTTATAATATCATATTTAAGAACATTCGTGTTTGTATTATACATCATAATATTTCACATTTAAACTTCACATGTCTAGAGTGTCAACCAAACGAACAAATATAATAAAAAATTGTTGACATATCAATAACATATAAAATATTTGTATGCAGTATCAACTTACCAATAACATGTTCAAAATATATAATTTGATAATTAAAGCCTTCAATGTTGGATGTAGTACTAAATACACTAAAATATTCACCTCTTGATTAGATTTCAAGGACCTAATTTTAATAATCCCATTTCTTTAAAATGTTAACACTACGTCAAAAATGAATTTTGGCAGCGCAGCAAAGACAACGCTTTATATAAAAGCGCTGTTAAAGATTAAAAAAAACACTGGCTTTAAAAAGCACTGTTAAATATTGTTATTTTATAATACAATAACAAGTGCTTTACAGAAAGCGCTGCTAAATGATGGGGTTACGAAAGCGCTGCTATAGGAGGGATATGAAAGCGCTTTCATAAAGCTCTGCTATAGGTCCTGCCTTAAGCAGACTTTAGAAAGCGCTTTCTTAAAGCGCTGCTAAAGGTGGGGGTTACGAAAGCGCTTTTAAGGAGAAAGCGTTGCTATAGCGGGTTTACAAAAGCACTGCTATAGATCTTTACCTTTTTTAAAATAAAACTATATTTTCATTTCAGACACAGTATTTCTTTCTTTCTTCTCTCTCTCTCTCTCTCTCTCTCTCTCTCTCTCTCTCTCTCTCTCTCTCTCTCTCTCTCTCTCTCTCTCTCTCTCTCTCGTGCATGTACGTATTCTTTCCCTCTCTCAACACAAAATCCTACTCCCTCTGTCGTGCTCCCTCCGTCTAACCGTCGTACCTCCGTCTCTCCGACCGCGTCTCCCTCCGTCGTGCTCCCTCCGTCTGACCGTCGTATCCCTCCGTCTGACCGCGTATTCCTCCGTCAACCAGTTATCAGCAAGGTAATAAGAAATATTTCTACTTTTATTCTTATATGTTTTTGATTCAAAGAGGAACAACTAAGGTTTATTGAAGTTTTGTGATTCTTAAAAACACAGTTTAAACTAATGCGTAGAACTTTTGGAAAGAAATAATCTTCTACTCTTTTTTCTCTTCTTTTACGTATTTGTTTTAAAGAAGACTGATTCTGACCTTTTAACTCCACTACATCCTTAATTTAGGGATATATGCTCATGTGATGGATATATATGAGAATTATGGTCAAGAACTGAATTTGGCATTTATTTCCCATGAATCACCTTTTATTTTAGATTGTACAGTAATTGATATAAAGGACTGAATTGTTGTTTTATGTTATAAAAGTGAGACCGTTTGAGTACTATATTTGGGAGAGTAATTATTGTTGTCAATTGTCAATAGTCACAGCCATGCATTTTCTACTTTCATTCTCCTTTAACTTTTACCATAGAACATATAATAGAAAACTAAATCGGTCTTAAATCTGCAATTCATTTACTATAAATTAATTCAATGGTTATGCCATTATTATCTCAAAATTTCATGACATTTTTAAAACAAACATATCTTTTACAAAAATACATATGATATAAAAAAGTACATATCAAAAAGTAATATGTAGTAAATAAGAGTTATATAGCTTAGATGTGAAACTGTTGCTAGCAACTTTATAATCTGCAATAGCTATATATCTTTGATGTGATTAGATTATACATAACTCTTTTTCAGTATAAAAGTAATGATTACTTTATATTTTTGATGTTGTTAAGTATTAACAAGTGTCATTAGTGTGAATAATAATTCTCATGTAAACATAAAAAGACCAATAATAAAAAGTAACGAGAATGTTGTTGTTGATGTTGTTAATGTTGATGTTGATGTTGTTGATGAAAACATGAATCAATTTTGTATGTTAATTTTTTATAGGGGTTACTTGTGAAGAGTAAGATTGTGATCGTTTCCAAGAATCTTATTGTGTAGTTCTAGAAGTTGTTGACTTATCTACAGTTGCTACAGGTAATCACTGTTGTTGTTTAACTTACTTAGTTTAGTTTAGCCTACTTAATTAGTATGGATTAAAAAATGGATGTATTTCAATCAATTGTCAAAAGAGTACGAGAATGGAGTATCAAAATTTGTTAAGTTTGTTGTTAAACATGCCAAAGACCTCAGTAGGATCGCATGTCCTTGCTTAGGTTGCTGTTATGGGCGTCGAATTGATGCAGTTCAGTTGAAATCGCATTTAAAGAGGCATGGAATTGATCGAAGTTATACATGTTGGATATTACATGGTGAGATAAGTAACGACAATGTTGAATGTAACAGCCCGATTTTTAATAACTGATTAATTGTACTAGTTAGTTGGTTTGTATGGTTTAAAGTGAATTATTGGATTTAACTGATTTATTCTAATTGGTAGAATCATAAGAATTTATCAGATGTTTTCTAACCAATGTCAAGATGAGATATTTTATGAGAAAATGAATTGACAAATATTTTAAGAGAAGAAATATAATTGGAGAGAAATAGGAAGGCAGGACATATATATATGGGGGAAGAGGAACGACAATGGATAATAGAAAACATGAAAGGAAAGTGGAGGAAGAAGAGAAAGTAGAAGGAAAAAGAAGGAAAAGCTCAAGAACGACTTCTAGTTTCCGATTAATCGAGGTAAGGGTGTGAAATCTTACTATCTTAATCAATATGTATGATTATGTATGTGTGTGTTTGGATTTGTTGGGTGTTTCCTACATTTTCCGTTTTAGGTCGAAATGAGTTTAATCGGTAGAAACTGAGTTTTATCGGTTAGAATTTGGAATAGACGGTGTAGTATAGTCGGGTGATGAGTGGGCCGTGCTACTGGAACAAATTTGGATTAAATCGGTTGGTTTTGTGAGGTTTGGGCTTTTGAACAGCCATGGAAGTTCTGTTCTCGCAGGTTCGCCAGGCGAAGCCCAGCGAACGGTAGCGAATCAAGTCAGAACCAAACACCCTGTCTTCGTTGGCAAGTTCGCCAGGAGAATGAGTGTGGCGAAGGTTCGCCAAGCGAGTGTGCTAGCGAGTGCTAGCGAGTAATTCCAGAATAAATCCCAGTGGTCTTCGCTAGCAAGATCGCCAGGCGAATGGGTAGCGAAGGTTCGCCAGGCGAAGGTTAGCGAACACAGCAACATGTTTTCTTTTCTTGTGCTTTCCATTCGTGGATTGATTGTGTGGTTTGGTTGCGATCATTCCTTGTCTAAGATGACTAATTATATGTTGTTATGTGTGTTGTGGGTAGCCGTATGACGTGAATCCTAGATTATGAATTGATTGTGAATATGTGGCCTTTTGGCATATGTGACGCATTGTTTAAATTGATTGAAAATGCATGATGGATGTGATTGAGTCTATTGCCGCTTGGCACGATATTTGCAAGTGCATATTGCTCGTATGTGATGTATGATGATTGTAAATGTGAACCATGTTTAAATATTGTGAGTGCATAATGAATATATGCGATTAACATGATGAATGCATGAGTATGTTTGTAAACATGTGTGCATTTCAAGAGTGTCATGAGTCATGTTGCATGTGAAGCATCATGGTATGCATTCTTGTGTGTCTGATTCCTCGGAGAATCTGCAGAACCTCGTGTGCCCTTGTGGGGTGTGAGCGATGGTTATTTATTATCCCTCGGAGGATTTGCAGAACCTTGTATGTTGTGATGGTTATATTGATTCCTTGGAGAATCTGCAGAACCTCGTGTGCCCTTGTGGGGTGTGAGCGATGGTTATTTATTGATCCCTCGGAGGATTTGCAGAACCTCGTATGTTGCGATGGTTATATTGATTCCTCGGAGAATCTACAGAACCTCGTGTGCCCTTGTGGGGTGTGAGCGATGGTTATTTTTTGTTCTTCAATTGAACCTGCTGAAATGAGTCGGTACCGCATTTGCATATGCATAGAGTCGTGTGTCGGTCTCTATGAGTTGCATGTTGTCATCTTCATATGATGCATTGGTGAAATAAACATGTTGTGTATGTTATGTGAATTAATGCGAATTGCGGTAAATGAAACATAATGTATATGTGATTGTTAGGAGAAGTGTGCATATGTGTATATATATATATATATATATATATATATATATATATATATATATATATATATATATATATATATATATATATATATATATATATATATATATATATATATATATATATATATATATATATATATATATATATATATATATATATATATATATATATATATATATATATATATATATATATATATATATATATATATATATATATATATATATATATATATATATATATATATATATATATATATATATATATATATATATATATATATATATATATATATATATATATATATATATATATATATATATATATATATATATATATATATATATATATATATATATATATATATATATATATATATATATATATATATATATAATGTGGCATATATGTATTTTATGATTGTTTATATACATAATTATATGCATTGTTATTATGGTAATATTTCTCACCCTTCTGCTGTTTTATGATGCTCTATGAGGCATTGCAGATTAGGATTGCTGGAGGTGTATTTTGGAGTATAGCTCCTTTTCTCTTGAGTCGGTCGCTCTGATATGTAACGTCGGGTAGCTAGGCTTGTAGACTATCTTCGTGATACATTATATATATGTAATAGTTGATGATGTTTGGTAAACGGTGATTGATGTTATGAATAACCTAATGACGTGTACTTGTATTTTATCATGTCTTAAGTAATTCAATGTTTTAGTCTTCCGCTTTAACAGAAAACATGAATATGCTTATTTTAAGAACCATGCGTTTATTCTTTTTAGTTGAGATTTACCCCTTTTGAATTATTTCTTTATAAACATTAATATTCATGTGGTCGTTTCGTGAGCAATGTGACGCACTTCTTTTATACCATGAAATAAATATACTCTGATGAAATTTTTAATTCGTGCCTAAATGATTTAATTGTGTTAGTTGGGGGTATAGAAAGGGGGCGTTACATTAAGTGGTATCAGAGCAGGTCGGTCCGTCCGGCCAAGTTGTGTTTGTTGGTTGTTCCCTTGTACGCGACATGTGTGTGAAACACTGTCGATACATGTTCGTGGTTAACCTTGTCTGCAGAAGTGGGAATGATCGAAGTGGGGGAGAAGCTTGTGATTCTCCAAGATGCTGCAAGAAAGGAGTTGTAGCTTGGTGTGTTGTTAAACGCTATTATAGTTTGGTAAAGATGGTTTATACTCCATCATGATTTTCGGCTGTCTATTGACAAATTGAGGAACTGATCACCCTTAATCTCTTGTTGATGGTAGTTGGGATTGTGTTGGATGGGATAGACGTGTCTTGCGAGCTTAGATGGTGTGTGCAGTGAATTGTTTGGAGTGAAGCCAAGTGCTTAAGGATTGTTCTGAGAAGTCGACGCAGGACAGTGTCGAGATGTTGAATTTTGATGAGATTTTGAGTGCTAATGAAAGTGGGAGGTTGGCAATTTCCGATTGGTTATGGATGTCTGGGAGTTATCCTGACAAAATAAGTGTTACAGGGCCAGGATGTGAAGTGAGGTTGTGAAAAACTTAATTTCGGGAACTGGTCTGAGATTGAGAACTCATGTTGTATGTGTGTTTGGATGGTCAAGGAGTTAAATTAATCAAGTAGTTGAGACTCGCGTTTGGAGTGGGTGCTACGACAATAGACTCCGAGGTTAAGTATATAAAGAGTGGATGGTGACTTCTGGAGATTACTAAAGGAAGTAAGATACGGGACACAAGATTGGTATGGTTAAATCTTCAACCATTTCGAGAAGCTGAAGATGTATTGAATGGCCTTCTAAGTGCAGAATGTTGTTTCTACGACCCTGTAGTAACGGGAGGACCATAATTTGGAATGACGCAAGGTTAAGAGCGTGGGAAGTCATTATGGTGCTCTATGTGACGAGAAGGTAGTGACATGGAATTGAGTAATTATTGATGTAATATGTTTGGATGTTGTGATGAGCGCGATTCGTGTTTTCGCCATAGGTTTACAACTGCGTATCTGTTTGGAGTGGAATTTTCCACACTTGAGTTAGTGAGCCAAGGGTTGTGCAACTAATGGTGTTTTGATGTATTAGAAGAATATAGAGGATCATGTTGCGTATCGGGAGTTTGAGTTATCAGTATTAGAGACGAAGTAGTGTTATGTCACTATGAAGAAAGTTCAAAGAATTTTGGAAAAGCTGTCAACAGCTTGTGTGTTGGTTTTGTTGAATCTGACGGGACTATTTGTTGTGTTGTGTGATGCTTTGGTGATATGATTGAGAGATACGTTAAATGCGCAATTAAAAGTACAAGAGGAAATATCTGACAAGTGACTTAGGGTTGGTTGTTGTTGTGTGTTTGTACCGGAGTTTGGGAGCCTCAATTGTTTAGTTGGGATTAGAGAAGGTTGGAATTCTAATTGGAGTTAATAGATTGATTGAGTTTAGTAGATTGAAGTAGAAGGATTGATTTTCAGGTTTATAGAAATGGTGACACGAGATATTGTGATAGAGTCTATGTGTCCGAATAGTGTGGATTGGATGAGAGTACCTTAAAAGAATTGTTTTGGTGGCCACAGGTGGAGAGAGAAGTGGTTGCGGTTGTATATGCTGATTAGACTTGTTGAAAGTCGAAGTGTGAACATCAGAGGTTGTTGTCCTGATGCAACTGTCGAGTAATTATGAGTAGCATGTGATACAGTCTAATATCGTTTCAGATGAGAACCTGTGTTTTTATTGAGATTTTGGAAGAGTCTGCGGATGTTTTGGGTGCCATGTTGAAGTTGAGCTTTGTCTAGCATCCGTGAACGGATGGGCAGACAAAATGAGCTATCCAGTATGTAGAGGATTTGTTGAGAGCTCGTGTGTTGGATCAAGATGGGTAAGAAGGAGGTGGGGGACTCCTTTGTGTTGATATGTGTCTGGCAAGAGTGTTGTACTCGGACTTGGGATTGTGCAAGAGATGACTGAAAAGATTAGAGGATCCGAGAAAGAACGTGTTTTGAGAGCTACGATAGTAACTGGTGTTGAGCGAGCTTGAGGTCTCGGAAGCAAACTGTGTCTTGTTGAATCTGTATCAGAGTAGCGCAGCGGAAGCGTGGGAAAATAGCATGTTAGATTGTTTTACCGCTGTCACTAGGAGAAATTGCATGATGTGTTCATGTGTCTAAACTGAGGAAGCGCATCGATCCAGATGGATGGTGTATGAGTGAGAGAGGTATTGATTGTTGAGACAACTTTAAGGAAAAGGGATTGTCTTGGTAAAGGTATTTTGGAGGATAAACTAGAGAAAGTTGGATTTGAATCGGATAATATTTTCGAGGACGAAAATTCCTAAAGTGGGGGAGAGTTGTAACAGCCCGATTTTTAATAACTAATTAATTGTACTAGTTAGTTGGTTTGTATGGTTTAAAGTGAATTATTGGATTTAACTGATTTATTCTAATTGCTAGTATCATGAGGATTTATCAGATGTTTTCTAACCAATGCCAAGATGAGATATTTTATGAGAAAATGAATTGACAAATATTTTAAGAGAAGAAATATAATTGGAGAGAAATAGGAAGGCATGACATATATATATGGGGGAAGAGGAACGACAATGGATAATAAAAAACATGAAAGGAAAGTGGAGGAAGAAGAGAAAGTAGAAGGAAAAAGAAGGAAAAGCTTGGAAAAGCTCAAGAACGACTTCTAGCTTCCGATTAATCGAGGTAAGGGTGTGAAATCTTACTATCTTAATCAATGTGTATGATTATGTATGTGTGTGTTTGGATTTGTTGGGTGTTTCCTACATTTTCCGTTTTAGGTCGAAATGAGTTTAATCGGTAGAAACTGAGTTTTATCGGTTAGAATTTGGAATAGACGGTGTAGTATAGTCGGGTGATGAGTGGGCCGTGCTACTGGAACAGATTTGGATTAAATCGGTTGGTTTTGTGAGGTTTGGGCTTTTGAACAGCCATGGAAGTTCTGATCTCGCAGGTTCGCCAGGCGAATGGCAGCGAGGCTTCGCCAGGCGAAGCCCAGCGAGCGGTAGCGAATAAAGTCAGAACCAAACACCCTGTCTTCGTTGGCAAGTTCTCCAGGCGAATGAGTGTGGTGAAGGTTCGCCAGGCGAGTGTGCTAGCGAGTGCTAGCGAGTAATTCCAGAATAAATCCCAGTGGTCTTCGCTGGCAAGTTCGCCAGGCGAACGGGTAGCGAAGGTTCGCCAGGCGAAGGTTAGCGAACACAGCAGCATGTTTTCTTTTCTTGTGCTTTCCATTCGTGGATTGATTGTGTGGTTTGTTTGCGATCATTCCTTGTCTGAGATGACTAATTATATGTTGTTATATGTGTTGTGGGTAGCCGTATGGCGTGAATCCTAGATTATGAATTGATTGTGAATATGTGGCCTTTTGGCATATGTGACGCATGGTTTAAATTGATTGAAAATGCATGATGGATGTGATTGAGTCTATTGCCGCTTGGCACGATATTTGCAAGTGCATATTGCTCGTATGTGATGTATGATGATTGTAAATGTGAACCATGTTTAAATATTGTGAGTGCATAATGAATATATGTGATTAACATGATGAATGCATGAGTATGTTTGTAAGCATGTGTGCATTTCAAGAGTGTCATGAGTCATGTTGCATGTGAAGCATCATGGTATGCATTCTTGTGTGTCTGATTCCTCGGAGAATCTGCAGAACCTCGTGTGCCCTTGTGGGGTGTGAGCAATGGTTATTTATTGATCCCTCGGAGGATTTGCAGAACCTCGTATGTTGCGATGGTTATATTGATTCCTCAGAGAATCTGCAGAACCTCGTGTGCCCTTGTGGGGTGTGAGCGATGGTTATTTATTGATCCCTCAGAGGATTTGCAGAACCTCGTATGTTGCGATGGTTATATTGATTCCTCGGAGAATCTGCAGAACCTCGTGTGCCCTTGTGGGGTGTGAGCGATGGTTATTTTTGGTTCTTCAATTGAACCTGCTGAAATGAGTCGGTACCGCATTTGCATCTGCATAGAGTCGTGTGTCGGTCTCTATGAGTTGCATGTTGTCATCTTCATATGATGCATTGGTGAAATAAACATGTTGTGTATGTTATGTGAATTAATGCGAATTGCGGTAAATGAAACATAATGTATATGTGATTGTTAGGAGAAGTGTGCATATGTATATATATATATATATATATATATATATATATATATATATATATATATATATATATATATATATATATATATATATATATATATACACGATATGTTGATGTGGGAGTGGTGAGTGTGTGAATTGATTGAGAAATGTGGCATATATGTATTTTATGATTGTTTATATACATAATTATATGCATTGTTATTATGGTAATATTTCTCACCCTTCTGCTATTTTATGATGCTTTATGAGGTATTGCAGATTAGGATTGTTGGAGGTGTATTTTGGAGTATAGCTCCTTTTCTCTTGAGTCGGTCACTCTGGTATGTAACGTCGGGTAGCTAGGCTTGTAGAGTATCTTCGTGATACATTATATATATGTAATAGTTGATGATGTTTGGTAAACGGTGATTGATGTTATGAACAACCTAATGACGTGTACTTGTATTTTATCATGTCTTAAGTAATTCAATGTTTTAGTCTTCCGCTTTAACAGAAAATATGAATATGCTTATTTTAAGAACCATGCGTTTATTCTTTTTAGTTGAGATTTACCCCTTTTGAATTATTTCTTTATAAACATTAATATTCATGTGGTCCTTTCGTGAGTAATGTGACGCACTTCTTTTATACCATGAAATAAATATACTCTGATGGAATTTTTAATTCGTGCCTAAATGATTTAATTGTATTATTTGGGGGTATAGAAAGGGGGCGTTATATTGAACCGGGGGATAATACGACCTATGCTTCAAACGACAATGGCACAGATACATACGACTATGATCGAGTCGAAGAGATTATAGAAGCACTTGAAGAAGATCTTTAGGATTGTCCCAAAATTATATATGTTTTTCTTATTTATATGTTTTTCTTTTCATATATGTTTGTCATTCATTTCATAATTTTGTTTTTCTGAATTACAGGTATTATGGCTAGCAACGAGGAAAAATCACATGATACTTCTAAACATGATGAAAATGAACCAGCACAAGATGTGGAAGAAGATATTACAATAGGAATAACGATTATGAAAGGAATCATTCGTGCGAGAGATAAAGGTATAAAATATGATGTGCATTGGAATGAAACAGACCAATCAATTGAGTCTAACGGTGTGATGTTGACAAGTTACATTGAGGCACTTGTTCGTTCGCAAATTCCAATCACTTGCGATAATTGGAGAATTCCTTCATTGAAACACGCTAAAGAAAAAATATGGGGTGAGATACAGGTATCATATCTGATATTTTTTAATTATGTTGACGGTTATGTCTTTAAATTACTTATACTAACATACTATATGTTAATTTGTTTACAGAGGTCTTTTAATATTAGTGACGACCGGAAAAAATATTGTCTTCAATTGACCGAAAAAAGACTCAGAGGATTTCGAGTGTTTTTAACGAACAAGTTTCTTAAGGATTCTGATGGAAAATCTGTTGAATCAGAGCGTCCAAAGAAGTATGCTAATTTGACTTCACTTGAAGAATGGGAAACATTTGTTGTCAAGCGAAGAACCCAAGAATTCCATGTAATTCTAACTTATCATGAACAATGTATAATATATATACTCCTTCCATGTGAGTTCTGATATGACTTAAACTTGTTTTTTCAGGCTGTGAGTGACATAAATCGGCAGCGAGCACCAAAACTCGCGTATCCATACAAAAAAAGGGCGTTTAAGATATGCACGCTTACAACAAAAAATAGTAAGTATATATAAATGCTTTAATATGATATAGTTAGAGTACGAGAAAAATGAAGCTTATTATTTGTCTTAATGTATAGTTAGAAGAGGAGAAAAGTGATGCAACATCTCTTCCGGATCATGTTTTGTGGAAGGCTACCCGTGTGGGTAGAGATGGAGTCGTTCAGGAAGAACTTCAACAAATTTTTGAGCAATGTGTAAGTACAAGATTAGTTATGTCATAAACTCAAAAGTTTATAATATATTTATGCTTTTTAATCCCCACTAATATTTATCTATATTTCAGGAGAGTCTATCTCAGTCTATAACTGCAACTGAAGACGATGATTGCAGGAGCGTACTAACTCGAGTGTTAAATGTTCCTGAGTATTCTGGTCGTGTGAGGGGTAAGGAATTTGGTGTCACTCCAACAAAATTGTATAAGCATCCAAAGAATAAAAATCCTAGCAATAAACAAGTGATGGAGTCATTGGAAGAATTGAAAGCTCAAATTCGTGAATTGCAAAAGAACAAAGAGAGATACATGTCAGAAAGGCGCGATCCAGAGTTTAAAGATAGTATCAATTGTAACTTTCAGTAGAAACTTCCTGATGTAACTATATATATTACATTGAAATTAATTTAGCACAATTTTCTTAATTGACATATATACACATTAATCATATTCATTACTGATTTAAGGCAGTTCACCTTGTCAGCTCTATTTATCGTCACCGACTTATCCATGGTTGGCAAGGGAAAAATGCATAACACTTTGGGAGACTTACTTCACCATAAACCGCTCCCTGCTGAATTTTTAAAGTATCGATTGATATTGCTTTAGAGGGGGTGCGTTATTGCCTATACCAGACGATGTTTCAGATGCAACATTGGTGGGAGACGCAATAGGATCGTATGTTGCATGGCCGTCAAATCTCATTTTCATAGATGATGAGGTAGGTTGAACACCATTATGAACCTTTTAGTATTCAAATGTTTTACGATCCATACATGTAAGTTATTCTTACATTTATGTACGATTTATTTACATGATGATCTTAGACTTCTAAAAAATCCAAATCAAAAAATAAGGGGATTGTGCAGGAAATCGAGTCAGCTGTGATGCATCCGCAAGTGCACGGAAATATCGAAGTAATATAAAAGATTGTCGAACCCACAGAGACCAATGTCAATCTACCGTTATCTATTATTACAGCGTAAAGCTAAGGCTAATGGATTTAGGAAAGCTGAATGCGAATGAAATTAAATGCAAAGGAAATAAAGATAATTGGTTTAAAGAAAAAGAGGTAAAGGGATATCGGTATGCAAGGAATTAGTTATCGGGGATTCGATAGGTCGCCGGTGCTTTTTACTCTTTGCAAACACTTTTCAGGAGAAAATACTCGTTTAAAGACCTCTGCCTCACGATGGTTGTTGACTCGGGTCATAATTCTAAGGCGGAATGTACGCTCTCGCAGTCCCATTCGGGGTTAAAACTACTTTTTGAAAACAAATAGATTCTGATTTCTTTTAAAGCGCTTTCGCTGCGTTTAAAATCAATGCCTAGTTTTTACTATCTGGTTTGAATCCCAGCTTTCGCGTGCCGACTCGTGCCTTAATGAATTTCCCACTGTCGTGGCGAAACTACTGTAAATAATTTCTCGCTGTCGCGACAAAGGTTTATTTAGAAATTAAGATTAAAAACTACGGCCAGAAAGGTTGTTTGTAAAAAGGGAAGGTGCCGGTTACTATCGAATCCTGTCCTACTAATTCGGTTACATACCGATAAAACTAATTTAGCTAGACATGATAATTAATGCAAACATAAATAAACAATGGCAGCAGAATAATATAACATGCAGACTGACAGAAATAAAATAATAATTCAATTAATAAAAACCTGTAAATCGTACTGATCTCGAATCCTTGAGTAGTCCTCCACAATGTCGGCAGGATTCTACTTTGGCGAGAATTAAAAGGTACAGGAACAAATAAAGCGATACAAATGAAATAAAAGGAAGAGAAATGGAAAATAATGCAGGAAAGTAAATTTGGCTTATATGAGAATTTTGGCAGCACTTCAATCCATTGAAGGCTCCCCCCTAAAACTATGAATCTAAGGCCTATTTATAGGAGATAATTCACTCTTCAACTTCCAGAGATCATGGGTGAGTTATGGAGGGAGTGGGACTAACTTCCAGTAGTGGGCAGTGAGTGGAGAAAGTGTAGGAAGAAATTAATTTGAGATTGATCGTGGCTGCTTCTGATTTAAACGTACTGATATTTTGTCTGCGTGACGGTCGTCATGAAATGTGACGGTCGTCATACGCATGACGGTCATAATGGACCTGTGACGACCGTCACATCAGCAAAATCCATTTTTTTCTGTTTTTCTTCTCTCTTTTCCTTCCATTTCTTCTTCTTTTCTTTCTTTAATCCAAATTCTCCCCAATCTGCAAAACGAAGTAAATTAATCATATAATAGAACGTAAATCAAGATAAATTAATAATAGTCACAAATAAATGCATGTAAATCAAGCCAAATAAACGATATGATTTCGCGTTATCAAACACCCCCACACTTAAACCATTGCTTGTCCTCAAGCTATCAGCCAACACGTTAAAAAGAAATAAGCATAGTTCGAAACAAAAACATGATGAGACTCTAATCATACGTGGCTGCTAGGCTAATGTTAGATTGATAGGTACTAAATATCAATACCAAGGATACCGTAACGATACAATTTTAAAAACTCCCTACTTATGCAAACCAATCGGAATCATGCCATTATAACTCAACCTATATCTCATGCTCTCTTTCACCCCATTTCATTATAGTGCAATCACATTAAGCCCGTTATCCATACACATTCATGGCAAGTAAACCTGTTAGTGACTATGATCTCGATGCTATTTCATTTTTTGCTCTGCAAATATGCTTAAGCATCAATTGAACGTAAAGAATTTGTACCGTTAGGCTAAGTGCTCGGGTGAGGAGCACCTAACTTAGAAGGAACATGTCTTTTTCTTCATAAATTTTTTTCTTCTTAATTTCTCATTTTACACTAGAGATCATACACTTATTTGCATCAGTTTCTTACTTAGTGTGTTTAGGATGGTGCTGACTGCTTAAATAAACTACTGAAGAATTACTACAAGAACCTGGAGCTTTAAGGTTTCGGCATAATGGGTACTCAAATTGATTTTGCATATTTAGGGGGTTAAGGGTGTCAAGGTGGTATCAATTTTATCAAAAACTTTCCCACGTTTTTCTAACATAGCCTGGACAGCCTATATACTTTCAGAGAACCATGTCATGAATTGAAGCAAAAATTTGTTGGAGGTTAGAATTTTGAAATTTTGAAATTTTTGGGGAAATTGAATAACAAGCGAAAACCACGCATAAAGACTCGACAGCACATGCAAAGACTTTTACGTAATGTTAAAAATAGATAAAAATTCCTAGAAGCATGAAATAAAATGTAAAACAATAGAGTTCCTCCCCCAAACTTAAACCAAACATTGTCCTCAATGTTTTAGTAAAAGGTGGAAAAGCAAAGATAGAACCTGTATGAATGCTACTGCTCTTGCTATCCTTGTCTTTGTTGATCACTTCTACTTCGGCGGTGAGCATTTTGAGATACCTTTGTTTGTGTAATTCTCGAACCAGCTCATCATGTTGCTCGGGTCAAGAGTAAGTACTCATCATCAGTGTTCCCACCAGCAGCAATACTCGTAGGAATGTCCGTGGGCATAGCTCATCTTCTCAGATCGTCATCTAGCGAGTTTTCTCTTAGATATAGCTAAAGAGTAACAAGCGATACATTTCTTTATTTTCTGCAAATTTAAACAAACAAATTAAAATAAAGACTTTGTGGGTTGCCTCCCGCACAGGGCTTTGTTTAACGTCGATAGCTCGACGGCCAAGGAGTGCAAGTACTCATGGTGGTTCTTTCGAGACTGGTTCCTCGATCAAACTTTGAATGGTCTTCGGTTTCCATGGCCACTTATCAAGGCATCGCTCATATCCATCACCTTTTCGTTTCTTTCTTCTGTAGGGTGGTTCCTTGTTTTGAATGCGTGGTGGTGGTTCTGAATCTATCCTGCGTATCAGCTTTTCAAATTTGGGCTTAGTTATTTCATCCACCACCTCAAAAATAAATTTTACCCTTTTAACAGTAATGATGACCCTAGTTTCACGGTCCTCGAATTTTCTTTTCCTATGAGGGACCTTAGACAAAGGTGCATTGGTGTGGGTATTTTCCAGTACCTCTACATATGTTTTGGATTGGGAGTTTACCTTAGCTTCCACAACCAATTGTGAGAAAGAATTAGGTGGGGTATAGGGAGAAGAAGCAACAATGGGTGCTTCTTTCTCTATCTCTTCGACAACCTCCCTTTCGGGTGGTGTCGGTGGATTTTTCTCAATAATTATGCTTGTCTCACCAAAACTCTCCTCAGACTCATCATCACTCTCCCTAGGATCTTCTATTTGTTCTTCATTACTAGTGGTTACAACATTCACATGGCTCTCAAGGAAGGGTCCTAGAGATGTTTGTGTAAGAAAAGAGGTTTGAGTCTCCAAAGCCTTGTTGTGAGTCGCGAGGGAATCGACTATAATGCTCATCTGCTTAAGGTCTTCATCAATTTGGAGATGTTGTTTTCTAAAATCTTCATTTTGGAGAGTTTGTGTCTCCACAAAGCGCTCCATCATAGATTCTATCCTAGAATGAGTAAACGTCTCTTCGAATTCTTCTAGTAATAGTTCAAGGTTGGATGTATCAAAATCTTGTGTTTCCTCAAAACATTGGGAGTCGTCATCGTAGAGGGAATTTGGGTGAGAATGCGTCGTATTGAAATCTTCTAATAATATTTCGAGGTTCGATTTAAACGGATCTTGTGGTTCCTCGAAATATTGGGGGTGGTAGTTATAAGGGAAATATGGGTTATTCATAATGATTTAGATAAGAGTGCCTTAGTCTGTACTATGCAACAACAGAATCACAATATTGACTGTTGGTCCCCGGCAACGGCGCCAAAAACTTGATGCATCCGCAAGTGCACGAGAATATCGAAGTAATATAAAAGATTGTCGAACCCACAGAGACCAATGTCAATCTACTGTTATCTATTATTATGGCGTAAAGCTAAGGCTAATGGATTTAAGAAAGCTGAATGCGAATGAAATTAAATGCAAAGGAAATAAAGATAATTGGTTTAAAGAAAAAGAGGTAAAGGGATATCGGTATGCAAGGAATTAGTTATCGGGGATTCGACAGGTCGCCGGTACTTTTTACACTTTGCAAACACTTTTCAGGAGAAAATACCCGTTTAAAGACATCTGCCTCACGATGGTTGTTGACTCGGGTCATAATTCTAAGGTGAAATGTACGCTCTTGCAGTCCCATTCGGGGTTAAAATTACTTTTTGAAAACAAATAGATTCTGATTTCTTTTAAAGCGCTTTCGCTGTGTTTAAAATTAATGCCTAGTTTTTACTATCTGGTTTGAATCCCAGCTTTCGTGTGCCGATTTGTGCCTTAATGAATTTCCCACTGTCGTGGCGAAACTACTGTAAATACTTTCTCGCTGTCGCGACGAAGGTTTATTTAGAAATTAAGATTAAAAACTACGGCCAGAAAGGTTGTTTGTAAAAAGGGAAGGTGTCGGTTACTATCGAATCCTGTCCTACTAATTCGGTTACATACCGATAAAACTAATTTAGCTAGACATGATAATTAATGCAAACATAAATAAACAATGGCAGCAGAATAATATAACATGCAGACTGACAGAAATAAAATAATAATTCAATTAATAAAAACCTGTAAATCGTACTGATCTCGAATCCTTGAGTAGTCCTCCACAATGTCGGCAGGATTCTACTTTGGCGAGAATTAAAAGGTACAGGAACAAATAAAGCGATACAAATGAAATAAAAGGAAGAGAAATGGAAAATAATGCAGGAAAGTAAATTTGGCTTAAATGGGAATTTTGGAAGCACTTCAATCCATCGAAGGCTCCCCCCTAAAACTGTGAATCTAAGGCCTATTTATAGGAGATAATTCACTCTTCAACTTCCAGAGATCATGGGTGAATTATGGAGGGAGTGGGAGTAACTTCCAGTAGTGGGCAGTGAGTGGAGAAAGTGTAGGAAGAAATTAATTTGAGATTGATTGTGGCTGCTTCTGATTTGAACATACTGATATTTTGTCTGCGTGACGGTCGTCATACGCATGACGGTCGTAATGGACCTGTGACGACCGTCACATCAGCAAAATCCATTTTTTCTGTTTTTCTTCTCTCTTTTCCTTCCATTTCTTCTTCTTTTCTTTCTTTAATCCAAATTCTCCCCAATCTGCAAAACGAAGTAAATTAATCATATAATAGAACGTAAATCAAGATAAATTAATAATAGTCACAAATAAATGCATGTAAATCAAGCCAAATAAACGATATGATTTCGCGTTATCAAGCTGCATCAAAAAAACAGGTACTCCTACATTAATTGATATATATGCATAGAAAATGTCAATTATATCCTCTGATTTCAATAGCTTTATGATCTTATACATTAATTACCTAACTTATATAATTTTTAGGTTCATGCTCAAGAGTTGCAACAAGTCAGCAAGGGTAAGATTCCTGAATATAGCAAGGTGTCCAACAAAAAAAAAGGTCGAGCCAAAAAAAGCATTTGTTCCTCAATTTAGGTTGTGCCTTAAAACACATGTAGGAACAACAAATGTGGTGGAGGGTGGCATTCGTCAAATACCTATGGATGAAGGTATTTTCGGTTTTGATTATGCCGAAACAATTGCTAAAGAGGATTTGGATCAGATTTTCCAACATTCTAAATTAGACATCGGTGTTATACATTCATACATCAGGTACTCCGATCAATTTTAATTAAATAATTAAATAATTTATTTGCTCATTTCAATGAATATATTCTAATTATGTTGATTATGTTTTTATTTAAGGTTCTTGTATGACAAGTTGTTGGTCCCACATCAATTGACAGAGAGATTCACATTCTTATCTTCTAGCTGTATCAACGCACGGTTAATTGATCACACTTCAGATGTAGTCAGAGATTACTTAGTCCAAGCATTTATGGCCACAAATACAAAGAAGTTGTATTTTTTGCCATATAATATTGGTCATGGGTTAGATTTCATTCTAATTTCATTTATTATAATTATTCATTTTTTGACATTCTATATAACATTTTCGTCTAAACTTTTGTCTTTTTTACAGTGGACACTGGTTATTGGTTGCGATTAATCCGATAAAAGAAATAGTGTATTATCTAGATTCATTGGATGGTGATCAAATAAAATATCCTGATATGAAGAATATGGTTGATACGTAAGTGATGAGATATATTGTTCTGAATAATTATCTTTATTTATTATGTGAGATTGTTCTAAATATTCGTTTATATTATGTTAAAGATATACAAATATTCTGATCACAAAGACAAGCAAGAGTATCAAAGAGTAAGGCTAACAACATTAGATGGATCAGAGTGCAGGTATGTTTTCACAATTTTGATTGTTATAGTGATTCTACCTGATAAATCTAGTTAAACTATATATCCTGATATATATTCGTTTTTTTTTCATGTACAGTGTCCTCGTCAACGCAATGGAATTGATTGTGGTTATTTTGTATTGAGGTTTATGAAGGAAATTATTCATTCGGGTCAAATAGAGATTCCAAACATGGTATGGATTTATAAGTTATATGATTTATTTTAATATTTAATCGATATTTCATCTGAGTAATTAGTTTTAAAACTAAATCATGCATATTATGTTATATTATATAGTACTATGATGAATTCAAGTATGGTACTTACTAGAAAGATAAATTGGAAGAAATTAAGGAGGAATTATATTAATACATTCTTGAGATGAGAATTGTATAAGGTATATGAAAATTCTGGCAAGCACACGATGGATGTTATTACCAAAGTTATAACATCCACTGCGACATCTGCTACTTAACAGCTAATAATCAATAATAATAAAAGCAATAAATACACAGCAATTGTTTACCCAGTTCAGTGTCAACAACACCTACATCTGGGGGCTACCAAGTCAGGGAGGAACTTCACTATTAGCAGAATTAATTCAGAGTCAAACAACACAGTTTGCACTCCTCACTTAAAACCTACCCAATGACAATTCAGCCTAGAGACCCTCTAGACCTGAGTATACCCACTCACTCCCCCTCAATTACTACAGTGATATACAATTCAAAATTACAGAATAAATATGAAGAAACATTTCATACACACCTTGATCTTGCTTTACAGCTTTGATCAAGGAACTCACACACTCTTGCTTCACAGCTTTGAGTGAGACACAGCCTAGAATCTACCTATCCAATGCAAATCATCCACCAGACAATTGTTTGAAGTACAAGTATTCCTAAACAGAATTCACACGTGAAGACTATCCTTCTTCACTCACAAGGACTCTGCAATCTGCACTCTATATTCTTTTGTCAAGAGCTGTTGTTCAGGATTGCTTTTTCTGATATTTATAGCAGTTGTTAGTCCTTTTGGGCCTTGGTGCATAAATTAGGTTTTATTCATAACAAACCTATTTTCAATGATTTGCACACTTGCCATTTAATTCAGGGATATTTCAGTCCGCCTAGGGCTTCTAGAAAGTCTCCTGATATCCAGGTTGAGCTCCTATTCTGTTTCCTGGTTTATAGCTACCAGAAAAACAAACCTGCGCTTGATGTCATACAGCCCAAGTCATAACATTGGGTATGACATCCAGCTTAACTTACTTTCAGCTAAGTCAACTTACCCTGCACTGTCCACATTATGTATGCACTAATATCAGACATGACATACATACATGCTTTAGTGTTTTGCCATAAAATGCAGCCAATCAAGAGCATTTGCAGTATATATATTATCTTTCTGTCTTTTGATCGGAGTTTATAGATATTTGTGTTGTTGTGATGTTATGTACATACTACTGGATAACTATAGTTCTGAAAGTCGTATATAGTTTTGGATTTTGTTGATATACTTCTAGAAGCTAGTTGTTATGAGAATCCGAAAATATGGAATTTGTAATTATATGTATAGTGAATATATTTGTGAAGTTATCGATTTTGAAATATATTTTAGAATTATGGATCGTTTCTGTTGAATTTTATATATATATATATATATATATATATATATATATATATATATATATATATATATATATATATATATATATATATATATATATATATATATATATATATATATATATATATATATATATATATATATATATATATATATATATATATATATATATATATATATATATATATATATAATTAAAAGTATTTAAATCTCACCATTCTTTATTAAAATACATTAAACTAAATAATTGACAAAGTTTTTGAAGTGTACAATCTAATTTTTTTAGTTGTTGTAATAATAATTTCAAAGCTACTAACATTTAATATTTTATGTATAGTTAAATAAAATCATAAAATTTTAAATGTATTTACCATTATTTTCCGAAATAGATTTCTTAGTAATACATTTAAGTCATTTTTAAATATAAAAATATCAATATTAAATGTATTTATATCATAATGATATTTTAGTACTAATCATATCATACAATCACGCATATTGATTACACTGTAAATATTATTCAATATAAATACTTATTTAAGATTTAACAAATATTGAATTCACAATAAAATAAAATTTTATAATACCAATGAGTTTGGTACATATGAGTTTTGTAATTGTAAGATGTACGAGAAGATTAAGGTTACACAATGAGAAGCTTAATTATCTTTCATATTTCTAAAAATCGTTCCAAAAAATAGTTATTTTTGTCGAAGAAAAGAAAGAGAAAAAAAAGAACGATATGAGGACAGAGGCAGTGGAAGAGAGAAGATAAAGAAAGAGGAGGAAGAAGGAGAGAGTAGAAGAACAAACATCGTTGTGAAAGAAGAAGAGAGAAGAGGTTGAATGGGATTCTGAAAAGATAGAGTTGGGGAAAAGACAGAAAAGTACTTTTTAATTGGTTCAGATACGTTTTCAATTGGTTTTCAACCAAAAAAAACTAATGAGTTAAACAAAAGCCAAAACATATTATATAACACGGCTAACTTGACCAACTAAGTTGGTTATAAAGCAAACTTGGTTCGATAAAGTAAATTTTATAGCACTTTTACCCCTATTTTAAACACATGACAGAATTTTAGGTTGGGGTAAAGTTGAATTTTTCAAAACACTTAGAATTTTTTACCAAAATAATCAACTTTTCACCCCCTAAGTGTCAATGTACCCAACATTTCAATTTATTATCCAATCTACCCAACTTTCAAATTTTTTATTTTTGTATTTGTGAGGGGGCGCTATCTAGGATGGAGGCACCCTTATAAATTAAAGGGGGGGGGGGGGGGGGGGGGATCCATGATGGAGGCACCCTTTAAATTATAAGGGGGGTGCAACGCTCGTTCTCTTTAAATTAAATTATTTATTAATTATTGGGATGTCTTTATGTGGGAGTGTGTCTGAGAGCGTTGGTGAGTGTCCTTAAAGTATATGAATCATTTAATAATTATAGAGTTTAATAATAATAATATGACATAATTAATAGTGATGATAATTTAATAACTAGTATTATTATTATTATTATTATTATTATTATTATTATTATTATTATTATTATTATTATTATTTGGAATATTAGTGGATGGAATAAGGGAACAGGGGGTTATTAGAGAAGTTGTGGGAGAAAGAGCAAAAACACGATAAACTGCTCAGAAAACCAAAGTTGAGGAAAAAGGAACGTGACTGTGGAAGAATTAGGAACAGAAGAATTACCTGCCGGAAAGAATCGAAGGTAGTTGTAGAAGAGTCACCGGAGAGCAAACCGGAACCGGGAGTTTAGAGTTGTCCTGAATCCAAAGGTAAGGGTGGGGTTCAATTCTATAACTGTGAGTATGATCGATTTCATGAAGGGAATTGGATCATGGGGTTAGTTCCCGTAGGTTAAGAAATATTAAGGTTTAATGTTCCCGTAGGTTGGGAAATATTATGGTTTAATGTTCCCGTATTTTGAGAAATATTAAGGGTTAATGTTTGTCTGTGCCTGAATTAGTGTCCTATGTCATTAGTTCTAAGTAATAATATTGTGAATAGGCGCCGACACGCGCTAATTTCCCATCTGTTGAGAGAAGGTTGTTATTATGCTCTTATTTGATTATATTATGTTGAAAAATTGTGGTTATATGATGAGTATGAAATTGCGATGTTTCGGTTATGGACAATTTGGTTGTAGGTTTAATGCCCCGTTGCGTAGTTGTTGTGGTTGTGTTGTAGTCCATAATAGATGCATCTCATAACATATCATCCTGGTTGGCCTGTATTGGCGTTGGTTGTGCCTGTATTGGCGGTCTATAATGGCAATTAAATTGGTTGTGGAGTGCTGCTCCAAAATGGTACCACATGCATATGCATAGTTGAGTTGCATAGTTGAGTCGCATCATTTTGTATTTGCAAGTAAGGATGAGTTGCTGAATTTTCCTGCTAATTGTTGCATGTATGAAAGATGGATTTCCTGGTAGTTCGTTGTGATAATATTTGGTGCACTGCGAGAATTTTAATGCTGTGATATAATCCTGACATGACTTTTATCATACCTTATGTTATAATGTTGATATCTCACCCTTTATGTTGTATGTTACCTCCGTTGGTGGTAACTTACAGGTAACTCGGAGTAGAGTGTAGCTTTCCGTTTAAGGTGTCGTTGGTCGCTCTGATACATAGCACTCTTGGAGGGATGAACAATTTATTGTATTGCGTTAATTGATTTACTTATTGATGAATTTCATTAAGTATTTTCTTTAATAAATTGGCTACTTCTGATAGTGCCAAATGTTGGTTGTACGCAATAGACCGATGAATCGGCAGTGTTGATTTTTATGGCTGAAACTAGTTGTTTTGTGAATTGATGCAAGATATGTACTTGCTGAATTTTAATGAAGATTTGGTTGCAGACTTTCCTGGTCTTGCTTTGGCTTATTTTGAGTTGTTTGGATGTTATTAAATTCCACTGTGAATTAACAGGTTGTCTTGTAATTGAGATGTTACACAAGTTGTTGTTATTTGTTCATCCAAATTCTGTGCTATGTATCTACTAAATGACTCTGTTGCAGGTGTGTGTGTTTTGTGTAAGTGGAAATGTGACGCCCAGTTTTTGTGAGTGTGACGACCGTCACCACTTCATCACGATCGTCATGACCCTCACGGTCGTCATGATCATCACGATCGTCACGACCATCACGGTCGTGACAGTTCCCTTACGACCGTCACTTATCCATTTTTCGTGCACTCTGATTGTTGTTTTATTGTTTATCCGTTGGGTTAGAATGGGGTGTTACATTAGTGGTATCAGAACAGGTCGTTCCTATCGATTGAGTTATCGAGTCAGTCATCGTGTCTAGCAATAGATTGTCGTTGTTTGTGAGGTCTGACTGTTGGTTGTTGCAGTTTAGGTGAAATGGCTGGAAGGAATGATGCTGCAATTGCTGCTGCTCGGCAAGCTTTAGCTAATGCTATGGAAAATCAACCGAATCCTGCTGGAGATGCTAGGTCTCGCAGTTTGGCAACGTTTCAGCGGGAAAATCCACCTACCTTCAAGGGTAGGCATGATCCTGATGGTGCGCTGGATTGGTTGAAGGAAATGGAGCGAATATTTTGTGTGATGGATTGTACTCCAGCGTAGAAGGTTTGTTATGGGACTCATATGCTAGCAGTCGAAACTGAAGACTGGTGGCTAGAGACTCGTCCGGTATTGGAAGTTGCAGGTGAGGAGATTACTTGGACTATATTCCGTAGGGAATTTCTGAAGAAGTATTACCCGGAAGATGTCCGTGGTAAGAAAGAGATTGAGTTTCTTAAACTGAAACAGGGAGACAGATCTGTTACGGAGTATGCTGCAAAGTTCAAGGAGTTGGCTAAGTTTTATCCGCACTACAGCGTAGAGACCGCTGAGTTCTCTAAATGTATCAAGTTTGAGAACGGATTGAAGTCTGAAATCAAAAAAGCAATCGGGTATCAGAAGATTCGTGTTTTTGATGCGTTGGTTGAAAGCTGTAGGATTTATGAAGAAGATAGCAATGCTCATTACAAGCTTTTGAGTGAGAGGAGAGGCAAGTCACATCAGACTCGTGGTAAGCCTTATGACCCTCTAGTTAGCAAAGGGAAACAGAGAGCAACTGATGACAAGAAAACTAGTAGGGGAGATGCTCTTGTTGGTATTGTTTGTTATAAGTATGGGAAACCTGGTCACAAGAGTAATGTGTGTAACGCTGGACCAGTGAGATGTTACCGTTGCGGTGAGTTGGGACACGCTATTGCTTAGTGCAAACGCAAGAGGATGGTTTGTTTCAACTGTGGTGAAGAGGGACACCTGCGTGACAAGTGTCAGAAGCCTATGAAAGAAAAGACTGGTGGAAGGGTGTTCGCTCTATCTGGGACCCAGACATCCAGCGATGACAGACTCATTGAAGGTACTTGCTTCATTAGTAGTACTCCTTTACTTGCTATTATTGACACTGGTGCTTCTCATTGTTTTATTGTTGTTGGTTGTGTTGAACGTTTGGGTCTTATGTTATCTAACATGAATGGGGATATGTTAGTTGAGACTCCATCTAAGGGATCAGTGACTACATCTCTGGTATGTTTGAAATGTCCTCTGTCAATGTTTGATAGAGATTTCCTGGTTGACTTAGTATGTTTGCCACTAAGTGGGATAGACGTACTTTTAGGTATGAACTGGTTAGCATATCACTGCGTTCATATTAATTGCTTTGATAAGTCGGTGAGGTATTCTACTCTTGAGGAGGAGGGAGCCCGTTTAGTAACTACAAAGCAGATGAGGCAGATATTGCTAGAAGATGCTCAGGTGTTTGCGTTGGTGGCATCATTATCCGTTGAGAATCAAGCGATAATTGATGAGTTAGAAGTTTTTCGTGATTTTTCTGAAGTG